>CM053575.1:63495049-63516406 GCA_028646485.1 Cryptoprocta ferox
CTCTCTCTTTTTCTCGGCTTCCTCTTTTGCTAGAACTGTGTCTTCTAATTCACTTATTCTCCTCTCTGCCTCTTCAATCCATGCAGTGGCTGCCTCCAATTTCTTATGCACCTCATTTATAGCCTTTTTTAACTCATCACAGCTATTTTGAAGGTCCCTAGTCTGTTTATCAATAGCTTCTTTGATGTTTTTTTCAAGTCCAGCAATTAATTTTATGACAATTGTTCTAAATTCTTGTTCAGTCATGTTGTTTAAGGCTGTTTTGAGCAGTTCTGTGGCTGTGACTTCTTCCTGGAGTTGCTTTAGAGGAGAGTTCTTTCGCTTCGGCATTTTGGCTAGCTGAGAGTATATTTTTTAAACAGAAACTCTCTTCAACTCATGAACAATCCTAATATGGACTTAAAACCAAAATCAGCCACCAAGAATACAAAAATACATATAATAAGCCATGTTATGTATGAACATTGATGTGTCACTATTCAATAAAATAGAATATATTCTAATAATATAGTATTTAGTTATATCATATAATCTATGAATGCAGGATGCTTTGCCTGCCAATAAAAAATCTACTGTAATTTCTCCTATCAGCACATTAAAGGAAAAAAACATTATCTCAAAAGATAATAGTACTAGGTAACAATTAAGACTGCTGTGTTCCCATCCATGTTTTAAGTTATATATCCACAAACCTATTTAATCTTCACAACAACCTCTGATATATATTTATTCTCATTTTACAAATAAGGAAACTGTGACACAGAGAAATCCGATCTCACCCAGCTTACAAGTAGCAGGACCAGGATTTGAATCCAGCCTGTCTGAACCTAAAAAACATGCACTTAACTACAACACATACTCTTCCCTCTCAAACCCCAGTTATTATTTTGGAGGAAGGGAGGAGGGATCTTAGCAAACTAGGAATAGAGAAAATATTCTAAAATATGAGAAAAGATAACTACTAGCAAATATATTACTTCATGATAAAAGTTTAAGTCATCCTGTTTAAGGATGTGAAAACAAGAAAGATAGCTAATTCTAGATAATTAGCTATCCATATGATAAAAGATAAAACCAAAACCTCATATACACACCAAAATAAATTCTATATGGATTTAAAAAATGTGTGTGAAAGGCAAAACTTTTAAAACTTTAAAGGGGAACATGTTTATGACTTAAAGGTAGAAAAGGATTTCTAAAACAAAACATGAAAAGCTGAACCATAAAGGAAATGGTCAATAAATTCAACTACAGATAAAAATCAGGAATTCTACCACTGTGAAGAAATTCGGTGAATGAACACTGGAAAACAGCTTGTTTTTTTTTTATTTTTTTTAATTTTTATTTATTTTTGAGAGACAGAGAGAGCATAAGCAGGGGAAGGGCAGAGAGCGAAGGAGACACAGACTCTGAAACAGGCTCCAGGCTCTGAGCTGTCAGCACAGAGCCCGACGCAGGGCTTGAACCCACGAATTGCAAGATCATGACCTGAGCCTAAGTTGGCTGCTTAACCAACTGAGCCACCCAGGCGCCCCTGGAAAACAGTTTTTCTACATTTAAAAATCTGATCTTTGCCCCAGTTTCTTTCTCTACCTAGTGTTTTTTGAGTTACAAATGTTAAATTACTACATGATCTTTGAGAGGTTTTGTTGTTTTACTTTTTTGGTCTCAGTTTTTTTGGGGGTAGGGATTTTGGTTTTTGGTTCTACAAAAAGGCTACAGATTTACATATCCATATAATTATACCCATTTAGCATCATCCCTGCTTCTTAGATAACCAGGACTGATCATTTCTACCTGAAATATAATATTTTCATCCAGTGATCTCTGTGCTGCAGGAAAAGCTCCAAATCATGCAATTTGAGTGCCAAAAAATAGTAATATGGTAGATATTTCAAACTTCAAACTCAAGATACCTCAAAGAGCCTTAATTATCATATAAGGGCAATAGAAAAGTATTCTTAAAATCTATCTCTAGTACTAATTTAATAACTTATACTGTTTCTTTTATTATTTCAATAATATTTATTATTCATTTACTGTGTATAAGGCACTTACCATCCATTAGGACAAGTAAAATATTTAAACAAAACATATAGTTCTCTGACCTGGAGAAGTTGGAAAGGCGTTGGATAGAATAGAATGTAATAGAAGAAAGTGAATAAGCCTGTAATACCATAAGGAAAAGAAAAACTATGCCTGAGAATGGAAGGACTTTTGGCAAAGGGTTCCAAAAAGGGAGCATTTGTACTGGGTCTTTGTTTTTTTAATATATTTGACATTATTATAACACTGTGCAAATTTAAAGTGGACAAAATGTTAGGGGCACCTGGGTGACTCATTTGGTTAAGTATCTGTTGATTTAGGCTCAGGTCATGATCTCATGGTGGTGAGATTGAGCCCCATGACGGGCTCTATGCTAAGCATGAAGCCTTCTTGGGATTCTCTCTCTCCCTCTCTCTCTCTGCCCCTCTCCCCTGCTTGTGTTCTCTCTCTTAAATAAAAAATAAAATATAAAGTGGATAACATGTTGATACTATTATATATTGTAATATGATTGCCATTGTAGCAATAATGAGAACCTCAGTCATATTACCAGAATTACCATTTCTTTTTAGGGGTTGGAATAACTTCTAGTCTCTTAGAAAGTTTGATAATTATAATATAATATTTTTGTCTATATTCATTATATTGTGTACTATACCTCTAGGACTTATTTACTACCTGTTGTAAGTTTATACTTTTAAACATCTATCCTATCCCCCACCCTCCCATACTCTAATAACCACCATTTTACTCTCTTTTTTTTTATGAGTTTGGCTTTTCCACATATAAGTGATATCACATGGTACTTGTCTTTCTCTGACATATTTCACTTAGCATAATATGTTTAAGGTTTATCCATGGTGTCACAAATGGCAGGATATTCTTCTTTTTCATGCCTGAATATATATATATACAATGTGATATCCCATTGAGGTGATATCCCATTGAGGTGATATCTCATTATGGTTTTGATTTACATTTCCCTGATGACTAGTGATGTTGAGCATCTTTTCATGTACCTTTTGGCCCTTTGGATATCTTCTTTGGAAAAAATGTCTATTTAGTTCCTCTGCCCATTTTTTAATTGAATTTTTGGGGGGAGGGGTCTATTGTTGTTGTTGAGTTGTATGAGGTTTTTATACATTCCAATACATGGTTTGCAAAAATTTTCTCCACATTCTGTAAGTTGCCTTTTCAGTTTGTTAATCATACTGGGTCTTACATGATCAGTAAGAGATTTCAGTGTGGAAGTAATGGAAGGCAGTGTAAGTTGTGAGAACAATGCAGTCCAAATCAAAGAGGCATGAATAAGTGAGGCATATTCCAAAGAAAGGCATGAGGATTATTATAGATGACATATATGTTGAGCTGAAAAAGAAAGGAATGCTCAAAACACCTTTGATTGATAAATGAGCCGTTGCATATGTGCTCAACACTCCACATTCATTCATTCACCAAGTTCTAAATGCTACAGATATAGCAGGAACAAAGCCTCTAACATTTTAGTGGAATGCAAAGATGCAAAATATGGACTGTCAAATGTGACAAATACTTTAGAGAAAAAAAAAGCAGGAGAGGGAATAAGAAGTGCCAGTAGGGAAACAATGCAGTTTTAAGTAGGATGATCAGGGACAGCCTCATAGCATTTATATTTGAACAAAGACTTAAAAGAGTTGAAGAAACAAACCATACTGCCATCTGAAGAAAGAAAATTCGAGGCAGCAGAAATAAGTCCAAAAGCCTGGCATATAAGAAGAACAAAAAGAAGGCCAATGTGGCTGAAGAAGAATGACTTAAGTGAATACAGGAGCAAATCAGGTCAGAAAAGTAACAGAAGTTGTATAGGGAGCTATAAACCATTGTAAAGACTTTGGCTTTACTCTGAGTAAGATAAGGAGTCCCTGGAAGTTTTGAGCAGTAGAGTGACGTGATTTACATTTTAACAAAATCCCTCTGTAAGCTCTTTAGTTGAAACTAAAGGGAGGCAAAAGGCAGGAAGCAAGGAGACCAGTCATAAACATATTACAATATACAAAAAAGAGACAATGATGGCTTGGACCAGGGTGGAACTAGTTGAAGTGGTAGAAATCATCAGATTTTGAAGATATTTCTGAACTACTTCCTGATAGATTAGATGCAGGTTGTATGAAAAAAAAGAGCAAAGAAAGGTTTAGCAAATACAATGTAGTAAATGGTAAATACTCAGTAAGTACTGAATTAAATTTAACATCCAACACAATTTGGCTGCAACCTACATTGCCAGTCTCAATTCACATAATTATTCTATTCTAAAGCCAAATGAGCTTTCAATTCGCTCCATCCTTAATCCCTAATTAATTTATTTAAAAATCTCTCCACCTGTAGTGCTTTGGCTTATTAGCCCTTTTGATATTTCTCTCAATCCTTACCTCATTCCACCCTACCAGTTTCTCACCATTTTTTCAAGTTCCAGCTCAAGCCCCATTTCCTACATGGAAGATTCAAAATTACAACACAAAATAAAATCTTCCCTTTAGAGAAGGGAACTTCTCTATTCCAAGCCCACTTGTGATGATTAATCTTTATAGTACTACCTTGTGACACTATGTAGTATATTCATTCATAATATATTTTTGATCCCACCATATGTTGAGTCTAAATTATTTAATTTCTCAATGTTTGCCTTATACCTAATGTCTAGTTTGTCAGAAATATCTAAGCTAAAATTTCAATTCTACCACTTACTCTCTGACCTTGAACAAGTTATTTCACTTCTCAGAGCCTGAGTTTATTCATTTGTAAAATGTAGATAAATAACAACTACCTACCAGGACAGTGCTAGGCTTTAATAGATGTAAGTAGGGCATAGTAGATGGTGTGATGCAAACTGGTATGATGTTGGTTCCATCTCTCTCTTTTAGGGAAGGAATTATATCTCCTGCAGCATTTCACACATTGCATATGCAATAAATAATTGGTAGTGGTCTGTTTAAACAATTAAGCAAATCAACACAAATTCTGACTCCTTAATACATTAAAACAAATTCCAAATCGATCTAAGACCTAAATTTTCAAAGCAAAACTTTTAAGATTTTTAGAAGAAAATATAAAGGCTTTATCCTTATGACCTTTGAGCAGGAAAAGAATTTGTAAATAGGACAGAGAAAGCAAAAATAAATGAAGAAAAAGACTGATTAAACTAACTATATAAAATGTATAATTTTACACACCAAAGGTCATCATTAAAAGAAAATAAGCAAACCACAGACTAGAAGAGACTTATTCTATGCACACTCAATAAAGGATTTAGTATCAAAATAACTGAGTGATATCACCAAAATGGTAGAGAGGGAGACCTGGGTCTCCATCCCCCTACAGAGATCAATAATTACACAGCTATCCATAACTGAAAAGGGCTCTCGGAGAGCTCAGGAACACATTTAAGAAACTTCAGCAACACGTGGAACAAAACACCTGACACTAACCATACAAAAGCAGAGGAAAACCAGTTTCACTTTACCTGCACCATCCCATCCTCCAGGCCAGCACTGCTCACTAGCGAAAGAGAACTCACTAGCCCAAAAGAGTAACCCTCCCTGGGAAAAGTAGAGCACAAGAGGAACCAGCTTCTCCAGCCTTTTGGGGAACTACATGGAGGACCTGCTTCGGTTTCATACCACCAGCATCAGCAAAGCTGAGATATCTAGAAATATTTGGGAAGCAGGAAGGTCAGGAGCTCCCAGTATCAGCCACAGAGCAGGAGTGAGTGACCTGCTCTGCAGAGGACCTCAACAGCCTCCATGGATGCTACTGATTCGCACAGCTTTTATCACAGAGCCTCATCACAGACTCCAGCAGACTGCTCCAGAGAGGACCCCAGCAGCTTTCATCGGTGAAGAAAACAGCCATCATAGCTGCCACAGACTCCAGCAGATTTTGTTGCTGCCACAGGTTTTCACATTTGCAGATTCCAATCACCTGAACCCCTCCCCTACTCTTGCCTGAGCTCAAGAGAGGACCCCACAGCCAGCCCCAGCCTCTACTACTACACAATGTGCAAGATGCCAGCCTAAACCCCTGGCTGACACCCACTACTGTTGACATGCTTGTGGCTAGCCCCTGTAGCTGTGAACCTACACACCAATGGCCCAACTCCCATCAACAGCCTCCACTACTATATGTGCACCCACAGTTAATCCCTATACCCCACAAGAGCACACCAATGGCCAATTCCTCTGAAGCTACTGTTGTGTCCAAAGTTGTCTCCATCCATAACCACTACATGTGTGTCTGCAGCCACCCAGACAGTACACAGCACCTGCAGCCAGTCCCTGGAGCCATGTACATACCACAACCTCTGGATACCATTGCCACCTGCCCCAGCCCCTATGCAACAGACATAAAAGTGCCACTGAGGACCCCAACAGCCCATACAACCACTGAGGAGTCCCCAAGCCCTCAGCAAGGTCACACAGTTGTTGACTGTGTGGTTCCCAAAGGCCTGAACCAAGGAGACACACATCCACTAGACCCAGAGCTGCCATATGCCCTGGCACTTGGTGCCCAGAACCAATAAATTCAGGGTCACAGCAGGCTCCAGTGTGCTCCCACCTATAGGTGAATATTTTGCCTTACCAATATTTGTTATAATGTTTTGAAAATATGACTTCTTTAAAAGTGAAAACACCTACACAAAGTTACAGAAATGACAAAGAATTAAGGAAACATCCCACTTAGAAGACAGTAAACTTTCAGTAACAGTAACTGGTCCTAAAAAAAAATGGAGACATACAAATTGCCTGGCAAAGAATTCAAAATAATTATTCTAAAGCTGTTGAAGGAGCTATAAGAGAACACAACTGAACAATTTAATAAAATCAAGAAACAATATAAAAGCAAAATGAGAGGTTCAACTAAGAAATCAAGAAGGGGCTCCTGTAGAAACTTAACAGAAGACCATGGGGGAGGGGGAGGGGGGAAAATAGTTGGGGAGAGGGAGGGAGGTAAACCATGAGTGACTTTTGAATACTGAGAACAAACTGAGGGCTGATGGGGGAGGGGGAGAGGAGAAGGGGAGTGATGGGCATGGAGGAGGGTGCTTGTCGGGATGAGCACTGGGTGTTACATGGAAACCAACCTGACAATAAACTAAAAGGGGAAAAAAATAAAAATTAAAAATTAAAAATATAATAATAATAATAATAATAATAATAATAAGGGGGGGGAGTCCTGCATGGCTCAGTCAGTTAAGCATCCGACTCTTGATTTTGGCTAAGGTCATGATCTCACAGTTCATGAGAGCAAACCCTTGTCGGGCTCTGTGCCGACAACATGGAGCCTGCTTGTGATTCTCTCTCAGCTCTCTCTCTGCCCCTGCCCCCACTCGAGTGCATGCACTCTCTCTCTCTCAAATAAACATTTAAAAAAACTTAAAAAGAAAAACAAATTTTGGAGCTGAAGAATTCAATCAAGAGCTTAACAAGAGACCTGACCAATCAGGGGGAAAAAAAAGAAAGAAAAATTGTGAGCTCAAGACACATCATTTGATATTATCCAATCAGATGAGCAAAAAGAAAAGAAAAATGAAAAGGAATGAAGAAATTCTATGGGAGTTATAGGATACCATTAGGAGAAACAATCTATGTATCATTAGAGTACCAGAAGAAGAAAGAGGCAGAAGGTTTATTTTAAAAAGTAATGGCTAAGAACTTCCCAAATCTGAGGAGAGGTTTGGATATCCAAGTTTATGAAACTGATATGTCCCCAGACAAATCCAACCAAAACAAATCTTCTCCAAGACACATATAATAAAACTCAAAATCAAAGACCAAGTCTTGAAAGCAGCAAGCAAGAGACCAGGAAAGCTTCCTGTCACATAATTACAAGAGAACCCACGTAAGACTATCTACAGGTTTTTCAGCAAAAACTTTGTAGGCCAGAAGAGAATGGAATGAAATATTCAAAGTGCTGAAAGAAAAAAATTGCGAACCAATTCTTTACCCCACAAAGTTGTCCTTCAGAAATAAAGAAGAGATAAAAGGTACAAACAAAGCTGAAGGAATTCATCACCAGTAGACCCACCTTAAGTGAAATAATGAAAGAAGTTCTACAAGCTGAAATGAAAAGATGCTAATTAGTAGCATGAAATATATGAAAATATAAAAGACAGTGGTGTAACTAAATATATGCCACATTCAAAATGCTCCCATACTGTAATGTAATTGCGTATTAATCACTTAACCCTATTATATAGGTAAAAGGACAGACGCACTAAAAACAACTGCATCTGTAATAATTTGTTAATGGATACACAATATAAAAGAAACTGTGACATCATGGAAAATGGGGTGCTGGTAAATGGACAAAGTTTTTATACACAACTGAAGTTAAGTTGTTATCAGCTTAAAATAGACTGTTGTTATATCTGTAAGAGATCTTCTATCAACCTCATGGTAATTACAAAGAAAAAAAACTTACTATATACACAAGAATACACAAAAATATACACAAGATAAAGTGAAAAGAATCAGAGCCTACCATTATAGAATATCATCAATTCACAAAGGAAGACTGCAAGAGAGGAAGAAAGGAACAAAGGAATGACAAAGGAGCCAGAAAACAATTAATAAATAAGATTGCATTATTAAGTCCTTCCCTATCAATAATTAATTTAAGTTTAAAAGGACTAAATTCAGGGGCACATGGGTGGCTCAGTCGCTTAAGCATCTGACTTTGGCTCAGGTCATGATCTCACAGTCCGCGAGTTTGAGCCCTATGTTGGGCTCCGTGTTGGCAGCTCAGAGCTTAGAGACTGCTCCAGATTCTCCCTCCCTCCCTCTCTCTTTCTCTCTCTCTGCCCATCCCCTGCTCATGCTCTCTTTCTCAAAAATAAACATTAAAAAAATTTTTAATTAAAAGAAATAAAAGGACTAAATTCTCTACAAAGGCATAGAGTAACTGAATGGATTAACAATTTTTAAAAAGACCCAACAATATACTGCCTACAAGAGACCCACTTAAGCTTAAGAACACATTCAGAATAAAAGTGAAGGGATGGAAAAATATAGCCATACAAATGGAAACCAAAAGAGAGCAGGGGTAACTATACTTAATTCAGACAAAATAGACTTTTATTAAAAAACTATAACAAGAGACAAAGAGGGTCATTAAATAATGATAAAACAGTCAACTCATCAAGACAGGATAACAGTTGTAAATATATATGCACCCAACATCAGAGCATCTAAATACTTTTTTAAATACTAACAGATCTGAAGGGAGAAACAGACAACAATATAATAGTAGTAGGGGACAACACAGGATGGATTTCCCAGATAAAGTAATAAGGAAACATTGTACATTAACTATACTTTAAACCAGATGGACCTACCACACATATTCAGACACTTCATCTAACAGCATTGGAGTATACATTCTTCTCAAGCACACACAGAACATTCTGCAGAATAGATCATATGTTAGGCCACAAACATCATATGTTAGCAAACTGTAAAAGGATGAAATCATACCAAGCATCTTTTTAACCACAATAGTATGAAACTAGAAATCAATAACAGGAAGAAAATTGGAATATTCATAAATATGTAGATATTAAACAACATATTCCTGAACCGAAGTGTCAAAGAAGAAATGAAAAGGGAAATCAAAAACATCTTGAGACAAATGAAAACAGAAACACAATATACCAAAACTTAAGGGATGCAGGAAAAGCAATCCTAAAAGGCAAGCTCATATTAATAAATGCCTATATAAGCAACAAAAGATGTCAAATAAGAAATCTAAATTTATGCCACATGGAATTAGAGAAAAAAGAAGAAACTAAGCCCCAAAGTTAGTAGAAAAAAGGAAATAATAAAGATCAGAGTAGATATAAGTGAAACAGAGAATAGAAAAACAACAGAAAAGATAAACAACATTGCATTAGAACTGATACCACAGAAATACAAAGGATCATAAGAGGCTACTATCAACAATTATACACCTGCAAAATGGACAATCCAGAAGAAATGGAAAAATTCTTTTAGAAACACACAACCTACCAAGACTTAATTGTGAAGTAATAGAAACTCTGAACAGACCAACTACTAGTTAAGGAGATTGAATCAGTAACCAAAAACTTCCCAACAAAGAAAGGCCTAGGACCTGATGGTTTCACTGGTGAATTCTACCAAATGTTTAAAGAAGAATTAAGTGGGGCGCCTGGATGACTCAATTGGTTAAGCTTCCAACTTCGGCTCAGGTCATGATCTCGCGGTTCGTGGGTTTGAGCCCCGTGTCAGGCTCTGTGCTAACAGCTAGCTCAGAGCCTAGAGCCTGTAGCCTGTCTTCAGATTCTGTATCTCCCACTCTCTCTGACCCTCCCCTGCTCATGCTGTCTCTCTCTTTCTCTCAAAAATAAATTTAAAAAAAAAACGTTAAAAATTTTTAAAAATAAAATAAAGAAGAATTAAGCCATTCCTTCTCAAAGTCTCCCAAAATATTGAAGAGAAGGGAAAACTCATTTTAAAAAATCAGGATTACTCTGATACTGAAATCATACAAGAATACTACAAGAAAAGAAAATTACAAGGCAATATCCCTGATGAATACAAATGTAAAAATCTTAAAATATTAGCAAACAAAATTCAACAATATATTAAAAGGATCATACACCAAGATCAAGTGGGACTTATCCCTGGGATGCAAGGATGTTTCAACATATGCAAATCAATGCCATAAACTACATTAATAAAATGAAAGATAAATATCGTACATCTCAATAGATGCAGAAAAAGCATTCAACAAAATTCAATACCCTTTCAGGATAAAAATTCTGAACAAACTAGGTATACAAGAACATACCTAAACATAATAAGGTCCATGTACAAAGAACATATAGCTAACATAATAAACAATGGTAAAATATTGAAAGTTTTCCTTCCAAGATTATGAACAAGACAAGGGGTGTCTATTCTCACCCCTATTCAACATAATACTGGAACTCCTAGCCAGAACAATTAGAAAAGAAAAAGAAATAAAAGGCATCCAAATTGGAAAAGAGGAAGTAAAACTCTCTTTTTTACAGATGATATAATCTTATATATAGAAAAGTCTAAAGACTCCACTAAAATGTTAGAACTAATAAATGAGTTCAGTAAAGTTACAAGGACACAAAATGAACATACAAAAATCAGTTGTCTTACTTTATACTATGAACAATCTGAAAAAGAAATACAGCAATCCTTGGGGCACCTGAGTGGCTCAGTTGGTTAAGCCTCTCACTTTGGCTCAGGTCATGATCTCACTGTTCCTGGGTTGGAGCCCTGCATCGGGCTCTGTGCTGACATCTTGGAGCCTGGAGCCTGTTTCAGATTTTCTCTCTCTCTCTCTCTCTCACCCCCCTCGCACTCTGTTTGTCTCTCTCTCAAAACAAATAAACCTTAAAAATTTTTTAAAAAAAGAAATACAGCAGTCCCACCTTATACACAATTTTGTTTTTCCCAGTTTAAGTTAGCCACAGTCATCCACATTCCAGAAGCAGATGATCTTCCTGACTTATCATCAGAAGGTCAATAGTAGCCTAATACTACATCACAATGCCTATATCATCCACTTCACTTCACCATATAGGTATGCTATCAACACACATCATCACAAGAACAATGAGTATAGTATGATATTTTGAATGTGAAAGGAAGTGAGAGATACCACATTCACAAAACTTATATTACAATACATTGTTATAATTACTCTATTTTATTACAAGCTATTGTTAATTATTATTGTGTCTAATTTATAAATTAAACTATCATAGGTAGGAAATTATAGGGAAAAAATTATATAGAGTTTGGTACTATCCATGGTTTTCAGGGATCCACTGAGGGTTTGGAATGTATCCCCATGAATAAGGGGGGACTACTATAAAGAATACAATATAATTTGCAATTGTGTCAAAAAAGTACTTATGAATAAATTTAACTAAGGAGGTAAAAGACCTGTACACTGAAAACTATATGACATTAACCAAAGAAATTGAAAAAGATGCAAATAAATGGAAAGATATCCCAGGTTCTTGGGTTTAATAATTAATATTGTTAAAATGTTTATACTACCCAAAGCCATCTCTAGATTCAATGCAATCCCTATTAAGTTTCCAATGGCATTTTTCACAGAAATTTTTTAAAAATCCTAAAATTTGTACGGAACCACAGAAGACCTCAAAAAGCCAAAGCAATTTTGAGAAAGATGGAGTCATCAAACTTCCTGATTTCAAACTATAGTATAAATCTGACATAAAAACAGACAGACAAATAGAACATAATTGAAAGCACTGAAATAAACCCATGCATATATGTTCAACTCATATTTTATAAGAGAGCCAAAAATACTCATTAAGAAAAGGATAGTCTCTTTAATAAATGGTATTTAAAAAACTGGATGTTCATATGCAAAAGGATGAAATTTTTTTCATTATCTTACATCACTCACAAAAATTAACTCAAAATATATTAAGGAAGGCGTTTAAGATAGGACCTGAAACCATAAGACCCCTAAAAGAAAACATAGGATAAAACTCTTGACATGGACTTGGCAACAATTTTTTGGAAAGACACCAAGAATGCAAGCAATGAAAGCAAAAGCCAACATGTGGGACTAAATCAAACTGAAAGGCTTCTGCACAGTGAAAAAAATAATCAACAAAAATGAGAAAGCAACCTACAGAATGAGGGGAAATAATTATAAGCCCTATATCTTCTATAGGGTCCTATACAAAATATTTAGGAAATTCAGACAACTAAATAGGAAGAAGGAGAAGTAAGAGAAAGAGGAAGAGGAGAAGAAGGAAGAGGAAAAGAGGAAGAGGAGTTGGAAAATAAAAAAGGAAAGAAAACCCACAAATGATCCAATCAAAAACGAGCAAATGACCTGAATAGACATTTTTCCAAAAAAGACATATAAATTGTTCAAAAGTGCATGAAAAGGTGTTTAACATCATTAATCATCATGGAAATGCAAATCAAAACCACAATAAGGTATCACCTCACACTTGATAGCACAGCCATTATCAAAAAGACAAGAAAAGGGAAGACAAAAAGGAACCCTTCTATATTGCTCGTAGGAATGCAAATTGGTACAGTCTCTACAGAAAACAGTATGAGGTTCCTGACAAAATTAAAAATAGAACTACCATATGATCTGGTAATCCCCTTATGGGATATTTATCTGAAGGAAATGAAGTCATTATCTTGAAAAGATAATCTGCATCCCCATGATCACTGCAATAGCCATGACATGGAAACAATCAGTATCCACTGGTGGATACATGGATAAAGAAAATCTACGTCCTGCCCACAGCCCTGGATGAGAACCCAAACCTTGTTCCCTCCAAAGGCATCAAGGAGGTGCCAGCTTCAAACTCTGAGGACCTGCATCTGCCACAATCCAAGCACTAAGCAGGCAAAGCTGAGGCTGGAAGAGGAAGCAAGGAGACTCCAGTCCTATGCACAATTTCCAGTCTCATCTGTCATGAAGTCCCAAACGTTTACCTGAGTGTAACCCCAACCTAACCAACAAACATACAGTGCACTCTACAAAAAATGCAGAGGACTCATCTCCTTTCCCATGGTCAATAGGAAGACAACGACTACAGTTGTTAATAAAAAATACAAATACAGATATCCTATAGATATAAACATCAAAAGTGTTGAGTTTTTATGTTAATTATCCCACAACATCCAGAGTTATTTAATTCCCTCCCTGATTCCAAAAACAGAGATCCTAGACTCATGCCACATGTAGACTTTGGTTTCTATCTGTAAGTACACACTATGGAATCCCTCATGTTTCATTATTCTTGTCTTATACACTAGAGATGGTTCTCCAATATCCATAGCAGCCTTCTGGAGCCACATTTCCTTCCTGCTCTCCCTCAACTCTAACTTTTAGAATTGTCTTCCATGAACTTAGATATCAATCAACTAAAAAAAAATCTATCTCATAATAGGGCTAATCAATTCAAGGACTAATTTCATTTGTGGGATCCATGGCACCCATCCTGAGAGTCTAGTCCTTATAATCCTCTGCATGAGAAAGGAGGAGTATATGAGTCATAATGTTCCTGTCATGTACTGTCCCAATCCTCTATGTCAAGGATGTTCATATAATATGGAATGGCTGGGCTTCAAGAGGAAATCTAGTTGCTATATCTGATTATTTTAATAAAGTTATAGCTGGATAAAAAAGAAAAATACATGGTGTATATATACACAATGGAATACTGTCAGCCAATTAAAAAAAAAAGAAGAAGAAGAAAATCCTGCCATTTGTAATGACATGATTAGACATTGAGGGCATTACACTAAGTGAAGTAAGTGAGACAGAGAAAGACAAATACTCTATGATCTCACCTAAATGCAAAATCTAAAAAAGCTGAACTCATATTAACAGAGAGCATAGATTGATGGTTGCCATGGGCTGGGGGATAGGGGAAATGAGGAGTTGTTTGTCAGAGTTCAAACTTCCAGTTATGATAGTAGTAATTCTGGGGATGTAATGTGCAGCATGGTGACTAGAGTTAATTAACAACACTATACTGTATACTTGAAAATTGATAAGAGAGAGCAGATCTTAACTGTTCTCATCATAACAACAATGGCCAAAAAAGAAAAAGGTGATTACATGAAATGAAAGATATGTTACTAACCTACTGTAGTAATCATTTCACAATGTAAGATAGATAAGACACTATAGTTCTTCCACATCTGTGTGTTTAGTCTAGAGAAACACTGACAAATATGTCCCAAAGTATATGAGAATTTTCTAGTCACAATAAATTTAAAAAAAAGAAATATTCTAGATATTTGTAAGACTATGGACAAAAAATTTTTGTAATGTTCTTTTAATGGAATACTATGAAGCAGAGGAAAACAAAATCAGTGTATAGGAGCTACAACTATCCATAAGGATAAATCTCATAGACATATTGACTAAAAAAAGCAAATTGTAGAAGAATAAATGCAAAATAACATTTAAATACAGCCCAAAATATGCAAAATGAAACATTTATCAATATACATGTGTAATGAGAACATATATAACACACACTTAAGTGCTTTTAAACCAATGAAAAAAATATCCCCAAATGTTAACTGCTTTGTCACTAAAACATTCAAAAATATTAATTCATAATGAGGCCCAGAGGAATAAGTGTTCTTACCAAAAAAACACACAAGTTGTTTAGAAATCAAATAGAGTGCAAATGGTAAATAAAAAGCTAAATAAAAAGAAGTTATTCTGAAGCCTTGAGAGTTTTTTACTTGTACATAAAAATAAAAACTAAATGTCATGTTCAAGTACAGTTAAACTATACTGCACACATGTAAAATATGCCATGTGTACATTTAAGTAAAACTTCTTTGAAACAGGCAAAACAGATAGTGTAAGTAGAAAGACACTAAGTTTCCTTAGATATGCATCAAAATCTTCATTCTGCCTCACTGTGTGGTCTTAGCAAGTCATTAATCTATCTCAAACTCATGAACTTCAGTTTCCTCAATTGTAAATTCCTACTCAATCATATTTTAAAAGATTTGTGTTTGGGTCTGATGTTTGGCACATATTAAGTAGGTGCTCAATAAATTGTGATTGTATCCGTAGAACAGAGTCTGATCAATAAAGTAGAAATTAAGATGAAAAGCACTATTAATGGTTGGTTAAGCTATCTCCTTTTTTTTTTTTTTTTGTAACTAATAAAAAGGAACCATCCAAGTGGATAAAGACATTGTGTTACATTCTAAATATACTACACTACAGACCTTCATGTTCAATTCAGGTATTCATGACTACAGTACCCCACACACATATTCATTTGTATTCTCCTTCTCCTTTAACATTGATATTCTATTATACTTTTAAATTTTGTTCTCCTTTTTTGTATTTCTGTTTTCCTTTAATATTGATATTCTATTTATATTGTAATTTTTTTTTGCTTTTCATCATCTCAAATTCCTTTTAGAAAACACATATAAGTAAGTTTAAGTTTCTCTTTGCCTTTTTCCATGCCATATAAAAGCAGCAAGATGTATTTTTGCCAAAATTGGAGTGTATTTGGGGGATGATCTGGCTTAAAATACAGACTACAAAGCATACTAAAAGTCACTAAGTGGCCCTGGGTAGGTACCTCATAGGATGAACAACCATCTCCATTTCACAGCTGGACCTGAAGTATAGTAAGTAGCTCAACAATTGCTGATAGGGAGAAACATGCCATATTGTTAAGGTATAGAAAGAAAAACCAAATTGTGATTCCAAATATGTACCCCAAACTAAAGTCATGTCAGATATTCCAAATGTTGATTTTTGATGGAGTGGCTTCTCAAGAACACAATTCTAAGGATCACCTTCCAAGATCAACAAAAACAGGATTTAATTTAATTAACTATGGTTAATGATTTTCCTGAGTCACACTGTCAGGCCAACTATAAATAAATGCATCAATAAATAACCAGAAATAACTAATAAACAGGAGGTTTATGAACAAGCAACTAATGAGCTGGTAAAAGTACTTGAGAAAATTATATAGTGGCAGTATATACAGTGCCATATATAATCACAGTGGATTAAAACCAACAGATTTAGAATTGGCTTTGAAAACTTTTCAAGTATAGCTGGAAACTAAATAAATGTACAACTGCACCCCATGCTAGCCACACTATCTTTACTCATTTCCATCTTTGAGCATTTGTGGTTTCTGCTCACTCTGCTTGAAATTCTCTTCTCCAAGATTCTCCTCTTGGGCCTTAGACCTCATTTCACTCAATTTTTGTTTAAATGTTACCTTCTCAGAGAGGCTTTCTTTGACCTCATCCAAAGTATCCCTATCATTTTTTTTATCTTACTGTGCTTTACTTCCCTTTATAATATTTATTGAATTTTTTGCTAAGTTTTCCATACACCAAATAAGTGGGAAAATAAACACTTAAAACAATAATTTTCTGAGTAAAATCACTTACTCTGTTTAGTTATGTCATAAATTTACAGGCTAAAATCTCGGTTGATGTGAGTACCAGGAAAAACTGAACCATGATTTTTATCTCAACAATTTCACTGCTTTAAGTAAAAGAAATATATGTAAATAAGAAGAAAAGAATAAGCAGTGTTTGAATTTGAAGGGTTTTTTCCTTATCTTAAAATGAGACAGTGTCCTGGATTAGACTGCTGACATATTTTTTCTGTATTATATAAGCTTATAAAACACTCCTGGAAAATGTTTTTAATGTGTTTTACTCCTAGAAAATGTCTTCAATGTGTTTTATCTTTAGAGAGTCCAAAGATTAATGAACTTCATAAAAATGAGAAATTAAGTATTTCAGAAGCACATTTGCATTGAGTTTGAGCTCAATTAAGAGTGAGCTTAGAAAAAGTTAAGGCTAAATGTAAAAGATAAAATTATGAAGCTCTCAAAGAAATATAGGAGACTATATTCATGACCTCAGCTTGTGGAAGATTTTTCTTAATCTAGATACAAAAAGTACCAACCACAAAGTAAAAGTGATACTATAAAAACAATGAAAAATGTACCATAAAATAGAATACCTAAACAACAAAGAACTTATTATTTATGGATTTAATAGCCAACTCCCAGAAATCGATAAGAAAAAAATATATACATATATATAGCCAAAAAACATGTAACTCGATTCTTAACTTCATTAGTAATCCAAGCAATGCAAATTAAAACCACAATGAGCCAATGCCCATTCACTAGACTGACAAAAAAATCCTAATAATATAAGTTTGGGCAAAAGTATGGAGCAATGTGACATCACTGCTGTTGGAAGTCTTGACTGGTACATTTTGGAAACAGTCTATCAATACCTACTTAAGTAGAAGAACTGCATTCTCTGAAATCCAACAATTTGTCTTTCGGAAATATACCCTAGGAAAACCATGTGAAAAAATGTTCATAGATGTTTATCAGCTGAAGAATGGATACATTTAGGATGAATGGGATCAATGTGAGCTGAAAATGCAAGGGTGGACATTAGGGCTGACATTCAAAAAAGCCTCACTTAGCTTTGAGGGTAAACAGATAAAAAAGAATTATTATCTGCATTTAAACATCCGAGAAATTGCAGAGTATCTGAAGGGTGTAACTTTATTTAACTTCATTAATATAGTATTAATTATTTAAAAATACTGCTTGCTGAGGGGCCAAGATGGCAGAACATCATGGAAGTTTTTTTTTTTTTTTTTGGTATCACTCATCCCTGAAATGCAGCCAGATCAACACTAAAACATCTTGCATACCTAGAAAACTGATTTGAGGATCAACACAACAATATTCACACCCTGACCCAAAGAACTCAGAAGGTATGTGGTGGTGAGAAGGGAACTGGGGGAGAGAGAAGCCACGGAGGGCAGGAATCTGTTTTTGCTTTTGGAGAGAGGACAGAGACATGGGGGGGGGGGGGTGAAGAGTATGGGAAATCATCCCCCCACCTAAAAGTACCTGGAGAGAAAAGAAAGAGTACACAAGGATCTGATTAAAAAAAAAAAAAAAAAAACCCGGGAGAGAGGAGAGGACTTAAATTCCATTAAGACTCTATAAACAGGGAAGTACAGAGCCTGAAACTCTGCAGCTCAATTCCTCGCAGAGCTCTGGTGGGAAGGCTGAATCCCTAGCAGAGAGCAAGGTCTGAGGGGTCTGAGGGCCACACAGGGAGAGGCAGTTCCCCTGCTGGGAGGACATTTGATAGAGGCTGTGTGGCCACCCCACAAAGGTCCCAGTGGACCCTGGAGAACAACCACATTCACTGGTGCTGGAACAAGGACATTAAGGTAGAAGCCTGGTGCCAGATATGCATTGTGATTTACCATAATCCCTGAAACGCTGCTGCTACACGATTATGTGAACTCTTTCTGGGGCAGACTGGCACCCAGCCGAAGTCTCTGGGCATCAGCAGCAGCACAGTACTACGAATGTTCCTGGGGGTGGGCACCCAGCCGTTGCTCAGTGAGACTCTCCCCCAGACGGTCAGAACGGGTCAAAGCTGCAGTCTGTCAGAAGTGAGGGGTTGAGAAACACAGCCACATCTGAGATAAATTTCAGGAGAGAGTTGCCACCTGGCAACCTGACGGCTTGGTCACAGACAGTATAAAACCAGGGAATGGATGGAAGGTAGAGACGAAAGAGGGATGCACAATTGCTGGCTGGGGAGAACAGAGTTCTGATACTACAGACTAGGTAGCTGGGTGACGTCATTTTCACCCCTCCCAGGCATGTGCATACACACCCACATGCGCCACAACAATCAACCCCAGTGAGCTAAGCTGGGCCATCCAGTGGAGAATGGATACACTAAGCCCCACCCAGCTGGGCCAACCTTGCTTTTCAGGAACACAAGTCTCTCTGCCTGCTTAGTTTATGGACTATAAAGTGCTTCACAGTTTGACTTCTAGGGGAAACTGATGTAATTTCAATCATATTTCAGTCTGTTTGCTAGTCCATCCATTTAATTTTTTTCTTTCTTATTCTTGAATACAGAAAGAAAAATAATTTATTTTTATTTCCATTTTTATTAAATATTTTTCTTTATTTTTTCCTACCATATATTTTACTTTTTTGTATATTTTTCAAATTCTATTTTACTTCCATCATATTATTTTATTCTATTTCATTGCATTCATTTTTTTTCAAATTTTCAAACTTTTTTCTTTCTTTTCTTTTCTTTCCCTTTGTTCTCTAATCTATCAAGCTCCTTTCAAAAACCAGACCAAAACACAACTAGGATCTAGCATCCTTTAATTTTTTTGATCTTATTAACTCATTTCCTTCCTTCAAAATGACAAAACAAAGGAATTCACCCCAAAAGAAAGAACAGGAAGAAATGACAGCCAGGAACATAACACAGATACAAGCAAGATGTCTGAACCAGAATTTAGAATCACGATAAGAATACTAGGTGGGGTTGAATATAGATTATAGTGGGGGCGCCTGGATGGTTCAGTCGGTTGAGCATCTGGCTAGGTCTCAGGTCATGATCTCGCGGTTCGTGGGTTCGAGCTCCACGTCGGGCTCTGTGCTGACAGCTAGCTCAGAGCCTGGAGCCTGTCTTCAGATTCTGTGTCTCCCTCTCTCTCTGACCCTCCCCTGCTCACTCACTCTCTCTCTCTCTCTCTCAAAAATAAATAAAACATTAAAAAAAATAGAAAATAGATTATAATCCCTTGCTGCGGAGATAAAAGAAGTAAAAGCTAGTCAAGATGAAATAAAAAATGCCAAAACTGAGGTGCAATCTCGAATGAGTGCCACTGTGGCAAGGATGGATTAAGCAGAGCAATGAATCAGCAATATAGAGGAAAAACTTATGGATAATAATGAAGCAGAAAGAAGGAGGGAGACTAAGGCAAAAGAGCATGATTTAAGAATTAGATAAACCAGTGACTCATTAAAAAGGAACAACTTTTTGTAGGACTCATTAAAAAGGAACAACAAGTAAGGAGATCAGAATCATAGGGGTCCTAGAAGATGAAGAGAGAAAGAAAGGTAGAAGGGTTATGAGAGCAAATCAGAGCAGAAAACTTTCCGAACCTGGGGAAAGACACAGACGTTAAAATCCCGGAAGCACAGAGGACTCCCATTAGATTCAACAAAAAACAACCATCAACAAGGCATATCATAGTCAAATTCACAAAATATTCCGGCAAGGAAAGAATCATGAAAGCAGCAAGGGAAAAAAAACCTTAACATACGAGGGAAGACAGATCAGGTTTGCAGCAGATCTATCCACAGAAACTTGACAGGCTAGAAAGGAGTGGCAGGATATATTCAATGTGCTGAATCAAGAAAAGTATGCAGCCAAGATTTCTTTATCCTGCAAGGCTGTCATTCAAAATACAAGGAGGGGTTAAAAGTTTCCCAAACAAAAATTCAAGGAATTTGTTACCGCTAAACCAGACCTGCAAGAAATTTTAAGGAAGGCTCTGAGGGGAGAAAAGACAGAAAAAAAAAAAAAAAGACTAAAATCAACAAAGACGACAAATGACCAGAGAACATCATCAGAAATGCCAACTCTACAGGCAACATAATGACAATAAATTCAAAAAAACATTTTTTTACATTTATTTATTTTTTTTTTTAACTTTATAGTTTATTGTCAGGTTAGTTTCCATATAACACCCAGTGCTCTTCCCCACAAGTGACCTCCACCAAGACCATCACCCCGCTTTACCTTTTCCCCTTCCCCTTCCCCCTTCAGTTTGTTTTCAGGATTCAAGAGTCTCTCGTGTTTTTTCTCCCTCCCTCTCCCTAACTCTTTTTCCTCCTTCCCC
>CM053575.1:63516906-63557574 GCA_028646485.1 Cryptoprocta ferox
GCCCGTCCCCTAATTTCCCAGATCACAGTCACTCACTCAGGCATCTTTGAGGTTGTCTTCTTTCTGGCGTCTGTTTCTTCTTTCCCCCACTTGCAAATCCAAGTTTTATCCCTTCAGTCCTTCTCAGTTCAATCCATAGGGGCGTGCGCGGATGACAGAGCTCCCTGCTCTTCCGCCATCTTGTCCTCCCCCTCTACATTTATTTATTTTTGAGAGACAGAGAGAGACAGAGCATGAACAGGGGAGGGGCAGAGAGAGAAAGAGACATATAATCTGAAGCAGGCTCCAGGCTTTGAGCTAGCGGATCAGCACAGAGCCCAATGCGGGGCTTGAACCCATAAACTATGAGATCAAGACCTGAGCCAGTCGGACGCTCAACCAACTGAGCCACCCAGGCACCCCAATAAATTCATATCTTTCAGTACTCACTCTAAACGTCAATGGACTCAATGCTCCAATCAAAAGACACAGGATAACAGAATAGATAAGAAAATAAGATCCATCTATACGCTGCTTACAAGAGACTCACTTTAGACCTAAAGACACCTTCAGAATGAAAGTAAGGAGATGGAGAACCATCTATCATGCTAATGGTCAACAAAACAAAGCCGGAGTAGCCATACTTATATCAGACAATCTAGACTTTAAAATAAAGACTGTAACAAGAGATGAAGACGGGCATTATATCATAATTAAGGGGTCTATCCACCATGAAGACCTAACAATTATAAACATTTATGCTCCAAATGTGAAAGCAGCCAAATATATCAATCAATTATCACAAACATAAAGAAACTCATTGATAATAATACCATAATAGTATGGGACTTCAAAACCCCACTTAACAGCAATGGACAGATCACCTAAACAGAAAATCAACAAGGAAATCATGGCTTTGAATGACATAGTGGACCAGATGGACTAAACAGATGTATTCACAACATTTCATCCTAAAGCAGCAGAACATACATTCTTCTCCAGTGCACATGGAACGTTCACCAGAATAGATCACATATTGGGACACAAATCAGCCCTCAACAAGTACAAAAAGATCGAGATCATACCGTGCATATTTTCAGACCACAACGTTATGAAATTCAAAATCAACCACAAGAAATAATGTGGAAAGATAACAAATACTTGGAAACTAAAGACCATCCTATTAAAGAATGAATGGGCTAACCAAGAAGTTAAAGAGGAAATTTAAAAGTACATGGAAACCAATGACAATGATAACACCACAGCCCAAAATATCTGGGATGCAGCAACAGTGGTCATAAGAGGGAAGGATATAGCAATCCAGGCCTTCCTAAAGAAGGAATAAAGGTCTCCAATACACAACTTAACCTTATACCTCAAAAGGCTGGAAAAAGAGCAGCAAACAAAAACCAAAAAACAGCAGAAGACAGCAAATAATAAAATTAGAGCAGAAATCAATGCTATTGAAACAAAAAAACAGCAGAACACATTAATGAAACCAGAAGCTGGTTCCTTAAAAGAATTAACAAAATTGATGAATCCCTAGCCAGTTTGATCAAAACAAAACATGAAAAGAATGAAATAAATAAATTCAAGAATGAAAGAGGAGAGATCACAACCAACACAGCAGAAATGCAAACAATAAGAGAATATTACAAGCAATTATATGTCACCAATTGGGCAATCTGGAAGAAATGAACAAATTCCTAGAAACATATAAACTATCAAAACTAAAATAGGAAGAAATAGAAAATTTGAATAGACTTATAACCAATAAATATATTGAATTAGTAATTAAAAATCTCCCAAAAAACAAGAGTCCAGGGCCAGATGGCTTTCCAGAGGAATTCTACCAAACATTTAAAGAAGAGTTAACACCTACTCTCTTGAAGCTGTTCCAAAAAACAGAAATGGAAGGAAAACTTCCAAACTCTTTCTATGAAACCAGCATTACGTTGATTCAAAAACCAGACAAAACCCCACTACAAAAGAAAACTATAGACCAATTTCCCTGATGAACATGGATGCAACAATCCTCCACAAGATACTAGCCAACCGGATCCAACAGTACATTTAAAGAATTATTCCCCATAACCAAATGGGATTTATACATGGGATGCAGGGCTGGTTCAATATCCACAAAACGATCAATGTAATACATCATATCAATAAAAGAAAGGACAAGAACCACATGATCCTCTCAATACGTGCAGAGAAAACATTTGACAAAATATAGCATTCTTTCTTGATAAAAAAAAAAAAAAACCCTCAAGAAAGTAGGGATAGGGGCGCCTGGGTGGCTCAGTCAGTTAAGCGTCCAACTTCGGCTCAGGTCATGATCTCATGGTTTGTGAGATCGAGCCCCATGGTGGACTCTGTGCCAACAGCTCAGAGCCTGAAGCCTCCTTCAGATTCTGTGTCTCACCCTCTCTCCACCCCTCCTATGCTGATGCTTTGTCTCTCTCTGTCTCTGAATAAAAATGTTTAAAAAAAATTTTAAAGTAGGGATAGAAGGATCATACCTCAAGATCATAAAAGCCATATATGAAAGACCCACCACTAATATCATCCTCAGTGGGGAAAAACTGAGAGCTTTGTCCACTTTCGCCACTGTTATTCATCATAGTATTGGAAGACTTAGCCTCAGCAATCAGACAACAAAAAGAAATAAAAGGCATACAAATTGTCCAGGAGGAGATCAAACATTCACTCTTTGCAGATGACATGATACTCTAAATGGAAAACCCAAAAGATTCCACCAAAAAAAAAAATGCTAGAACTGATCCATGAATTCAGCAAAGTCACAGGATATAAAATCAATGCACAGAAATCGGTTGCATTCCTATACACCAACAATGAAGCAACAGGAAGAGAAACCAAGGAATCGATCCCACTTACAATTGCAGCAAAATCCATAAAATACCTAGGAATAAATCTAACCAGAGAGGTGAAAAATCTATACACTGAAAACTATAGAAAGCTTATAAAAGAAATTGAAGAAAACAAAAAAATGGAAAAATATTCCATGCTCCTGGATAGGAAGAACAGATACTGTTATGTTAATACTACCCAAAGCAATCTACATATTCAGTGCAATATCTATCAAAATAACACCAGCATTCTTCACAGAGCTAGAACAAACAATCTTAAAATTTGTATGGAACCAGAAAAGACCCTGAATACCCAAAGCAATAATGAAAAAGAAAACCAAATCTGGAAGCATCACAATCCCAGACTTCAAGCTGTATTACAAAGCAGTAATTATCAAGATAGCATGGTGCTGGCACAAAAAAACAGACACTCAGATCAATGGAACAGAACAGAGAACCCAGAAATGGACGCACAAACATATGACCAACTAATCTTTGACTAAGCAAGAAAGAATATCCAATGGAATAAACACAGTCTCTTCAGCAAGTGGTGCTAGGAAAACTGGACAGTGACATGCAGAAAAAGAACCTGGACCACCTTCTTACACCATACACAAAAATAAACTCAAAATGGATGAAAGACCTAAATGTAAGACAGGAAACCATCAAACTCCTTACGTAAGATAGGAAACCATCAAAACCTCTTTGATTTTGGCTGCAGCAACTTCATACTCAACACATCTCCAGGGGTAAGGGAAACAAAAGCAAAAATGAACTAGTGGGACCTCATCAAAATAAAAAGCTTCTGCACAGTGAAGGAAACAATCAGCAAAACTAAAAGGCAACCAATGGAATGGGAGAAGATATTTGCAAATTACATATCAGATAAAGGGTTAATATCCAAAATCTATAAAGAACTTATCAAACTCAACACCCCAAAAACAAGTAATCCAGTGAAGAAATGGGCAAAAGACATGAATAGACACTTCTCCAAAGAAGACATCCAGATAGCCAACCAACACATAAAATAATGCTCAACATCACTCATCATCAAGAAAATACAAATCGAAACCACACTGAGATACCACCTCACACTTGTCAGAATGGCTAACATTAACAACTCAGGCAACAACAGATGTTGGCGAGGGTGCAGAAAAAGAGGATCTCTTTTGCACGGCTGGTGGGAACGCAAACCAGTGCAGCCACTCTGGAAAACAGTATGGAGGTTCCTCAAAAAATTAAAAATAGAACTACCCTACCCAGCAACTGCACTACTAGTATTTATCCAAGGAATATAGGTATGTTGTTCGAAGGGGCATATGCACCCCAATGTTTATAGCAGCACTATCTACAATAGCCAAAGTCTGGAAAAGGTCTAAATGAATGCATATAGAAGATGTGGTGTACACACACACACACACACACACACATTGGAGTAGTACTCAGCAATTAAAAAGAATGAATCTTGCCATTTGCAACTACATGGATGGATCCAAGGGGTATTATGCTAAGTGAAATTAGTCAGTCAGAGAAAGACAACTATCATATGACTTCATTCATATGAGGACTTTAAGATACAACACAGATGAACATAATGGAAGGGAAGCAAAAATAATATAAAAACAGGGAGGGGGACAAAACATAAGAGACTCTTAAATATAGAGAACAAACAGGGGATTGCTGGAGGGGTTGTGGGAGAAGGGATGGGCTAAATGGGTAAGGGGCATTAAGGAATCTACTCCTGAAATCATTGTTGGCCTCTATGCTAAGTAACTTGGATATAAATCAAAAATAAATAATTAAAAAATAAAAATAAAATTAAATTAAAAGAATGGATACATTTATGGCATAGTCATACAATGGATTACTATATAAAAACAAATGAACAAACTAAAACTATGCCCTACAATATAAATGAATCTCATAAATATAATCCTGTATGAAAGAATAAAGACCTTGGGATCCCTTGCTGGCTCAGTTGGTTAAGCAGCTGACTTCGGCTCAGGTCATGATCTCATAGTTCGTGGGTTCAAGTCCCACTTTGGGCTCTGTGCTGACAGCTCAGAGCCTGGAGCCTGCTTCAGATTCTGTGTCTCCCTCTCTCTCTACTCCTCCCAGGCTCACACCTGTGTGTCTCTCCCTCAAAAATAAGTAAACATTAAAAAAAATTTTTTTTAAAGAAAGAAAGAATAAAGACCCAAAAGAATATATGTTTTTATCAATTTATATAATGTTCACAAGCAAGCTAACCAAACTATATATTTTAGGGATACTGTCTGCTGATGTTGAAACATATTAAAAGTAATAAGATCTTTAATTTATACTTTACCACTATTTGCATTGCTTCTTCCTAAACCACAAAAAAGGTAAAAGTGGGTTTTTATTGTGAAATACTGTCCAGGAAATGTTAGTCCATGTCATTGATTTTGAAGCTTATGGTTTCACTTTACAAAAGATTTCAGTGATTTTCAGGGTTTCATAGATGGATTTCATTTACTTGTGGTGCAAGGAATCCCATAACAGTCTGCACCTGAGTCCTAGAAAGAAAAAAGAACTACAGCTTTTCTTAAAAAGACAAGTTATATAGAAATTAAACCAATGCATGTAAAATGAACCAAAAGCTTAAAATATCACACTTTAGACTAGTTCATCTCATAAAAGCTATTTCTTATTCTAACATGAATTTCTAAAACCTAAACCTAAAATCATTCTCACCATTTGGAAGCATTATTTTCAGAAGTAACTGTCTCAAAGTATGAAGCACATTGACTACCTGAATGCGAGGAAAGCAAGCAACCCAGATGTGAAAATTTCTCGTTTGTCATAGGAAACAGAACTTAAAGACAAGATACATGCAACCTTTCTTCTGAGAGAAAAAAATAATCTAGCTGTCTCAAAATTTTTGAAGCATCGCCACGTAGAAGAAGTAAAATTTTCCTATTTATCCAAAGGCAGACCTGTGATCATTTCATTCATTTCATTTAACAAATATTTACTTCATAGTTGCCCTGTGGCAGGCTCTGTAATAAGTGCTAAGAGCATATAGTGAACAAAACCACTGGGGTAATGGGTTAAAAAGATATTCATCTATTAATCATTGATTAATTATAATCACAATCATGATATAAGCTAAAAGAAGACATGCATACCACCATGAGAGCATAGAACAGTAAAATTTAATCTACTCAGGCAGCTCATGGAAGAATTAACTGAAATGATTATGCTAAAATCTAAAAATAAATGTTAGTTTGGTGAAAGATAAAAGGAGATTGGGAAGAGAGCTTTCTAGGCTAAAGAACTTTGCACGTGCAAAGGCCATTGGAATGAAACAAAGAAAGAAAAACTAAAAAACCAGTGTGGCTAGAACGGATTGGTTAAGGAAAGAATCATACAATATAAAGCTGAAGATGCAGGCGGGGCCAGACTATAAAGAACTGGGTGGCCATGGTTCGAAATTTGTCTTTATTCTAAGAACAACAAGAAGCCAATTCAATGACATTTACCTAAGAAAGAAGATAATAAGAATTTAACCACTACACCTATGCCTCAGAGACTGAGCATCCCATTTAGCTAGTAATCAAGTAGAACCTGAATGATCACCTTTCAAGAATGCTTTCAAGGGATTATACACACCTTAAAAAGTTACTCTAAAGGTTTCATTCCTGAGATTCAATGATTGGATTAATTAAAAACCAAATGCAGATTTTACAAAAACACTCTAAAACTTGCAGCTTCAAGTATTTATTGTTCATACCAACATGCAGAACTAAAATATTCAATTGCTGCTTCCTGGTGTTTCTCCAGAAGGATCACAATGTCATACAATGGAAGATCCATTTTCAGTGTGGACCGCCATCCAGGAATGGCTCTTTCTCCACATCCATTGTCAAGGCAGCGTGTAAACCTAAAGGAAAGAGCGCTCAAGCCAAAGTGCTGTTAGGACAAGCAGGAAGGGATTAGAGAAACAGAAATAACAAAGAACTCCATCCTGGAGCAGAACAAAGATTATTTTCTTGGTCACGTGGGTAAAGGGTTCTCATCTCTCCCTTAGCAAACTAAATAGAAGAAGATATCAGAACACACTATGTAAGTATTTTACTTTAAGTAAATATATATGCTGAAGTTATCTGCAGAATAAATGCATAGAGTTCTTATTCTAGGATACAGGTTTAAATATTAAAAACTAATATTATCTTCATCAAGAATTGAGTTAAGTGCTTGTGGATACCATATCTATAAATAACATAATCTGACTTTTTATCTAATGATAACATAAATGTATCTACAGATAACATTAAACAGTGCCTATTTTACTATCCCTGTCAAAAGTAGACAATATCATCACTTAGTAAAGCACTATCTTACATTAGCCAGACTCATTTCTGCTGAATGTGATAGGTGTTACACTAGTACCAACTTCTTCATATCATACTCTAGAGTAGGCACATGATAGTTGGTGCACAAAGAAGTGTATGTTCAGGATTATTCAATTGGCATATTACCAGCCGTAGCCCCTTGGCCCTCAGCCCCTTCTCATTTCAGTGTCTAATTCTTTTCCATCACAGTACCATACATATTGCATATATATTGCATCAAAATTTGAATTTGTTCCATTTTGAACTCTCTTTTCTATTTAGCAGAATCATTTTGAATTCTAACTCCGTGCTTAAAATGACACCTTGATGCCATCTATAAGCTTGATAGTCATGGTCTCTGTTTCATCACTTAAATCACAGAGGAAAATTACAAAAAATCAGGGACAGGACCAGCTTCTTGCTGTCAGAAGTCCATTTATAAAAGGTTGAAACACTTACAAACATGTAGTGATGCAATATCCATGCCATGAACACAGAATATATGGGTCAGGGATATTTGCTCTGCATATGCAGAGAAGTCACAGAAATGAAGTAGGAAATAAACACTCACTAGCTCAATTATGGGTCTAGATTAAGAATAAAGCTTATTTTTGTTACTGTCTATTCATCTGGATAATGTTGGAATTACTTTTGTTCTGAAACACCCACACGCTACCATCACAGTGAACCTCTTGGCTTATAGATTTAACATGTCTATAGAAAACAGATATTCACATTCAAACCTCTTTTTCCTTTTAAGTACATCTAACATTTTATATTATCAATACTAAATACAGTAACATTGACATGGGTCAACGATTCTTGAAGTTTACAGAAAATAACCCTAAAGTATAAAGTCTAAAAATTGTGGTTGGTAAAATGGAAATTACTGTTTTATTACTAACTGCAGTAATAATATGACCCCTAAACTCACATTCATTAACAAATAATAATGACTCCCTTATATACAGTTCTTTCTTCTTTCCCCATCTCATCTTCATTTCCTTCTTTCTTGTCCATCCCAGGAGGAAAAATCCCATAAGGAGCAATAGTGGCCTAAGGTGGAAAGCTGAACTTGACACAACTACATAAGGCTGAACTGAAATTAATATTGGATAAAAAATCCATCCACCCCCCAGGCCTGCCCCTTTACAAAGTTCTAAAATACACATTCCTTTTTTTTCTTTTCATCTCTCTCAACTAATACTTCTTCACATCAAACACTCAATTGCTTAAGCAATTTCAGTAAAAAAATTCTCAGTCTATCCACTTTTTTGCACAGTCACCACCACAGGAAAACTATTATCTCTGATTTTTGCTACTTAACAGCCTCATAACTGGTCTCCATGATATCTTTCCTTTTCATTCCACTTTAACTCATTCTACATATTCCAGCTAAATGAACTCTTAACAGCATACACTGAATGATGGTTTGCCCTTGCTTAACACCTAGCAATAGCTTCTTAACATATTTAGAATAAAATCCAAACCACTCCACATTGTACACAGGATCCTGCGTGATCTCTCACCTGCACACCTCTCCCACCATTCTCCAGGCCTCTGTCCTTTTTCAACATTTCACTCCCATGAGGCCTTTTGTTACTTACTAGAATATTCACTCACAGTTTTCCAACTGTAGAACTTGTGTATTTATTTCTCTCTCTGCCTGAAGCACATTTACCCCCACTTCATCTGGCTGCTGCCTGATTTTATTTTTTCACTTTTCATGGATCCAAACTGAATTCATTACAATTTGTGGTCCATCTCATATTCTTACTATTGGTCCATGCAAAGCCTTTTACATTCATTTGATTTTCTTTGTTTGTTTTTTTATAAGGTAATCAATACCCATGAAAGCATAATTTAACATGAAAACTAGAAAGCTGACAATAACTTGCAACCACCCGTATGAGCCTGCCCCATTCTACTTCTTGCCAGTTCTCATGAAAGATAACTGTTATTCTAAATTTCTTTTCATCATTCCTTGTTTTTTGCTGTGTTTGTGTCTGTATTCTAAGAAAGTCTACCTTAAAAACCATGTATCATGCTGTAATTTTTTTTAACTTTTTTCATTCAAAGTTCTATAGCTGGACTAGGAAAGTTCAGATGGTGAGGTAGGATGGGGACTCTGAGCTTGTCTCATCCCTGAAATACAGCTAGATCAACATCAAACCATTTTGAATACCTAGGAAATTGATCTGAAGATTAACACAACAATCTATGTAATTTGAGCCACAGAACTTGGCAGTTACATGGTGTGGAGAGGTGAATTAGAGAGAGAAAAGCCACAGAGCCGCAGAGGGTTGGGAGCCATTCATGGAGAGAGGACAGAGAGAAAGAGAAAGGGGGAGAGTACATCCCATTGAGATGGCATGAAAAAGCACTCCCTCCAAAAGTGGCTGGAGAGAAAGAGAGAGAGGAAGAGTGAAAACACTCGAAGGGGATGGGATAACAAATCTGTTCCCCAAAACCATTGAAGGGGAGTAAGGAGAGGATTTCAATACCACCAGGATTCTATAAACAGTGGGGTGCAGAGACTGAACTTTCAGAACTCAGTGCCTGGTGGTGCTCTGGTAAGAAAACAGGGCGAATCCCCAGGAGCAGGCAGCGTGGTCTGAGGGGGTTGGGTGCCACAGGGGGAGAAGGTGTTCCCCTGATTCAAGTGTATTTGGTAGAGGCCATACGGCTTCCCCAGGGCAAAAGTCCCAGCAGATCCTGGAGAGCTGCCATGTCTACTGATATTGGAATAAAGACATTAGAGTGCAGCAAAACCTGGTGCCAGCTGTGTGTTGTGATTTACCATAAACTTTGAGCCTTTGACTCTCCATGATCATGCATTTTATGAGACAAGCTGGCGCCTCACTATTGCTTGGAGAGACCCTCCCCCAGAGAATCAGTGTTAGTCCAATGGGAGGCACCACCTGGCAGGCAGACAGCTTGGACACAGACAGGGTAAAGGCAGGACGTGCACAGAAGCCTGAGACAAAGGAGGAGTGCTTGATCATGTGTCTGTGAGGGCACAAAATTCCCACGCAGGAGGCTAGAGAACTGGGCGAAGCCATTTTTACCCCTAGTGAACACACAGGTGCGCGCGCGCCCGCGCGCGCGCGCGCACACACACGGATCCACTCCAGTTAGCAGTGCCACCAAGTGGACAACACAGCAGGTACACCAAGCCCCGCCCACCTGCCTTTCTCTGCCAGGCCCATCCCCCAGAAGACCAGCACAAATACATTCAACCAGTTTAGTCTACCATGTGCTACAAAATTTCAGTTTCAAGGGAAACTGGATATAACTTCATTCCAGTTTAATCCTGTTTCCTTGTTCTTTTGTTTATTTTCTTTGCTTCTGTTTTTGCTTATGTTGTTTTCTTTTTCTTTTCTTTCTCTTTCTTGGATACAGAAAGAGCACATTTTTATTTATTTTTTATTCTATTTTAGTTTATTTTATTCTACTATATTATTTAAATACTTTTTAATACTTGGGGTGCCTGGGTGGCTCAGTCAGTTAAGCAACTGACTCTGGATTTTGGCTCACGTCATAATCTCATGATTCATGGGTTCAAGCCCTGCATCAGATTCAGGGCTGACAGTGCAGAGCCCGCTTGGGATTCTCCCCCTCTCTCTCTCTCTGTACCCCTCCTCCATTCATTCTCTCTCTCCCTTTCTCACTCTCTCTCAAAATACATAACTAAACATTTAAAAAATTTTTAATTTTTTTTGCTTTTTTTCCTTTGTCTTTTTTCAAGCTTCTCTCAACAAACAGACAGAAACACACCTAGGATTTGGCTTCCTTTATTTGATCAGGCTTTTTTTGCTTTTGGTTTTTACTTTTTATTTTTTATTAATTATTTTTCTTCCTCCAAAATGACAAGATGGAGGAATTCACCCCAAAAGAAAGAACAGGAAGAAATGACAGCCAGGGATTTAATCAGCACATTTATAAGATGTCTACACTAGAATTTTAAAACACAATTATAAGAATACTAGCTGGGGTTGAAAGAAACATAGAAGACACCAGAGAATCCCTTTCTGCAGAGATAAAAGAACTAAAAAATCTAGTCAGACTGATATTAAAAATGCTGTAACCAAGATGCAATATTGAATGGATGCTGTGATGGCAAGGATGAACAAAGCAAACAGAGAATAAGTGATATAAAAGATAAAATTATGGAAAATAATGAAGCAGAAAAAATAGGGAAACAAAGGCAAAAGATCACAATACAAGACTTAGAGAACTCAGTGACTTATTAAAAAGGAATAACATTCAAATCATAAGAATTCCAGAGAATGAAGAGAAAGAAAAAGGGCAGAAGGTTTATGTGAGCAAATTATAGCTGAAAACTTTCCTAATCTGAGGTATAACACAGACATCAAATTCCAAGAAGCACAGAGATCTCCCATTAGATTCAACAAAAACCAGCCATCACCAAGGCATATCATAGCCAAATTCACAAAATACACAGACAAGGAAAGAATCATGAAAGCAGCAAGAGAAAAAAAAGTCCTTAATCTACAAGGGAAGACAGATCAGGTTCTTGGCAAATCTGTCCACAAAAAGTTGGCAGGCCAGAAAGGAGTGGCATGATATATTCAATGTACTGAATCGGAAAAATATACAGCCAAGAACTCTTTATCCAGCAAAGTTATCATTCAGAATTGAAGGAGAGATGAAGAGATTCCCAAACAACTAAAGGAGTTCCTGACCATTAAGCCAGCCCTGCAAGAAATTTAAGGGGGACTCTTTGAGTGGAGAAAAGACAAAACAAAACAAAACAAAACAAACAAACAAAAAAAAACCAACAAAGACTAGAAAGGAACAGAGAACAGCAGCAGAAACACTAACTCTAGAGGCAATACAATGGCACTAAATTCATATCTTTCAATAATCACTCTAAATGTAAATGGACTAAATACTCCAATCAAAAGACATAGGAATAAAAAAAGAAAACCTATCTATATGCTGTCTACAAGAGACTCATTTTAGACATAAAGACACATGCAGATTGAAAGTAAGGGAATAGAGACCGATCTATCATGCTAATGGACGTCAAAAGAAAGCCAGAGTAGCCATAATTAATATCAGACTAACTAGATTTTAAAACAAAGACTGTAACAAAAGATGAAGAAGCATAATGTATCATAATTAAGGGGTCTATTCACCAAGAAGATCTAACAGTTGTAAATATTTATGCCCCCAACTTAGAAACCCTCAAATTTATAAGTCAATCACAAACCTAAAGAAACCCACTGATAATAATAAAATAATAGTAGGGGACTTTAATACCCCACTTACAGGAATGGACAGATCATCTAAGCAGAAAATCAAAAAGGAAACAATGGCGTTGAATGACACACTGGACCAGATGGACTTAACAAATATATTCAGAACACTTCATCCTAAAGCAATAGAATACACCTTCTTTTGAAGTGCACAGGGAACATTTTCCAGAATAGATCACATACTGGGTTACAAATCAGCACTGAACAAGTGCGGAAAGATTGGTATCATAGCATGCATATTTTCAGATCACAACAATATGACACTTGAAATCAACCACAAGAAAACATTTGGAAAAGCCACAAATACTTGGAGATTAAAGAACATTCTACTAATGAATCCATTAACCAAGAAATTAAAAAAGAAATTGAAAAGTACATGGAAGACAATGAAAATGCAAATATGATAGTCCAGTACATTTGGGATACAGCAAACGCAGTCATAAGAGGTAAGTATATAGCAATCCAGACCTTCCTAAAGAAGGAAGAAATGTCTCAAATGCAATAACCTAACCTTACATCTAAAGGAGCTGGAAAAAGAACAGCAATTAAAGCCTAAAAGCAGCAGAAGAAGAGAAATAATAAAGATTAAAGCAAATATCAATGATACCAAAATAAAAAATTTTTAAAAAGTAGAACAGATCAACAAAACTAGGAGCTGGTTCTTTGGAAAAATTAACAAAATTCATAACCCTCTAGCCAGATTTTTTAACAAAAAGGGGGGGGCCAAATAAATAAAATCACGAATGAAAGAGGAGAGATCACAACCAAAACCACAAAAAAAACAAACAATTATAAGCAAATATCATGAGAAATTATATGCTAACAAATTGGGCAATCTAGAAGAAATAGATAAATTCTTAGAAACATATATATGATCAAAACTAAAACAGGAATAAATAGAAATTTTTAAAAGACCCATAGTGAGTAAAGAAACTGAATTAGTAATCAAAAATCTCCCACCAAACAAGAATCCAGGGCCAATGGCTTCTCAGAGGTATTCTATCAAACATTTAAAGAAGAGTTAATACCTATTCTTTCGACGTTGTTCCAAAAAATAGAATTAGGAGAAAAACTTCCAAAATCATTCTATAAGGCCAACATTACCTTGATTCCAAAGCCAGACAAAAACCCCACTAAAATGAATTACAGTCCAATTTCCCCAATGAACATGGATGCAAAAATTCTCAACAAGATCCTAGCAAATCAAATCCAACAATACTTTAAAAGAATTATTCACCATGATCAAGTGCGATTTATTCCTGAGCTGCAAGAGTGATTCAATATCCACAAATCAATCATTGTGATACATCACAGTAATAAAAGAAAGGATAAGAACCACATGATCTTCTCATTAGATGTAGAAAAAGCACTTGACAAAATGCAGCATCCTTTCTTAATAAAAACCCTCAAGAAAATAGGGGTAGAAGGAACATACCTCAACATGATAAAAGCCATATACAAAACACCCACAGCTAATATCATTCTCAAAGGGGAAAAACTGAGAGCTTTCCCCCTAAGGTCAGGAACACGACAGGGATGTCGACTCTCACCACTGTTGTTCAACATAGTACTAGTGTACTCAGCAATCAGCGCCTCAGCAATCAGACAACAAAAAGAAATGGAGGGCATACATATTGGCAAGGAAGAAGCCAAATTTTCACTCTTCGCAGATGACAAGACAGTCTACATGGAAAACCCAAAAGGCTACACCAAAAAACTACTAGAACTGATACATGAATTCAGCAAAAGTCACAGGATATAAAATCAAGCTACAGAAATCAGTTGCATTTCTATACACCAATAATAAAGCAGCAGAAAGAGAAATTAAGGAATTGATCCCATTGACAATGGCACCAAAAACCATAAAATACCTAGGAAAAAAACCTAACCAAAGAGGCAAAAGATCTATACATTGACAACTATAGAAAGTTTATGAAAGAAAGAACTTGAAGACACAAAGAAATGTAAAAATATTCCATGCTCACAGATTGGAAGAACAAATACTGTTAAAATGTCTATACTATCCAAAGCAATCTATACATTCAAAGCAAACCCTATCAAAATAACACCAGCATTCTTCACAAAGCTAGAAAAAAAAATTCTAAAATATGTATGAAACCAGAAAAGACCCAAATGGCCAAAATCATGTTGAAAACTAAAACCAAAGTTGGAGGCATCACAATTCTGGACTTTAGACTATATTAAAATATATAATCATCAAGACAGTATGGTAATGGCAAAAAACAGACACATAGATGAATGAACAGAATAGAGAACCCATAAATGGACCCATAAATGTATGGTCAACTAATATTTGACTAAGAAAGAAAAAATATTCAGTTGGTTGAGCATACAACTACAGCTCAGGTCACGATCTTGCAGTTTGTGAGTTCTAGCCCCACATGGGCCTGCTGCTGTCAGTGTGGAGCCCACTTCAGATCCTCTTCCCCCATCCCTCCCCCACTCATGCACACTCACTCTCTCTCTCTCTCTCTCTCTCTCTCTCAAAAACAAATAGAAAATTTTTCTTAAAAAAGAAAACAGACAGTCTCTTCCACAAATGGTGCTGGGAAAACTGGACAGCAAAATGCAGAAGAATGAAACTGGAGGACTTTCTTACACCATATACAAAAATACATTCAAAATGGATGAAAGGCATAAATGTGAGATAGGAAACCATCAAAATCCTAAAGAAAAACACAGGCAGCCACCTCTATGACCTTGGGCAGAGCAATGTCTTTCCAGACATGTCACCAGAGGCAAGGGAAACAAATGCAAAAATGAACTATTGGTACTCCATCAAGATAAAAATCTTCTGCACATTAAAGGAAAAAATCAATGAAACTAAAAGGCAGCCTACAGAATGGGAGAAGATATTTGTAAATGACATATCTAATAAAGGATTAGAATCCAAAATCCATAAAGACCTTCTCAAACTCAATACCCAAAAACAAATAATCCAGTGAAGAAATGGGCAAAAGACATGAATAGACACTTTTCCATAGAAGACATACAGATAGGTAATAGACATGTGAAAAGATGCTCAACATCAATCATCATAGGGAAATGCAAATCATTTGAGATACCACCTCACACCTGTCAGAATGGCTAAAATTAACAACACAAGGAAAAACAGGTGTTAGCAAGGATGCAGAGAAAGGAGAACCCTCTTTCACTCTTGGTGGGAATGCAAACTGGTGTAGCCACTCCGGAAAACAGTATAGAGTTTCCTCATAAAGTTAAAAATAGAACTACCCTACAATCCAGTAATTGCACTACTAGGTATTTACTCCAAATATACAAAAATACAGATTTGAAAGAGTACATGCACCCCAATGTTTATAGCAGCATTTTCAACAATAGCCAAACTATGGAGATAGTCTAAATGTCATGAATGGATAAAGAAGTCATGGTATATATGTACAATGGAATACAAGCCATAAAAAAAAGAATGAAATCATGCCATTTGTAATGACATGGATGGAGCTAGAACATATTATGCTAAGGGAAATAAGTCAGACAGAGAAAGACAAATACCATACAATTTCATTCATATGTGAACTTTAACAAACAAAACAGATGAACATATGTGAAGGAGGGGAAAAAAGAGAGGGGGGGAAACAAACCATAACAGACTCTTAATTATAGAGAACAAACTGAAGGTTGATGGAGGGACGTGGGTGTGGGATGGGCTAGATGGGTAATGGATATTAAGGAGTGCACTTGTTATTATGAACACTGGGTATTGTATGTAAGTGATGAATCACTCAATTCTACTCCTGAAACCAATATAGCATTGTACATTAACTAACTAGAATTTAAATAAATTTTTAAAAAAATAAAGCTATGAAGTAGCCTCTAAAAATATTAAAACTAGTTGAGGGAAGAGAAAAAAGTAAAGCTTTAGTGTGCATTTGAACTTAATCTTATAATGACTGCTATAAATGCAAGATGTTTTATAGAAGCCTCATGATAACCACAAAGCAAAAACATTTAACAGATACACAAAACAACAAAGATAAAAGAATCTAAGCCTACCACTATAGAAAATCATCAAATCACAAAGAGAAACAGAAAACAATTAACAAAATGGAAACAATAAGTGCATACCTATTAATAAATAGTTTAAATGTAAATAGATAAAATTCTCCAACAAAAAACATACAGTGCCTGAATGGATGAAAAAGCAAGACCCAATTATATGCTGCCAGGGGCGCCTGGATGGCTCAGTCGGTTAAGTGTCTGACTTCGGCTCAGGTTGTGATCTCCCAGTCCGCGAGTTTGAGCACAGCATCCGGCTCTGGGCTGACAGCTCAGATTCTGTGACTCCCTCTCTCTCTGCCACTCGCCTGCTCACACTCAGTCTCTCTCTGTCTCTCAAAAGTAAATAAACATTTAAAAAAATTTTAGAAGAGAATCATTTCAGATGTGAAAACACACAGAGACTAAAAGTGAAAGGATTGAAAAATACTCCATGAAATGGAATTCAAAAGAAAGCAGGTGTAGCTATACTTGTATCAGACAAAATAGACTTTAAGCCAAGACTGAAATAAGAGACGGAGTAGATCATTATATAATGATCAGAGTCAATCCGACAAGATGAAATAACATTTGTAAATAATGATGCAACCAATATAGAGGTACCTAAAAATATAAAGTAAATATTAAAAGACATAAGGGAAAATTAGACAGCAATACTATAGCATAAGGAGACTTCAGTACTTCACTTTCATCAATGGATGGATTATCAGACAGAAAATCAATAAGGACACACTGGACTTAAGCTACACATGAAACACATGGACTTATGGAATATTTATCCAAAAGCAGAATACATATTCTCAAGTGCACATCTCAACTTCATAAGATCATATATTAGGCCATAATTCTAGTCTTAATAAGTTTAATAAAACTGTAATCAATCAAGTGTATTTTCTGGCCACAATGGGATGAAATTAGAAATCAATTAAAAGAAAACAAAAATAAATAGAACTACACAAAATAGAACTACACAACATGGACAACCAATGGGTCAAAGAAGAAACAAAAGATAAATAAAAAAAAATACCCTGAGACTAATGACAATAGAAATGCAACATACCAAAACATAAGATGCTGCAAAAAAGAAGATCTAACAGGGAAGTTCATAGCAGTAAATGCCTAAAAAAGAAACAGGAAAGATCTCATATAAAAAACCTAACTTTACACGTCAAGAATTTTGAAAAAGAACAAATTAGCCAAAAGACAGTAGAAGAGGGGTGACATGACGAAGATAAAAATGAAAATATATGAAATCAAGGCAAGAAAGGCAAAAAAGATCAATGAAACCAAGATAAAATTGACAAGCTTTTAGCTAGAGTCAGCAAGAATAAGAGAGAGGATTCAAATAAATAAAATCACAAATGAAAGAAGAGAGATAACAACTGATATCACACAAATACAAAGAATCATAAGAGAATACTGTTAACAACAACTGGCCAACAAATTAGACAAACTAGGAAATGGATAAATTCCTAAAAACTTAGAGCCTACTAAGACTGAATCATGAAGAAATAGAAAATCCAAAGAGACTAATTTTTAGAAAAGAGATAAGTCAGTAATCAAAAACATTCCAACAAAGAAATATCCAGGACCAGATGACTTTCTTGGAGAATTCTACCAAACATTTAAAGAAGAATTAATATTAATTAATTCAAACTCATCCCCAAAATAGAAGAGATAGTAATGCTTCCAAACACAATTTAAAAGGACAGCATTATCCTGATACCAAAAACAGACAAAGACATCACAGGAAAGGAGACTTACAAGCTAATATCCCTGATGAACATAAATGCAGAAATTCTCAACAAAACATTAGCAAACTGAATTCAATAATACATTAAAAGGATCATATACCAGGATCAAATGGGATCTATTCCAGGATACAAGGATGACTCAACATCCACACATCAACCAATGTGAAACACCACATTTACAAAATGAAACATGAACATTATACGACCATCTCAATGGATACAGGAAAAAAAGAATTTGACAAAATTCAACATCCATTCATGATAAAAAATCTCTTAACAAAGTGGTTAGGGAGAACGTACTTCAACATAATCAAGGGACATATATTACAAGCCCATAGCTAACATCATACTCAAAAGTGAAAAGCTGAAAACTTTACCTCCAAGATCAGGAACAAGAAAAAGATACCTAGTCTCACCATTTTTATTCAACATAGTACTGGAAGTTACAGCCAAATACAATTAGGCAATGTAAAGAAAAAAAAGGCATCTATCTAGTAAAGGAAGAAGTAAAACTGTTGCTCTTTGCAGATAAATGATATTATATTTAGAAAATCCTAAAAGCTCCACCAAAAAAAAATTAGAACTATACAACAAATTCAGTGAAGTTACAGGATACAATACCAATATACAAAAATCTATTCCTTATCTATACATTAGTAACAAACTATTCAAAAAGAAATTAAGAAAATAATCCTATATAAATTGCACCAAAAATACTAAAATACCTAGGAATAAATTTAATTAAGGAGATGAAAGACCTGTACACTGAAAACTATAAAACATTGATAAAAGAATTTGGAAAAGACACAATAGAAAGATATTCCATGCTCATGGATTGGAAGAATTAATACTGTTAAAATATTCATACTACCCAAAGCAATCTACAGACACAGTGCAATCCCTATCAAAATTCCAATGGAATTTTTCACAGAAATAGAAAAAACAATCCTAAAATTTGTCTGGAACCAAAAAGAAAAACAAACAAACATAAAAGAACAACAATCAAACAAACAAAAAACCTATCAGCCAAAGAAAGCAATTTTAAGAAAGAAAAACAAAACTGAGCAATGTGCTTCATGATTTCAAACTATATTACAGAGCTATTGGTCATCAAAACAGTATGGTATTGGCATAAAAACAGGATTAATCAATGGAATAGAATAGAGAATGCTGAAATAGACATGCATACATTTATGACAAAGGAGCCAAGAATGTACACTAGGGAAAGGAAAGTCTCTTCAATAAATGGTACTAGAAAAAATCCCTAGCCACATGGAAAAGAATGAAACTAGACCACTATCTTCACCCACACCCCAAAAAATCAACTCAAAATGAATTAAAGTTGTGAATGCAAGACCTGAAATCATGAAACTCCTAGAAGGAAACATACATGGTAAGCTCCCTGACATCAGTTTGGCAGTGATTTTTTGGATTTCACACCAAAAGCAAAGGCAATAAAATAAAAATAGACAAGTGCAACTATATCAAACTAAAAGGCATCTGCACAGCAAAGAAAACCATCAACAAAATTAAAAGGCAACCTACAGAATAGGACAAAATATTTGCAAATCATATATCTAATGAGGGGCTAATATCCAAAATATATGAAGAATTCAAACATCTCAGTAGCAAAAAAAAAAAAAAAACTAATTAAAAAATGAGCAGAAGAATTGAATAGACATTTTTCCAGAGAAGACATACAGATGGCCAACAGGTACATGAAAAGGTGCTCAGCATCACTAATCATTGGAGAAATGCAAATCAAAACCACAGTGATTTATCGCCTCACACCTGCAAGAATGTGTATCATTAAAAAGATAAGAAATAAAAAGTGGTAGTGAGGATTGGAGAAAAGGGTTCAAAATGTAAATTGACACAGCCACTAAAGAAGACAGTATGGAAGTTCCTCAAAAAATTAAAAGTAGGACTACCATATGATCCAGCAATCCCACTTCTGGATATATATCCAAAGGAAATGAAAACAGGGTATCAAAGAGATATATCTACCCCATGTTCACTGCAGCATTATTTACAATAACCAAGACAGAGAAACAATCTAAATTTCATCAACGGATGAATAAAGAAGATGTGATACACACACAAACACACACACAGGAATATAATTCAACCATGAGAAAGAAGTAAATCTTTCTACTTTCAACAACATGGCTGGACCTGGAGTACATTATGCTAAGTGAGATATGCTAAGCCAGACAAAGAAAGACAAATACTGCATGTTATCACTTACATGTGCAATCTAATTTTTAAAAAGCCAAATTCATATAAATGGAGAGTAGAAAAGTGATTGCCAGGGACTAGGGGGATGAGGGAAATAGGGAGAGGTTGGAAAAGGGTAGAAACTTTGAGGTATAAAAAGAATAAGGTTGGAAATCTAATGTATAACACGGTGACTACAGTTGATAACACTGTACTGTGTCATTGAAATTTGCTAAGAGAGTACAACTTAAATGTCACAAAAAATTTTTGAAAATCAATTAATTGATATAGATAGGATACATGGATATATCAGCTAACTAGATAGGAGGAATCCTTTCACAGTGTATACATATATCAAATCAACATAATGTACATTTAAATGTCTTACAGTTTTGTGAATTATACCTCAGTAAAGTTGGAAAAAAATAGAAGACATTTTAAAAAGTTGCTTCTTGGGGCACCTGGGAGGCTCAGTTGGTTAAGCTTCTGACTTTGGCTCAGGTCATGATCTTGTGGTTCAAGAGTTGGAGCCCCGCATCGGGCTCTGTGCTGACAGTTCAGAGCCTGAAGCCTGCTTCAGATTCTGTGGCTCCTTCTCTCTGCCCCTCCCCCTCTGTGTGTGTCTCTCTCTCCAAAATAAATAAACATTAAAATATGATAAAATAATAAATAAATAAAAAGTTGCCTCTTACATGTGAGTCTGGGATAAAGAGAGGAGATATAAGAAGAAAACAAAGTTCAACAGAGTCCAGACTATATAGAGTCCAATACTGGTTAAGTATTTTGCTTTTTTCTTAAAATACAATTGTAAGACATTGAGCATTGTTTTTATGTTGCTTTTATTTTAGGCGTGCGTGTGTATGTGTGTACACATACATAGAAACATAGTGGAAAAGGAATGGGGAATAAGACTTGCATGAAAAAGAACCCTCTGACTGTGGTGTGGAAAATGGATTAGAAGAGTACACTCCAAGAACTATTTCTATAATTCAAGCAAAAGATGTAAATGTGTATGCAAATGTCAGTACATTGTCTTATATACAGTTTTTTCCCAGTTATAAAGTTATAAAGGATTCATGATTATCAGATCAACTCATCTGAAACAAAAGTATTGGGATATTACATTGAAAAATATTTGTTTCTTATGTAAAGTGAAATTTCCCAGGAAGAAAAATAGCCAATACCTGCCATCCATAGATAAGATAAAACAAAACAGACATTAAGCCATGGATGTCAATTCAATTTAAGTGTCTACATCCATCTAACTCTGTTTTGCTATTGTCTGGTGATAACATTCTAAATGAATCATCAACATTAGATCTAACTAATGTCCTCTTAATAAGACTTTTAAAAAACACCATAATACTTTTGATAATTATCAAAAGTATTAATTTACATCAATATCCACTAATTAGGAGAACATTTTCCTTGGTTCATCTCTTCCTCACCCTCTACATCCATACACACACTTGCCAAAAACTTCATTCAACCATCAGTAAACATGGACTATGTTTACTTTTCTAATCACTGTACTAATATAAATGTGAAAAGGCCAAATCTCTGGGTCTTAAAGGTGCTTATAGTCTAGTGCTAAATTTTATCCAGTTAAGCTCTATTTTAAATTCAAAATAATACAAAAAAATATAGAGGATCTGTAACATTCAATAGACACAAAAGAGAACACAGTACATTGGGATAAGGGCACAAAATCAGTGAGTGAATAAATTAACATTCTTCCCCATGCCAGAACAGAAAGGAAGAGTAACATATTTAGTCCTTCTTCCTTGATTAAGCCTCCATTGACTTGTTTTTCTTTTTTAATGCTCTCTAAAATGCCAAATTATATTAAGATTTAGTAGTGAGAGTCAATGTGTTTGATTAGGATAAGTAAATGGAAAATAGAATTCAATCAGCAAAATTATTGGGATTTCACCCTACAAATTACAGAAATTTTAATGCTATTTTAAAACAAATTACATAACCTTACTCTGCAATCAAGCCGAGTTGATTCTATTTCTTTCTTGTCATCTTCTGTTAGACTTGGACTATATCTAGGCTGTGATAATGATTTATTATACTGCTTTAACTCATCACAAACCAGACTTCTCAAACGTAAATCTTATTACCATTTATGGACAGATGATTCACAAAACACTATAAACTTCCACTATATGAGTGACAATCTAACAAACACAATAGCTGTGTCATTATCACACAAAAACAAAAGTAATATTATAAAGCAAAAGCAGCAAACTCAAATATTCCATCTTCCTTTTTTTTTCCTTCAGATAATTCTCTCACATTATTTCACTACCAAATAGTTTACCAGTCCTGTATGCCAAGTCCTAGTTGATTCTTGTAAGACCATGTTTCTCTCTATTTCACTGAGGAGTCAACACGTGAACAATTGATCCACAATTGATCTTCTTCTCCTCCCCCTCCCCCTCCTCCCCCTCCTCATCCCTTTCACCTCCCCCTCCTCCTTCATCATTTTTAACATGTCTTATGTGCAAGGCACCATTAAAGATTAAGATAGATCCTGTTATTATCCCCATTCTAAAAGATGAGAAAACCAAGTCTTAGAGAAAGATGTTTACAAAATTGACAAGATGGTTTAGGGACTGCTGAAATTTACGTAGCCAATAAGCGGTGGAATAGGTGTTTAGTCAGGCCTGTCTAATCCCAGAGCCCAAATTCTTGACCACATATTAATCACATATGCCCAGGTTTTCACCACCATAAAATGTCTAGGTCTTCTGCCTACAGGATCTGCCTTAGAGAATTAATAGTCTGTTAATTTACCCTCTTTTTTTCAAAACAAGATGTTGCTTTAAATTTTGATTAATCTATGGGCAAGTGAATGGCTCAGTCAGTTAAGTGTCTGACTTCGGCTCAGGTCATGATCTCATGGTTCATGAGTTCAGCCCCACATCAGGCTCTGTGCTGACAGCTCAGAGACTGGAGCCTGCATCAGATTCTGTGTCTCCCTCTCTCTCTGCCCCCTGCCCATGCACACTCTGTCTCTGTCTCTCTCAAAGATAAATAAACATTTTAAAAACTATTAAAAATAATAAAATGAAATAAAATAAAATTTTATTATTCCATGCTTACCAGTAGAGAGCAACTCCTACCCAAAACTCAGGCACGCTAAAATCAAGGGATGTAAAAATAAAGCTGAGCAACAGAAAGAGACATTGCCAATTAAATTACAAACTAAAGACATTACAAACTGAAGTTTAAATATGAATTTAACAACACTATTTAAAATAAAATAACTAATCCATTAAAAAAAACTAACCCATAGTTTTAGAAGATATAAAGAAAAATGCTATCTATTGTCAGGGCTCCTGGGTGGCTCAATCAGTTAAGTGTCTGACTTTGGCTTGGGTCATAATCTCACAGTTTCTGAGTTCGAGCCCCACATATGATTCTCTGATGTGAGTGCAGAGCCTGCTTTGGATCTTTTGTCCCCCACTCTCTCTGCCCCTCTCCTTCTCTTTCTCTCACTCTCAAAAAAATAAATATTAAAAAAATAATAATAATCCTACCTATTGTGAAAAGCACTCTAAGAATAATACATAAAGCATCTATACCCAAAGATAAAAGCACTTTGCTCAGCAAATTTAGAGAAAATTTCAAAATATGAAAATTGAATTGCACTGAAAAACAAGTAAAAGTACCCTAGACATTCAGAGGAGAAAAAGAGCATCTAGATGGATAAAACAATATATGCCAAGGAAGGTCAAAAGTAAAAGTAATGGATCTCTCAGGGCACCACAGGCAAGACAACCCATGAGTGAATGTACTAATAAAATCAAGCTGGAGACGCAGATGAGGACCAGTCATAGAGGTACAAAATACCATGCCAAGAATTTTACACTTCATTTAGGAAAAAAGGAGATGGATTCAAAGCTTTTAGTGGGAAGCTGGTACATTTATGCTTTAAAAGAGCATTCTGGCAAGGTTATGTAGGCATGGAGGAATCTCCAAAAATAAATATTTTCCTTAAAATAATGAAGAGAGAGGATAATAAAGTTAATTTTTTAAATTAATTAATATTTGGGCTGGAATGAGTGAGATGAATGAAGTGAATAATTGTATTCAACGTATGTGAAACGTTAAAAACTAAATGAGACTAATATGTTTGCAAATCCAGTATGATGCTCATTTTCTATAGCAATTTAGAATTAGATAATATTTTAGACTCTACACTAAATATCTGAAAAATACGCTACTGAGATAATGCTTCATTGGACAAGCTTACACATTTTTTAAAACTGAAGTCTAAAATTGCTTTATATTCAATTTGACACTGAAATTACAAAACAGTTCTTCAAACATTTACTAAGTGTTATGAATAGAAAGGTTGCTTCTAAACTGCCTGTCTTATTTATATCATAAGCAAATTATTTATTTATTTTCTAACACTTATATCAATGTTTTTATACAAAAATATCCCTCATGTAATTTTCCTTCATTGAATATTGCCAACTGACATATTCCATAACACTTGACTCATTTCCTAGTGCTCAAGGAAATATTTAATAAAATCAAAATAGCTCAGAGTTGCTGCACACTAATTATGTGCCAATGTGCTAAGAACTTCAATGTACTATCTAATTTAGTCCTCAGAGCAACACCATGAAATAAGTACTATAATTATCCTCTATTTTATAATAAGGCATAGAAGGTTAAGTAACCTGCAGAAGGATACATACATGGGAAGTGTAAAGCCAGAATAAGAACCCAAGAAGACTAATTGGAAAACCCGTGCTTTCAACCACTTGTTCCATGAAATTAAATCATTTCAATGCACAAAGTGTACACCAAAGTGTATCTCCATCAAATAGTCAATATGAAGGTCCTAAGTGATCTTTAAAACACCTACATGTCACTTAAAATCATCCATTCAACAATCACTTACTTGATATATTTTTGTGTATCTATTACATGTTAAGTAGCATTCCAGGTACCAGGTGCACGGCAATGAACAAAACAGGCAAAGAACTCACATTTACTGTTCTAGCAGAAAAATAAAGATAATAAACAAAAAATATACAATATCAATCCAATATGAAACCAATATATGAATATTTTTAGGAAAAAATAGCTTTTTTGAAGAAAAATACAATATGCTCAGTACTGCAGGTATTTACCAGGACACACACACTACCAAAATGGCAACTCGGCCAGACATGGTGCCAAAGTTACCATTCTGCTCAGATGCTCATTTTAGCAACGAGTCTAGTTCCATATACCAGTCCCCTTCTCCAAGCCTAATGACACCCTTTTCTGTCTCCCAAAAATCTTATTTCCATTTCCCTAACCCTTCCCCACTTCCAAATGAGGAGATGCCTAAAAACTGTGATTTATCTTTCATGACTAAGATCAAATCTCATTCTTTTGTGAAGTCTCCTTTGGTCCATCCCTACTTCCTCCTCTGCACTATCTCTCTACCTTACACATATTCTCATAATTGTATGCACTATACTATTTTATTTATTGGTGCACATCTCTATCCTCCATCAGACTGTAAGCATATTCATCTTGTTACATTTACAATCCCTGGCCCTATTTCTAAGTAGGTACTCAGTAAAAGATGAAAGAATGACAAGCTTGATACTGCTGTGCATGGCTTAATAAAGTAAGTAGAATTAGCAGAAGAGGCTGATAAAGAGAGATAAGAGTTCAATCATGAATGTCCCCATATGCTAGGCCAAGAATTAAATATTTTTATCCTACTGATAATAAACTGCATAAACAGAAAAAAGCTTTAGATCCTGGTATATCAAGGCCCATCTCTACCATATTATTTAACTACCAGAAACCTTAAATTTCCTCATCTGTTAACAAAGATAACCAATCTTATAGATATGACATGAGTATTAAAGGCAATGTTTATAATGCATCTAGCACAGTGCTTGACACATACACAAAAAGATGCTGAGTAAACAGTACCTATCATTATTATAAAAATGACATAAGGGCAGGAAGGACATGAATAAATCTATGTTTTAAACAGATCACTCTGTGAGGATATGAAGGATATGTTACCAGAGAGTTTCCCAACTAATAGTTGGGAAAATACCCAGTAAACTATCTTTAAATTCTCCTGAAGAAAACAGATAAATACCTTAACAGAAGAAGGAAGAAATGAGGACGGGACCAAAGGATGAAAATGAAAGTTATTTAGAAAATAATTAATAATAATAATAATAATAAATATGGCTCGTTAACTAGTCAGATATGGAGACTGTTAGATAATCATGAAGAGTTGCTAGAAATACCAATAGGTTAAAGATTAGATATGTCATATACATGATGAGGTTTTTTTAATAATGAAAAGATACTTTTAAGAGCATGACAGCAAAACCAGTAGCAGGGGGAGAGGTGAATGGTATAAGCCTGGAGAGAGGTTGACAGGTCTCCTTAGAGATCAAAACATGTTAGGATGTATTAGAAAGCAAAGGTTTGTACCTTCTTGAAAATTAGATGGGGAGGTAAAAAGACATACTAATGAAACATACATGCTTATTTAAGATATTTCCATTAAAAAAAAAAGCTGGCAGAACTAATCAGCTCTGAAGGTCTACCTCATAAGTTCATGTGAAATATGCTTGATTTGATCAACTCTTAGGGTCTTAACTCCTCAAGTAAAAAAAAATCTGGCTTCATTGTTTTAACCTATAATTTTCTTCTTTTAGTTCCTATTCAAGAGTATTTTTTTACACAATTCAAGCCATTTAGGTTTCATGTGGCTTAAAAATACATAATAAACAAATAGCATAATGAAAGAAAAAACCTAAATTTTTAGTGATTTTTCTGTATTTAAATTTTATTAGCTCAAGTGACTGCCTACATTAGAAATGAAAATCTTATTTTATGTTAAGGAGTCATAACAGTTTTGAAAAAAATGTCAAATAGAATTTTTTTTTAAATATGTAAAAAAGTACAAATGAGTTTCATTATCATTGGTCAAAAATTGAGGATCTATCCTAGGACTGAAACAGAAAACTACCTACGCCTTAACTGAAAAACAATTTGGAGGAAAGGATTAAAACTTATATAATAAATTATGTCTAATAATATTTTTAATTCTATTGTTCTCTGCTTCAGGATTAACAACCACTGATGTTTTACTTGAAAATTTCAAAGAACAAAAGTGATCATTTCAAAAAATCAGCCTTATAGTTTATTAATAAAAAATAGAAAAACTAATACTGTATGACCTTGAAAAAATTACTAGACCTCTCTATACCTGTTTCCTCTTCTGAAATTAAAGGAATTATCATTGTTGATCTTTAAGATTCCTTTAAAAATCTAACATTTTGTTAATCTTTAAAATAATAAATTATACAGACAATTAAACGTTATAATTATGAGTTCAGAGTATAAGAACTAGTCTGGACTGGAAACCATGCTATAATAGAAAGAGAGAGGGCATCAAGTAATAAAAATGACAGCTGAACAATTAATATATGTCAGAACTACACTAAGTATTCTAGCCATGGTCTGATTTTTTTAATTAGCATCTGTTCTTTTTTAGAACAGTTTTAGGTTTATATAAAATGAGAAGAAAGTACAGAGAATTCCCATATACTCCCTCACTCATCTCATTTAATTTGTGATATTCACATACATACACATACTATGAAGTTTCCATTATATTCATTGATCTGAATTTCAATGAACCAAATGGAAGTAAAACCTCCTTGGAAAAGACAAGACACTGTTTAACAGAACCGTCCTTTAGAGAATTCAAATGTAGACAGTTGGTTCTGAGACTTCTTTGGGAAAAAAAAAAAAACTTCTGTGGTTATATAACAAGCAATTTAGCAAATACAAATTAAGTAATAACAATGTACAAAGCTCTGTGCTGGTTGCTGTGGTGGACTGAATAATGGTCCCTCAAATATGCTCATGCCCAAATATCCAGAACTAGATATCTTACCACATATGCAAAAGGGACTTTGCAGATGTGATTAAAGATTCTGAGATGGGAGATTATCCTGGATTACCTGGTAGACCCAATGTAATCACAGTAGTCTTTAAAAGAGGACCTCAAAAAAAAATTAGAGTGAGAGAAGGCACAAGGGTGATGGAAGAAGAGACTGGAGTGATACACCTTGAGATGTAGGAAGGGACCATAAACCACAGATAGAAATCACCATTAGAAGATAGAAAAGGCAAGGAAATGGATACTCTCCTCAGAGCCTCCAGAAGGAACTACTTCTGCTGACAGGTTGACTTTAGCCCAGCAAAAATAATTCCAGATTTCTAACATGCAGAATTATAAGAAAATTAATTTGTGTTGTTTTAAGCCACTAAGTGTGTGTAATTTATTACAGCAGCATTAGGAAATTAGTCCAGTTGCAAAGTAAGAAACCATTATATAAAGACCCTCCCATGGACTAGGCACTAAGATAAGAACTTTCTCAAGGCATAGTTCTTACTTACACAGAAACTAGGAACTCGTTTCTAGGCAGATACAAAGCTTCAGTGAGTTTGTGATTCTCTCGTCAGTTGGGAAAATACTTCTACCTGAGACACAAAACATTTACCACTCCTTTGTTGACATGAGAATTTTATAAGCCTCAAACAATCTCAACATTCAGAGTGAAAAATCAGCGAACGCATTTGGTGGAGTCTTTTTAGTGGGTAATGCTTTTTAACTATGAGATTGTTTCAAAAATCTAAGTCAAAATGCCTGGGGAAAAAACGTTTGCATATAATTGGACTTAGATCAAAACTTGAATAAAATAAGCATTGTCAGATAAAGTGTTTTAAATTTAGAATACAAATAATATGATATATGTGGATAGTGATGTTCTTAATACAACATAAAAAATATTTGCTGAGTCCCTCTGGATACACAGAAAACTTGCAGGCACTATGCAAAAATAGCAAATATGAAAATACAAGCTAACAATAATGAAAACCTGTGGAGATTCTAAGTTCACTTTCTGTAACCTCTTCAGTGGGAGAAACAATAGCGATGGCTATACACTGTAACTTGTAAAGTGGCAAGGAACCTAGACAGGATATTTGAGGCAAAAGAAATCAGTAGCCATAAATGTTTTGTTTCCTCTAAACCAGTGGCAACCTGGACAACTATACTGGAAGTCCCTCTGACTGAGGCAGGCACAATACTGAGAACTTACTTGTACTTTAGTTCCGTACATATGATACTGTACTAAAACTTTCTGATTTAATTGTGGTATTCCTGTTAGATATATCAGGAAGCAGATGTGCTTCTTATTAGGTCTGTTCTGCAAATATATTTTTAAACACACAAAAAGTACCACTCATGTAAATATATTAACTTAACAACAGATTTTCATGCAACTCACTCATAATGATCTATTCAATGTTAATCAACCATACCAGAACACAGGTTTCATGAGGGCAGGGACCTTGTCCATCTTACTCACCACTGAATTCCCAGAACCACACACAATGTCTCAAACACTGGAGGCTTCATTTTATAGGAGTACAAAATGTTATAACCACCATGTAAAACTGCTTGGAAACTTACAAATTTAACCATACATCTACCTTATATAACTAGGGAGACTATTGGGTTTCTAGAGATGTGGGGCTTTCCATTCCAAAATGAAAGTAGTCTCAAAATAAAAGAATAGAATAATAAAGAAAAGAAAAGAAAAGAAAAGAAAATCTCAAACATACAAAGTTAGCTGGTCACCCTGCCTATAACTGAGTAATTCTGTTCTTTGAGACATACCAAGATAATTAAAGCATATGTCCACAAAATATGAACAATTGTCACACAGATTTATAAGAGCAAGAAACTGGAAATGATCCAAATTTCCATCAATAGGAGAATGAATAAACAAATTGTGATGTACTCACACAATGAAAAAAACACATATAAATCTTAAAAACTGTATTGAGTTAAAGAAACTAGATCCAAATTAATATTACTCTTTAATTTTCTTATGTGAGGATCAAGAACAAGCAAAACTAATCTCTGGTTATAAAAACCAAAACAATAATTGCCTCTAGATGCAGACAGTATTGACTAGAAGGGTATGAGGAAATATTCTGGGATAATGAAAATATTCTATGTTTTTGTGTCTTGATGGTAGTAGTGGTACACATTTAATAAATGTACACACATTTTCTACTGAAATCAGGAATGAGACAAAGGTCTCTACTATCTCTATCTGTCCAACATTGTAATGGATATCTCACCAGTACATTAAAGCATAATAAAGAAATAAATTGCATAGGGATTTTAAAAGAAATATATAAAATTATCATTAGAGAAAAATTCTGACAAATTTATCTTCAAAATATAGTTGACCCTTGAACAATACCAGGTTTGAGGCACCAATCCCTCACACAGTCAAAAATCCACATATAGCTTTTGATTCTCTGAAAACTTAACTACTAATAGCCTATTGTTGAATGGAAGGCTTACTGATAACATAAACAGCTAATTAACAAATTTGTATGTTGTATGTATTATAGACTATATTCTTACAATAAAGTAAACTAGATTTAAAACTGTTATTTTTAAAAATCATAAGGAAGAGAAAATATATGTATAGTACTGTATTTATTTTAAAAATTTGGGGGCACCTGGGTGGCTCAGTCAGATAAGAGTCCAACTCTCAGTTTCAGCTCAGGTCATAATTTACGATTTCATGAGTTCAAGCCCCACATTCTTTGAGACATACCCAAAATAATTAAAGCTCTGTGCTCTGTGCTGACACTGTGGAGCCTGCTTGGGATTCTCTCTCTCTCCCTCTCTCTCTGCCCCTCCCCCACCACTCATGCTGTCTTTGTCTCTCTCAAAATATATAAACTTAAAGAACATTTTTTAAAAATTTTTTTCTAATGTTTTATTTATTTTTGAGAGAGAGAGAGATAGAGAGAGAGAGCGAGCAAGCAGGGGAAGGTTGGAGAGATACAGAATCTGTATCTGTCAGCACAGAGCCTGATGTGGGGCTCGAACCCACAAACCGCAACATCATGACCTGAGCCGAAGCCGGACGCTCAACTGAGCCGCCCAGACGCCCCAAAGAACATTATTTTAAATCCATGTATAAGTGGACCTATATATTTCCAACTCATGTTGTTCAAGGGTCAACTATATATGCAGAATCCTGAGAGATTTCTACTTCCAAACAAAATAGAGTAACAAGGACCATATTTACTTGCTAAACTGAAACAACTAAAACTCTGAGCAAAAATGAAATGGAACAACTACTTTTCAAGGCATTAGAAAACGCAATAAAGAACAGTGGTCCTTAAACCCAGAGATATAGACAAAATTTTAAAAGAGACAGAGGAAAAAAAGACACACTATACAAAGGGGAACAAAAATTAAGAATGACAGCAGACTTCGCATCAGAAATAATATAAGCCAGAAGACACACACACATCTTTGAAAACCTGAAAGAAAAAAATGTTAACCTAGAATTCCATACCCAAAAATATCTTTCAAAAATATAGTTGAAAAAAAGGACATACAAAGGCTGAAAGAATCCATCACCTACAGAACCACACAATAAGAAATGTTAAAGGAAGACCAACAGCAGCTACATGTAAAGAAATGAAACCAGACTACTTTCTTATACCGTACTCAAAAAATAAACTCAAAATGGATTCAAGACCTAAATATAAGACCTGCCTAAAACCATAAAGCTACTAAAACAAAACATGGGCACTAATTTCTTAAACATAGACCTTACCAATAATTTTCTGGATCTGTTTCCTCAGGCAGGAAAACAAAAGCAAAAATAAGTGGGATTATATCAAACTAAAAAAGTTTTGCACCGAGAAGGACATCAGCAACAAGACAAACAACCTACTGAATGGAAGAAAATATTTGCAAATAATATATTCAATAAAAGGTTAATATACAAAATACATAAAGAATTCATACAACCCAACACCAAAAAAACAAAAAAGTAATAATCCAGTTAAAAAATGGGCAAAGGACTTGAATAGACATTTTTCCAAAGAAGATATACAGATGGCCAGCAGACACATGAAAAGATTCTCAACATCACTCATCATCAGGAAAATGCAAATCAAAACCACAATGAGATATCACCTTACACTAGTCAGAATGGCTAGTATCAAAAAGACAAGAAATAACAAGTGTTAGTGAGGATGTAGAGAAAGAGAACTTTCATGCACCGATGGTGGTGGGAATGTAAATTGATGCAGACCCTATGGAAAACAGTATGGAGCTTTCTCAAAACATTAAATACAGAAATGCCATCCAACCCAAAAACTCCACTTCTGAATATTTATCCAAAGAAAATGAAAAGACTAATTCAAAAATATATTTGCACCCCCATGTTTACTGTAGCATTATATATAATACACAAGATATGTAACCCAAAAGACTTCATCCACAGATGAATGGATAAAGAACACATGTGCATGCGTGCACACACACACACACACACACACCACTGTAATATTACTCAGCCATGAATAAGAATGAAACCCTGCCATTTGAGACAACATGGGTAGACCTATAAGGTATATACTAAGTGAAATAAGTCAGACAAAAAAGGACAAATACATGATTTCATTTATATGTGGTATCTAAAAACAAAAAAAAAGAAATGAACATTCAAAAAAAACAAAAAAAGAAAGAAACAGAAACAGATTCACGCATACAGAGAACAAATTAGTGGTTACCAGAGGGAAGAGGGGAAGAGGATAAAGGGATGAGCAAAACAGAAAAAAGGGATAAAGATGTACAAACTTCTCATTATAAGTAAGTCATGGGGATGAAACATACAGCATAGGGCATACAGTCAATAATATTAGAGTAATTCTGTATGGTGACAGATGGTAACTACACTTATTGCAGTGAGCATTTCATAATGTATATAACTGTAAACTGACTATGTTGCACACCTGAAACCAATATATTTATTGCATGTCAACTATACTTCAATAAGGAGGTCCATGATACCATAAGAAAAATGATATCATAGAGAAATCTGGCCCTACACAAAGATTGAAGAGCACTAGCAATGGCAACTACATGAGTAAATATAAAAGAATTTTTTATTGTTAAAACTATATGCTGAATCCAACTCTATCTCTCTACTTCCTGTGCTACCTACCACCCTAATCCAGACTACCATTTTAACTCCCATGGAGTTTTATAATAACTTCCTAAAGTTTCTTTCCAATTCTATCTCTACACTCCTACTTTATATTCTCAAAAGAGGAACTAGAGTGACTCATTCAAAACTTAAGTCTGATCATGTGACTTTTCTATTAAAATATCCCAGCAGCTTCCAGGTTTTTTTTTTTTCACAAGTAAAAACCAATGTCCTTTCACCCTACAACCCAGCAACTGCACTACTAGGTATTTGTCCAAGAGATACAAGTATGCTGTTTTGAAGGGACACATGTACCCCAATGTTTATAGCAGCACTATCAACAATAGCCAAAGTATGGAAAGAGCCCAAATGTCCATCGATGGATGAATGAAGAAGTTGTGCTGTATGTATGTATATATACATATATATACACACACACACATACAATGGAGTATTACTTGGCAATCAAAAAGAATGGAATCTTGCCATTTGCAACTACATGGATAGAACTACAGGTTACCATGCTAAGTGAAATTAGTCAGAGAAAGACAAATATTATACGACTTCATGTATATGAGAACTTTAAGATACAAAACAGATGAACATAAGGGAAGCAAAAATTTTAAAAAAACATGGAGAGAAACAAAAACATAAGAGACTCTTAAATATGGAGAACAAACAGTTACTGGAGGGATTGCAGGAGAGGGGATGGGCTAAATGGGAAAGGGGCATTAAGGAATATACTCTTGAAATCATTCTTGCACTGTAAGCTAACTAACTTGGATGTAAATTTTAAAATTAATTTAAAAAAAAAACAATGCCCTTTCAATGATCTTTAAGACCCTACAGTACCCTAACTCAGCTACCTGTCTGATCTCATCTCCTACCACACTCTCCTCCATTCTCTAGCCACTGTGGCCTTCTTCCTGTCCCAAAAAAGACAATCACACTTCTGCCTTCAGGGCTTTTGTATTTGTTGTTTCCTGTGCCTAGGAATAAGAAAGAATCCCCAAGTAAATACTAAACATCAAAATACAATACTCAGTAATTCTAATTTAGGCCCCTATAGCATTAGGAATTCAATCTCTTTTTAATAATATAATTAAAGGTGATAGGAGACAAACAAAATGTATATATTTTATCTATTGTTTATTCTGTAATTCTCCTAATTGACCCTATCACACAAATAGAAATATATGGGCAAGAGTCTTAAATAGGGATTTCACCAAGAATAGATATTCAAATGGACAACAAACATATGAAAAAGTAATAAACTTTATGCATTGTAAAGGAAATGCAGAACAAAATTTGATGAGATATAATCATATCCACATTAGAGTAACTAATATTAATAAAGCTTATCATGCTGTAAAGGATGTGGAGCAACAGGAATTCGCATACATTGCTGACAATACTGTAAATTGGTACACTTTGGAAAACAGTTTGTTATTTAATTCCACAGTTGAATTTATGCACAACTCATAAACCAGCAATTTTACCCCTAGAACCCCCTGTGAGTAATACTGCAGCAGTAAATAATTCCCCAAAATCCCAGTAGTTTCACAGGCATGTAACCTGCACAAATGCATAGTGCCTTGAACTTAGAAGTCCACCATGCTTAGTTTAATGCTCTGTTGGAACTGTCTTGAAATTCTTAATAAATGTTAAACAAGGGACCCCACATTATCACTTTGCATGGCCCCACAAATAATGCATCTCGTCCTGTTTCTAGGCATATCATTAATAGAAATGTGTGCATATGAGTACCAAGAAATACATACAAGAATATTCATAGCAATAAAACTAGAAACAATTTACATTTTTAACAATAGACTGGATAAATTATAAGATATTCATACCATGAAATACTATACAATAATGAAAATAAGAAGTATAGCTGTATGCAGCTATATACAAATTAGTCTCACATGATGTCAAGAGCAAGAAGCAATGCACATTAGAATATCTTCTATAAGCTCTTAATTGATGTACAAAAATAATCAAAACTAATACATAGTCTTAAAAGTCAGGATGGTGGTTATTTAGGGGGAGAAAGGAAACAGTAATTATTGGGAGGATACACAAGAAGATTTCTGAGGTCTGGCAATGCTCTATTAAACTTGATCAGTGTTCTAAACTCTGGTAATGTTTAAACTTAAACTTAACCTTTACCTCACACTATACACAAAATCAATTTTTGTTCAGCAAAAATAAAAAAGAAGAAAAAGAAAAAAACTGAAACTGATTTTGTGCATGGTGTGAGGTAGGGATCAAGCTTACATTTTTTTCATTATGCCAATCAATAAACAAAGCACTAGTAGTTGAAAAGAATATTCTTTGCCCAGGGTTCTGCAATGCCAAGGTTTGTCATAAATCAGGTCTTCATAGGTGTTTGGTTCTACTCCTGGACACTCTGATCAATTCCACTAGTCTATTTACCTATTTTTGTACCAACACTGTATGTCTTCCTTAGTATATTTTTTAAATTGGTCTTTATACCCAGTAGAATAAGTTCTACAACTTTATCCTTTTTTCAAAGAATTGTGGTTTTACAGGCCCTTTGTATTTTTCATATATATTTTAAAGTCAACTTGCTAATTTCATACACATATACATTTGCACACCTTTGTTGAGAGGTAGTTTGCAAGTTGTCAGATCTTTTCTTTCCACGTTGACAAATGTAGAAGCATATAGCTAGCTGGAGCTTCCCTCCATCTAGGTACTTGAGTGAGATCAATGTAAAGAAGCACCCATACTTCCACCCTCCAACACATTATAAACATGTATTATGAGCAAAAAAAATAGAACTTTTGTATTTAAAATTATTGGAATTTGGGAAATTATTAATTGCCACAACATTACCAGCTGATCTAACTAGCATACAAAATGACCATTACCATTACTATTGTCTATGTAAATCCATCCAGAAAATATCTACATTTTTATTATGTTCACCTGTCACAATAATTAAATCACACTGCACCTAATATTAACTTGATAGAGAAATATTTCTTTTACTTTATTTTTCTAGAATGATTTTCATCATACTTTAAAAATTCCCTGTAGTTCTAGTATTCCTGACTTTGGTAAACAAGTCTACTCATGCTCTTCATACCCCTTACAATATTAATAACTAAAATCATGTCCCCCCTTTACCTTTTCATTACTCTATTAAGTTATCTTACTCTCAGGTACACCTCTACATATAAAATCCTGTATTCCTTTAATTATTTTGCTAGTTGCCCCTTTCCCAACCACATTAGGTCTAGCTTTTCCAGGGCCACACATGCAGTTATGCATTTTATGCTCCCAGACAAGGAGATGAGCTGGACTTTGTCGACTAGTCAAGTAATGCATCCTCACATGAGACTGTCAAGAGGACTATGATCCATTTGCTTTACATACAGTTACCACCTTCTCTGTAAGCCAAGTATCCTAAGGGGTAGAGTTGACCAGAAAGTGTGTTTTTCTAATGGATACATTCAGTCTAGCAGAGTCCCTGAGTTTGTCTATCATTAAAGTTAGCTTTGGTTCTGCTTTGTTTTAGCTACAATTCTCACACTTCTTTTGCGACTCACCAGTACATTGCCAAGATCACTTTCCTGAGTCTATTTGCCTGAGGCTATGTGTCACATGCAGTAAAACTTCTCTGTACCTCTGTTCATTACACAACTTTGACACTACAATTTTTAATCCATTCTCTTGGACTCAGTTATATTATAATTTCCTAAAATTGATCCCTTGAGAGGAAAGGATTGGGGGACAACTCTCTTCAGAGGCTTCCTGCCTTCCCTTTACTGACATGATACATAAATTTTAAAAATTTGACCAAGATTTTCTAGAAATACAATAATTAAAATAACTCTTAAAATAAAGTGTTCTTTATTTAACATTCAGTAAAATGATTTATAAAAACTATTGCAATTATTTTAAAATGCCAAGAGTATGAAGTCATATGATTGTTATAAATATAAGAAGTATATTAATACTTTATACTGGGGTGGCTGTGTGGCTCAATCAGTGAAACAAAGTCTGAAACTGTCTTTGACAGAAAGAAAAGTAGGAGTGCGCACCTGTGAAAGCGTGGAAGTAGAATAAAGTGAGCCTGTTATTGAATCAGGTTTCATGGGGCCAGAGGAATAAGGGCAAGACACATTGAGAGACAAAATTAGAAAGGAAGACTTCTTCCTCTCCCCGGAGTTGATAACAGTAACATATTAATCTTTGAATGGATTATATTAAATGTCACAATAACCCTATGATGAAGATGCTAATATTTTCCCTATTTTAGAGATGATAGGTGAATAAACTAAGGAACAGAAATGGTAATCAAAGCCACCCAAAGTGGCTTTCCCACAGCCACAAAGGTAGAATTCTGAAAGACCTGGCATAACAAACCCGGGAAATCTGCCAGATTATTACCTGATGCCAGAACCTGGGTATTTATCTATTTGCCCCACCTACTGCATCCAAGAAGAGATCCAATAAAAGAAACAAAACTGTTTTGATTTACTGAGTTAAATTTATACAGAATAAGAAAAGATTTTTGAATGTCAGAATCCCTAACTTTTCTAGGTTCTCACTTACATGGCCCCCTACATAATGCAGTATAGGAAAGAAAAAGTGCTCCTAAGTGTGGAATATAAGCACAATTTAAAAAGCAAACTAATGTTTAGTATATTTTTCCACTGTTACTATTTCTTCAAGGATTGAAATATCCAGAAAAGTGAAACACCCTGAAAATCAGTGGCTTTAGCAAAGCATCTTGGAAGATTTTCTGAGACTAGTTTCCCTGTCATTATCACACATGAGAAACAGGTTTAAGGCTTAGTGTTTCTGCCACAAATCACCTGCTGCCATTCTCTATGCCGCCTTGTAGAAATCCTCATTCAGAAATACTGTACATTCATTTGTTTTTATATCCCTTTCTTCCACATTTAAACAGAAAGTTATAGGCTGAAGTTACATGAGCATCATAAACTAGACAATGATACTCATAAGGAATGGTCTACAGATGAAACAGATCATAATTTCCAGTGCAGTAATATTCAGATAGGCAGTATTGCCATATCCCAGACCCTTTCTTTTTAACCTGGTATGTCAATCCCACTTTCAGAAAAGAACACTCTTCTCATTTTAAACAGCAAAAAGGCAAACATTCTTTTATATATCAAGGACCCTATTACAGAGGGTCCTTAGTAGATAACTGATCCCAGTAATTAATTTCTGTCAGAAATAAAACTCATCATTTTAATGTCCCACATCTCTTCCCAACTTTACATTAAACTAAAGATTCCATAGGGAAAAATGAATTCATTTTGTTATTTAGAATATATAATTTATAACCAGGTTATCTTGGAGTATATAAAAATAAATTGCATGGTACAACTTCAGAGAGACCCAAAGTGCCTTCCTGTGATTTTATTTTTAATTGGCTACAGTGTGTTTCTGGTTTCACTTGCTTTGAGGTAGAGGTTAGAAAAAGGTTGTGACTCATGGCCAGAGATGGTAGAAGAAGAGGAATAGATCAAAGGGAGCTGTGTAGACTATGCTAAGGAATTTATACCTTTTTGTCTGCTTTGGAGTATGATACTTTAGAGTGTTTAGCTGGGTTTTATAAGGGTAAAAATGAGACGCATTCCAGACATTGTAGATATTATAAACATTATAGTATCACAGACATCACTCTGTTTTTACCTCTGTAACAATCACATCAAGTATATAGAGGTTTGCTTTTAATTATATGTGTTAAGTAAACTGCATGGATGAAAAGAGATATTTTTTAAATTTCATATTTTAGAAGTTTGAATGTGGAAAAACTAAAACTTTCATACACTGCTGGAAGGATTATGCAATGGTGAAACTATTTAGAAAACAATTTGGCAGTTCCTTAAAAAGTTAAACATAGAGGGAGGCGGGCAAGATGGCGGAGAGCAGGGAGCTCTGTAATCCGCGCACGCCAGTATGGATTGAACTGAGAAGGACTGAAGTGATAAAACTCGGATTTGCAGGTTGGGGAAAGAAAAAACAGACACCGAAAGAAGACAACCTCAAAGATGCCTGAGTGAGTGACTGTGATCTGGGAAGTTAGAGGACAGGCGGGTCCCAGTGGTGCAGGGGGAAGAAGCCCGAGCCCAACACAGGGAGAGCACGCTGTGCCCCGGAGAGACCAGGGGAAGAGAAAGAGGGATGGAAAATGCTCATAGAACCATCTCTAAGGGAGGAAAAACTCGCCCGTCTCCCCATATATAGCGGCCAGGCACGGGGATAGAAATCCGTCCCATCTGGCCGGCGAATTCTTCCTTGGGCGCAGCGGCAGTGGCATCCATTCCAAGCAGCACCGCGAAAGGCGGCGGCACAAATAAAGGCGGGGCGGTGCGAAAAGCGGTGGAGGCAGCGGCGGCGGCAACAGTGACTCCGCGAAAAGGGCAGCGCATCTCATCCCCGGTGACGGTGTTGAACTGCATGGACTGGGATTTGGAAGTGAGGCGGAGCTTGGAGAATACACTTTGGATCGCCCGTGGCACAGGGAGATTGGACTCCAAAGGGCGGCTTGCAACGCTTGATTCCGGCAAAGCTTTGAAGCGGCGCCATACTTCTCCCCGCAACCACCAAGTTGGGACCTCGGAGAAACCAGCCCCGGAGACCTGACCTGATGCCAGACCATCCCCATCCGCACAGGGGAGTTGTCTTTTTTTTTTTCCTTTTTCTTTGCTTTTCCTTTTCTGCTGCCATCCAGATATATTCCCCTTAGCATATTCTTATCACTCCTCTTCGCTGGTTATATGCTTTTAGACTGTCCACAGATTTTTCCTGTCTCTGTCCCCACCTTGTTTTTTTTTTCTTTTTGTTTTTATTTCTTTTTCTTCTCTCTTTTCTTCTCTTCTTTCTTTTCTTTCCTTTCCTTTCTTTTTCCTTACTTCCTTTCCCCTTTTGGCTTGCTTGTTTGTTTGATTTGTCTGTGTGTGCATGCTTTTGTTCCCTGTATGCTAGTCTGTTTCCTTTTCAGGGATACCTCAAGAAACAAGCCAAAGTACACGTGGTGGAGAGTCCCAAATATCACTGACAAGGGA
>CM053575.1:63558074-63577305 GCA_028646485.1 Cryptoprocta ferox
GATGTGGTTCATCTATACAATGGAATACTACATGGCCATGAGGAAGAATGAAATCTGGCCATTCGTAGCAAAGTGGACGGACCTCGAGGGTGTCATGCTAAGCGTCATGCTAAGCGAAATAAGTCAGGTGGAGAAGGACAGATACCATATGTTTTCACTCATAGGTCTAACAGGAGAAACCCAACAGAGGACCATGGGGAGGAGAAGGAGGCAAAAGAGTTAGGGAGAGGGAGGGAGACAAAACATGAGAGACTCTTGAATACTGAAAACAAACTGAGGGCGGAAGGGGAAGGGGGAAAGGTAAAGGGGGGTGATGGTCTTGGTGGAGATCACTTGTGGGGAAGAGCACTGGGTGTTATATGGAAACCAACCTGACAATAAACTATAAAGTTAAAAAAATAATAGCATCAGAACAGTACTTCTGGAAATTGTCTTGTGATTGCTACAAGAATAGGAGACTTGAACATCTAATTAAATGTTTGAGAATGAGGGGGACACAATTTGAAATAAATGCAATCATATGGCTAAGGAAGAGAAGAGGGGGTCAAGCTCCATGAATAATTCATGACTGAGAGAGATGGTTAAGCTCTGTGTCTTCTGTAGTTTGTTGCCACAGCTTTAACCTATTTTGTGAAGCACCTGACTTATTTCTGGAAGATACTATAGACTTAATGCATAAGGAAAAGGTTTTGACCCTTTTAAATAAAGTGCTGACTTTGAATAAAAAAAAAATTTAAACATATACAGGGGCACCTGGGTGACTCAGTCAGTTGAGCATCCGACTTCAGCTCAGGTCATGATCTCGCAGTTTGTGGGTTCAGGCCCCACGGTGGGCTCTGTGCTGACAGCTCAGAGCCTGGAGCCTGCCTCGGATTCTTTGTCTCCCTCTCTATGCCCCTCCCCTGCTCATACTCTCTCTCTCGCTGTCTCTCAAAAATAAATGAATATTTAAAAAAATTTTTTCATAAAAAGTTAAACATAGACTTACCATATGAACCAGCTATTCCACTCCTAGGAATATACCCAAGAGAAAAGGAAACCTAAGTTTCCACAAAAATTCTGTATAAGAATGTTCAAAGCATTATTCGTAATAGCCAAAATGTGGGAACTACCCAAATTTCCATCAACTGATGAATGGATAAATAAAATGTATCATCATCATCATCATCATGAAGTATTATTTGGCCATAAAAAGTAATAAAGAACTGATACATGATATGACATGGGAAAACCTTGAAAACATTATCTTAAGTAAAAGAGGACTGTCACAAAAGGCCACATATTATATGGCTCCATCTATATGAAATGTTTGGAATGGGCAAATCTATTAAGACAGAGAGAATATTAACAGTCTCCAGGGACAGGGCTGAGGAGAAAGTGAAGAGTGCCTGCTAATAGTTATAGTAATTATTTGGGGGGTTATAAAAATATTCTGGAATTAGATAGTGATGATGACCACACCTCTGTGAATATATTAAAAATCAATGAACTGTACACTTCAAAAAGATTAATCTTAAAGCTGTTACCCAAAAAACAATCATTAAAAAGAGTCTGATATGCCTATAGCACAGGGGTTATAAGCGAGAAAGCAAGAAAGACAAGTTGGAACTACATTATAAAAAACACAATTACTCTAATGTGCCATCCTGAGAAGCTTTTACTTCATCCTATGAGTAGCGGAAGGCAATGAAATAAATGTTCACAACATTTTATCAGAATTATCAGAAAGATAAATTATCGAGACCACTGCTAATCTAAGTAGAAATGATATAACTAATATTTACGTATATATAACTTTAAATTACAATGTGGGACTTTAATTTACATATTGAATTATTTCTCTCATTTTTAATGACCTCACAGAATTTAGAACTACAAAGTATACAGAAATAATTCAGTCCAATTTCCTCATTTAACTGGGCCTAGAAAAGTAACTTACTGTTCAATGTCATATTGCTAATGGGCATCACTGTTCATAACTGTGTTTTATCCTTAACTAATATCTGTTATTATAATATATACCAATGAGTTATATAAAACTTGGGTCAGTTAAATGACTTAGAAAATGTTCATCAAATCCTTTGAGATGGCTTATAAAACTACTACTGATTTGACATTTGGAATGGAACAATTAGTAGAGTAAGTATAAAAAAATACACAGATTTGAATTCATAGAAAATAACTTTGAAGAATTAAAAGTTGATCTATCACTCTCTATTCACAAAAAAAAAGTGATCATGTCAGCCAAATTCTGCATTATGAATTCAGTACACCTCTACTTCTATCCCTCCCATTGTTTTGTAATTATTCCATATCTCCTAATATTTGGCTTCTCGTTGAATTGCTAATAAAATCCAAGAAATGCCTGAAAATTTTAATTCAGATGTAAATGGAATTATTTTGGTTGTTTCTGTCTCTGCTTTTAAAAAATCATAATATGAAACAGTGTGCTGTTACTGAAAGCCCCACAGACTTCTCAGCTTGATACCTGAAGTAATTTAGAGGACTAAGGGAAAAAAATCTGTGACTGCTTTACAGCTAATTTATTTACAACAACTTTAGAATTGAGAAAACCCACCCACACATGTGTGCCCACAGAGAAAGAGAAATAAATTATTTTCAAAACACCAGCTATTTTTCGTCCCGCTAGTGCTTTCATCTCATTTCTTTTTCCTTTCCATTCTCCTCATTTTAAGTAACTTCAATAAGATTTTAGTTACCATTCTAAACTTACTTCAGAGTTCAACCTAACTAGGAATTACACCAAAAGAAATGAGCCACCACCTCCATTGTTAAGCCAACTCCTGGAAATACATTACGTTGAAGAACATCCCCACAGACCTACACAAAATTGTATGTACAAACTGACTTGCAAACAAATGGAATGATACCTATGTATTTGATGAGTCAAGGAATGATACAAGGTCCTATGAAGCTAAAATTGAATAAAATAATAAATTATAGTTTGTTGGAAAGGAAATTCATCAGTGAAATTTCATCTTTGAAAGTAAATATTCACATCTTCAATATCAGCTTTTTCTCTCATTTGTAAGTTTTCATAATATATGCAAAGTAGGAAGAAAACTGACCTATTATCTCTGAGTTTCAGAGTAGTATTTAGAGTTCTCAAAGGTCTCTTTTAGATCTTAAATTCTGTAATTCTATGATTCTTTATTCTTCCTTTCTGTGTCATAGCACAATCATTTGACATGACATTTCATAGCCAAAACTGCCAAAGTAAATAATTTCAACACTGAATTATTGTTTTAAAGAGTAAAAGCCAGTACCAGCCCAAGGATATTTAATAAGAAATGAAAATAGTCAAATTTATCAGTCAGAAACATATAAAATATGTGGTACATATGTGTTTGTGTATGTGTAAATTTAAATGTTTACAAGAATATCCATCCAAATGTTACTATCTCTAGGTGATATTACTGCCTAGTATAGCTATAAATGATTGACCCTCTTCTTTATGGCTTTCTATATCTGAATATTTCACAATAAAAATATACATTTTATAAGTATGGGAAAAAAGCATTTCCCATCTACAATATAAAAAAGACTAAAAAAAGAAGGTAGTATAAGGGAGTGTGCCATCTTTGGTGAGTGTTTCCACTAACACCAAGATTTATCTTGTCCATGAGACAGAGATGGTCAGTAATATGGTTAAACTTGACATTGTCTCTTGGATTAACTGGATAGGGTAGGGGTAAAGGGCAAAACAAATGAGTATCCCTCTGACCTTCTAAGTCCTGTCACACAGCCAAATATAGGAACAACAGAAGTTCCTCAGAGTCATGTTTAGAGATGTAAGTGGATCAGCTAGATGGCCCATAAAGGTGGAATGGATCAAAGCTGGAACATATATGCGAAAGTTTTCCTTCCAAGAGTGGCAACTGGCTGGTTTGGATAAGGTAATCACATCCCTGATATTCTGCATCATAAGAGGCATCATCCTATTTATGAAATAAATATAAACATTTATGAAAACTTCTTATTTATGAAAAAAAAAAAGCCTCCATCTTAGAACTCACGGCAATGGTAAGAACGTTCATCACTGGTATGTGCCGTGAACAGAAAAGAGAAGTCTCTGTGAGAAATCAAAACTCCAATACTGCTCAACCAATGAGCAGCAAGAATCCCAAAACAAGAAATTTTTCAAAACTGGCCTCAAAACAGTGGGACTCCTGAAGTTCCCAACAAAAGTAAATACAAAGCTCATCTCTAAGGATATTTCCACAACACATAAGACTCATCAGGAAAAAGACTCCTGATAAAGATTAATTCATAAAGTTTACAAATCATAGGAGAACCAGATTCACCAAAATGGAGACTCAACTGACATAACAAATAGGTAAAGTAGCACTTCCTCCTGGAGATACAGCAGTGAACAAAACAAAACAAAAAAATAAGAACAGAATAATATTTGCAAAGTGCAAATATAAAATAAATGAGAACTCAGAATTCTAAATTTACTTTTCCTTTCATTCCTTAAATATTTATTAAGTACTTTGTACACATATAAAGAACTTTTTATGTGTCAGCCAGTATTTTTGGTGTTGGAATACATCAATGAGCAAGTTGACAAAAATTCCTGGCTTCAAGGAGTTTACAACCTGGGGATAAACAATAAACATAAAAATATATAAAATGTATGATACATTAGATGGCAATAAATGCTTTTTTTAAAAGTTAAGTAAAATAAGTGAAGTGGGGCATGGAAATTAGAGTTGAGGCTAGAGTAATTTGTGATTTTAAATAGCTGAAAGATAAGCATGTGACTTGAGTAAAGGCTTTAAGGATTTGCAGCTAAACTATCTTTAAAGAATAAAATAAAGACATTTTTAAAAAATTAACATTGAAAGACTCATAATGAAAAATAGTAAATGACATGTGAAGGAAATTATATGCAAAAAAGACAGTGTTAAGGAAAAATATTCCTTTCATGCATGCATTAAACAAAAATTATCCACATAATAGGTCACAATCAATTCAACAAATACTAAATACCAAGAGTTAATGTACAGAACATAAAGCAATAAATTGGAGATCAAAAATAAAAATAATACAGGCCAATATCCTTGATAAACATAGATGCAAAAATCTCAAACAAAATACTACTAAACCACATTCAAACTTTAAAAGGATCATTCACCAAGATCAAGTGGGACTTATTCTGGGGATTCAAAGATGGTTCAATATTAACAAATCCAAATAGCCAAAGTAATCCTGAAAAAAAAAAAAGCTGGAGGCATCATAATTCCAGACTTCAAGCTGTACTACAAAGCTAAAATCAAGATTGCATGGTACTGGCACAAAAACAGACACTCAGATCAACGGAACAAAATAGAAAACCCAGAAATGGGCCAATTAATCTTTGACAAAGCAGGAAAGAATATCCAGTGGAAAAAAGACAGTCTCTTCAGCAAATGGTGCTGGTAAAACTGAACAGTGGACATGCAGAAGAATGAACCTGGACCACTTTCTTAAACCATACACAAAATGGACGAAAGACCTAAATGTAAGACAGCAAACCATCAAAATCCTAGAGGAGAAAACAGACACCTCTTTGACCTCACCTGCTGCAACTTCTTACTTGACATGTCTCTGGACACAAGGGAAACAAAAGCAAAAATGAAATAGTGGGACCTCCTCAAGATAAAAACTTCTGCACAGAGAAGGAAACAATCAGCAAAACTAAAACCTACAAGAATGGGAGAAGGATATTTGTAAATGAAATATCAGATAAAGGGTTAGTATCCAAAATCTATAAAGAACTTAAAAATTCAACACCCAAAAAACAAATAATCCAGTGAAGAAATGAGCAAAAGACATGAAGAGACACTTTCCAAAGAAATACAACGTTCTAGGAATCAAATACAAATGTCCATGTACTGTGTGTTCACTATTATGTATGCATGAAATCTCTTTATGTAAAACCAAAGCAGACCTACTCCCGCTGAAATTTGGATGGAGAGCCTAGTACCTCTCTGTCTTAGCATCTTCCTCTCTCTGCCCACATTCACCCACTAACTCCAGGACTCTGAGAAATTCATTTTGAAAAGCACAAAAAAAAATGATCAAGATTATACTGTATTTCTTCATAATTTATAACCACTCTTGACATACCCAGGCATATTATCAGGTCCAGAATTATTGTTCTTCATAGTCAAGTTGGTTATCATTTTGGACATAATCTTCTAAGAATTTGAAAATTAATTTAATTTTATAAATACATCAGAAAGCCTTTTGATCTTAAAGCATTTCTTCAGACTAACAGGAGTTTATGTTACTTTTTATATAATTAATGTTTTTACTAAGATAGAATGATTTCTCTAAAATCTAAAATCCTAGGGGAATCTAGAGCACAGATGTGGTAGCAGATGTGATAAATTGGACAGCTGATCAGATTTAACTTTCAGGAAATATTATAATCCCAGCCATGTGCACCAGGTAATCAGAATGACAGCAAAATAACAAAGAAATCCTCACAATATCATAGTAGAGCATTCTGAATTTTTCTTTAAATGACTGACTTCAATCAAAGCTCTGCTACAGGGGCACCTGGGTGGCTCAGCCCCTTCAGTGTCCAACTTCAGCTCAGGTCATGATCTCGTGGTCCATGAGTTCTAGCCCCACATTGGGCTCTGTGCCAACAGCTCAGAGACTGCAGCCTGCTTCAGATTCTGTGTCTCCCTCTCTCTCTGCCCCTCCCCTGCTCATGCACTGTCTCTTTCTCTCTCTCTCTTTTTCTCTCTCTCAAAAATAAACATAAAAAAAAAGCTTTGCTACAAAGTTCATCATCACATAGAGTTAATACAATATAAAGAAAATACATTTCATTGCATGGTTAAATTTGTGTGGTACCTGTCCTCTGAAAAAACAAGTTTGATATGATAGAAATTCAAAACTTGGGAAAACTACTTAAATAAGTAAATATCATATAAAATGTTTTTTAAGCACTTAAGTTGCTGGTTGTGTAGCAAACCAACATCAGCAAAAATGCAAGGTATCTCATATCTCAAAATCTCAATGTCTTTTAAAAAAAATCCTGTGTGGATTTTTTTAAAAGACAATGGAAAGTAGTGGAAAGGTTTTTTTAATCAGCTTCAAAACCTGGTATCAGAAGTAGAATGATAAAATATAGATAGGGTTTTATGAGTTAGTAGTAACACAAGCCATGAGAGGATCAATGTACAAAAAATAAATGTATCTGTTCTCATAAATGTAGCACATGATGGCACAAGTTTGCATATCAGAAAATGAATCTAAATGATATATACAGAATTTATTATCTATTTTAAAGACAACTATGTCAAGTGATGTATATGTATTCATACATAGATTCATATAATCATATTGTTCCCAACTCAAATTCATCCTTTGATTAAATGTGAATAGCTTCACTTTGCTCTTAAACAGAATATTCTCTTAATGTTAGGTTTTTACAGTCTAAATTCTTATTACTAAGACAAAAATTAGCAACTAGGTTTTCAAACTAGTTAACAAATTAATTGTTAAATTATCATACAGTTGGGGGTGCCTGGGTGTCTCAGTTGGTTGAGCATCCAACTTCGGCTCAAGTCATGATTTCATGGTACATGAGTTCGAGCCCCGAGTCAGGATCTGTGGTGACAGCTCAGAGCCTGGAGCCTGCTTCAGATTGTGTCTCCCTCTCTCTCTGCCCCTCCCCCTCTCATGCTCTGTCTCTCTCTCTCAAAACTAAATAAATATTAAGAAAAATTATCATATGGTTGTGACTTTCTGTACTGTCAAATACTTGTCTATATTTCCTAGAGACAACATAATTTGGGAGGTTAAAGACCAGTTTCCTCAAAATGGAAAAGCCTTTCAAATTTAAATTGCAGAAATAGTTATCAAGGTTTAGAAAAGATTATAAAATAGTTTCTCATTCCTAAAGGAACTAAAATAGTTGTGTATCCCACCAAATACAAAGACAATAAAATAGGGAAAGGACAGTCTTTTTTAATTTTTTTTAACACTTATTTGTTTTTGAGAAACAGAGACAGATCGTGAGCAGGGGAGGAGCAGAAAGAGAGGGACACAAAGAATCAGAAGCAGGCTTCGGCTCTGAGCTGTCAGCACAGAGCCTGATGCGGGGTTCGAACCCACAAACTGTGAGATCATGACCTGAGCCGAAGTCGAATGCTCAACTGACTGAGCCACCCAGGCGCCCCAGGACAGTCTTTTTCAACAAATGGGGCTGAGACTCTTGGAAATCCACAAGCAAAATAAAACAAAACAGCCTTAGATCCTTACTTCACATGATATGCAAAATTTAACTCAAAATGGATCACAGACAAAATGTAAAATCTAAAAAATTTAGTATAAAATGTCTAGAAGAAAGCAAAAAAGATAATATTCATAATTGGGGGTTTGGAAGGAGTTTTTAGATATGATATCAAAGTACAAGCCTGAAAAAAATCAACAAATTGCACAAAAAAATAAGCCATTTTTAAATGGACATTATTTTAAAAGTTAAAGACAAATTAAAGACTGGGGGAGACATTTGTGGTTAATATAGCCAAAAAAAGTGCTTGTGTTCAAAATATAAAATAATTCTTTAAACAATAAGACAGACAACCCAATTTTAAAATTAACATAAGGGTTCCAATTCAAGATGGTGACAGGGGCGCCTGGGTGGCTCATTCGATTAAGCATTTAACTTGGGTTCATGAGTTTGAGCCCCACACAGGGCTCCATGCTGACAGCTCGGAACCTGGAGCCTGCTTCGGATTTGTGTCTCCCTCTCTCTCTGCCCTTCCCCTGCTTGTGCACTGCCTCTCTCTCTCTCTTTCAAGAATAAACAAACATTAAAAAATTAAAAAAAAAAAAAAAGATGGTGACATAAGAGGCTCCTGAACTCACTCCTCCCATGAGCTCACTGAATCTATAGCTACACGTGGAACAATTCCTTCTGACAAATATTCAGAAATTAGCTGAGTGACTACTACACATCTGGCAAATATGAAGAAAAAAACCCACACGGATATGACTCACCAGTGTTTCCCTGAAAGGAGCTTGTGCACATGTCTGGCATCCTGGCTTTCATAGCTGCTATCAAGGTAACATGCTCTTTGAGTGCCTACCCTGGAGCGAGTGAAGATTGAGTTCTAGCTTCCAGAAGACCACAGCAAAGAATCACTTCTGAACCAGCTATCTTCTCTGCATCCAGTGCAGAGGGAGAAAACAGAAACACCTATCTCCCACTCTCACCCAGAAAGAAGCCTATTAGCACACTTTAAAAGATGCTGTCTGGGGGCAACTGGGTGGCTCAGTTGGTTAAGTGTCTGACTTGGGCTCAGGTCAAGATCTCACCGTTCGTGGATTCAAGCCCTGCATTGGGCTCTGTGCTGACAGCTCAGAGCCTGAAGCCTGCTTCAGATTCTATGTCTCCCTCTCTCTTGGCTCCTCTTTTGCTCTGTCTCTCTCTCTCAAAAATAAATAAACATTAAAAAAAAATTTTTAAAGATGCTGCCTGAGGGTCAGGCTTCTTATTTAGCATATATCCAGACACAGAATAGATTCTCCCTGGAGACCTAAAAAGCCAGCAAGACATCACTCTGGTGTCTTCTTGTAGTCAGGTCCAAATCACCATTATTTCCCTGGAAGGAGTTTGTATACATGTCAGATACCCTGGCTTTAGCAGCTGCTGGTCAGGGGACAAAACACTTGACTGCCAGGCTGTGGTGGACAGCAGGGATTGTGTTCGTGGGTTCCTCAGGGCTGTAGAACACAAAGAAACTGTTCTTAACCTACTAGCCCATCAGGACCCTCCACAAAGGGAGCAAAGAGAAAAGCCCATCTCCCAGTCTTTTCCCTGAAAGAGATATATTTGCATTCTTTAAAACCCACTGCAAGAGAGTACAGCCTTCAATCATCCTGCATCTAGGTACTGACTGAGATACTTACCTTTGGCACACTGACAGATCTTGGCATACTCTCAATGGAAGCCACTAGTTGAATAAGAATAAGAAAAACAGCTCGGACAATCACAAAGGTTTGAGGACAACCAAGGGCTGGAGACAGGGTGAAAAGAAGGTTCATTTCCTACATGACACCACTTCATCAAGCCTGAGAGAGATGGGTTTTATCTAATGTATACAAACTATCACAGAGTCAAGGAAAATGAAGAAAGAGAGGAATATGTTCTAAACAAAAGAACAAAATAGAGTTCCAGAAATAGACCTTAATGAAACAAAAGAAAGTTATTTACCTGATGAAGAGTTCAAAATAATGGTCATAAAGATGAGAACAATACACAAAGTGAAAATTTTAACAAAAGGTTAAATAATATCAGACAGCACCAAACAGAAAAAAACAGAGAAAATAACTAAAATTAAAAAATTTAATAGTGTGCTTCAGTAACAATCTAGATGAAATGAAAGAAAAGTATCAGAGAACGCAAAAGGGCAGTAAAATTCATCCAATCAGAAGGGCAAAAAGATAAAAAGCATGAAAAAGAGCAAAAATAGATTAAGGGACTTATAGGATACCACCAATATGCATTATACACATGCATATACACAACATATACATTATAAAGATCTCAAAAGGAAAAGAGGGAGAGAAAGGTGACAGAAAGTTTATTTAAGAAAATAATGGCTTACATGAGGATAAGTATAAAAGTATAAGTATGGCTCAAATAAATATATATCTCACTAGTAAATATGTAGTTAAATTCAGAACACTCTGATGTTACAGTGGTGGTGAGTAAACCACTATAACTCTACAATGAAGCTTAAAAGACAAAACTGGAGGTGCCTGGGTGGCTCTGTTGGTTAAGCGTTGGTGGGTTCGGGCCCTGCATCAGGTTCTGTGCTGATAGCTTAAAGCCTGGAGCCTGTTTCAGATTCTGTGTCTCCCTCTCCCTGTGCCCCTGCCCTGCTCATGTTCTGTCTCTCTCTGTCTCAAAAATAAATAAATCCAAAAAAAAAGACAAAACTGGTAAAAATATAACTACAATAATTTGTTAATGAATAACATAAAACAATGTAAATTGTGACATCAAAAAAATATAATTAGTATGTGTTTGTAAAACTTCCCTACACTGGGGAAATAAGTAAGACATCCAGATCCAGAAAGCCCACAGAGAATTCCAAATAAGATGAATCTGAAAAGACACACATGAAGACACATTATAATTAAACTGTCAAAAGTTAAACACAAGGAGAGATGTGTAAAAGCAGCAAGGGAAAAACAACTTGCTAGGTACAAGGGAACCCCCATAAGAATATCAAGATATTGCAGCACAAACTGCAAGCCAGAAGGGAATGACATGATATTTCCAAAGTACTGGGGGGTGAGGAGAAAAACAATGCCATTCAAGAATACTCTAGCCAGCAAAGCTGTCCATCAGAATTGAAGGGGAAAGAGAGTTTTCAAGACAAGCATAAGCTAAAGAAGTTCATCGCCACTAGACCAGACGTATGAGAAATGCTAAAGGGACTTCTTCAAGCTAAAATGAAAAGATGCTAATTAGTAACAGCAAAACACATAAAAGTATATAGCTCACTGGTAAAGGTGAATATATAGTTAAATTCAGAACCACTAAAATGTTGTAAAAGTGGTAAGTAAATCACTTATAACTCTAGTATGAAGGTTAAAGAGACAAAAATAGTTTAAAAAATACAAATATAGCTGCAATAATTTGTTATGGATACACAGGTAAAAAGATGTAAATTGTGACATTAAAAACACAAAACATGGGGGAGTAAAAACTTGGAGTTTTAGTATGTGTTTTGAAATTAAGTTATTATCAAATTAAAACATACTTATATAAAGATGGTTTATATAAGCCTCATGGTAACCACAAAAGCAAAAATCTATACCTTAGATACAGAAAAGGAACCTAAACATACCACTACAGGAAATCATCAAATTACAAAGGAAGAGATAAAGAGAAGAAAAAAATGAAGGAATTACAAAAGAGCCAGAAAATAAAATGGCAATAGTAAGAACAAAGGTGCCAAGAGTATGCAATGGGGAAAGGATAGTCTCTTCAATAAATGACATTGAGAAAACTGGACAGCTTCATGCCAAAGAATGAAACTAGGCCTTTATCTTATACCATATACAAAAAATGAACTCAAAATGAAGACTTAAGACCTGAAACTATAAAACTCCTAGAATACAACATAGGGGGTAACCGCCTTGATACCAGTCTTGACAATGATTTTTGGATTTAACACCAAAAGCAAAGGTAACAAAAGCAAAAACAGAAAGTGGGACTACATCAAACTAAAAAGCATGTGCACAACAAAGGAAGCCATCAACAAAATTAAAAGGCAACCTACAGAATGGGAGAAAATACTTTCAGATCATATATCTGATAAGAGGTTAACATCCAAAATATATAAAGAACTTACCCAACTAAAGAGGAAAAATGGGCAGAGGAACTGAATAGACATTCTTCCAAAGAAGAAATACAGATGGCCAACAGGTATGTGAAAGATGCTCAGCATCACTAATTATCAGGAAAATGCAAATAAAAAACACAATTAGATATCACCTCACATCTGCCAGAATGCTGATCATCAAAAAGACAAGAGGTAAGTTTTGACAAAGAGGTAGAAAAGGGAACCCTTGTGCACTGGTAGAGGGAATGTAAATTGGTGCAGCCAATGTAGAAAACTATATGGAGGTTCCTCAGAAAGTTGAAATAGAACTACCATATAATCCAACTTTCCCACTTCTGGGTATATATCCAAAGGAAATGAAAATAGGATATCAAAAAATATCTGCATTCCCATGTTCACTGTAGTATTATTCATAGTAGACAAGAAATGGAAAAAACTTGTGTTCCTCAATGAATGAATGGAGAAAAAAAGAATATTACTCTGCCTTAAAAAGGAAGGAAACCCTGCCATTTGTGACAACACGGAGAAAACATGAGGGCACTATGCTAAGTGAAATAGGCCAAACAGAGAAAGATAAACACTGTATGGTATCACTTATATGTGGAATCTATTCTTTTTTAAATGGCTAGTAAGCATAATGAAAGATGCTCAGCATCACTGGTCACTAGGGAAATACAAATTAAAATCAAATTAAGATACCACTATACCCCTACTAAAATATCTAAAATCAAAAGATACACAATACCAAGAGTTAGCAAGTATATGGAGAAACTGAAACCATCACGCATTGTTGATGGGAATGTGAAGCAGCACTACCAATCTGAAAAATAATTTGTCCATGTTTTCAAAAGTTCAGTATAAACTTCCCATATGATCTATCAGTTTCACATCTAGGAATCTACCCAAGAGGAAGGAACACATATGCCTACACCAAGACATTTATACAAATGTTGATAGCAACATGATTTATAATAGCCTAAACTGGAAACTATCCAAATGTTCATCAAGTGGTGAATGGGTTTTTTTTTTTTTTAATGTGACTTATCCATACTATGGAATACTATTTGGCAATAAAAAGGAATGAACATACCTTTTTATGATAGAGGCTACAACATGGATGAGCCAGTCAAAAACATTTGCTCAGTGAGACACAACACGTGAAAGATTACATATTGTAAGATTTAATTTATGTGAAATGTCCAGAAAAGGCAAATTATAGAGACAGAAAGCAGTTCAGTTGTGGAAGAAAGATAGTAGTGAGGAAATTTTTATAGTGATGGGAATGTTCTAAAACTGGATTATGATGATGGGTTTGACAACTCTATAAATTAACTAAAAATTGTTGAATCGTGCAATTATAATGGATAAATTTTGTGGTATGTAAATTACACCTCCATAAAGCTGTTTTTTTAAAGCTCTGCAAACTTCCATCTTTTCCTTTGCTTTTGCTGACAGTGAGTGACAAAAATACTTTCAAAAACCCTGAAATTCCTGCCAATATTACAATGGGGAAACTACATGATTTTCACATTAAGGATTAAGCCACTGTTCAACAGTTTTCAAGATTTCCCTTGGATTTGGCAATTAGCAATCTAAACTAACAGCATAATGAAGGCAAGATGCATACTTGGCAATAAGTAATGGAAAGAGCATACAAGAAAACTCTTGTCAAATCAATTTCATAAGAAATGTTGGCACATGTGGTTCTACACTGATAGCATTATATACTAACCTCACTACAGTATAAATCCTGCAAATGTTCCAATCAGTCTCTGGTGCAGTCCTTTAATTTGTAATATTCTCATTGAGTTTCTCCTGAATGATTTTAAAATGATGCTTATAATAATGATTTTATTGAACACTTAAAATATGCCAGTCGCTATGCTAAGTACTGTCACATTTAATATCTCATTTAATCCTTACAACAATCTTGTTACATATTGTTAGCTCCATTTTACAGATACAGAAATTGAGGCTCGGAGACACTGAGTGAAAGCTCAAGGTGAAGGTAGGAAGTGACTTATCTCCAAGTTGATTAGTAATCCATTTGCCTGACCACAGAACTATGCTTCCTACTCTAAAAAAGCAAACACCTTTGCTTAAAAGAGGAACTTTATTACCTGAACATGCAATGCTCCTGCTTACAAGCAAGAATACCCACTAATGCTAGCAAAATTCTACTGTGAATTAAGGAGTCAAATAAGAAACACAGTCACCAGCAGCAGCTGAAAACTTGATCCAGGGAATTTATAAATGACTTTGAATTATGGACAGCCAAGTAAACCTGAGACCAGGTTTAAGACTAAGGTTCAATTTACAGCTAAGAATTCCTGGATACCAGAGACAAAGGAAATGTTTGCCATTTGTATTGACATTCTGTTTTTAGTCAGAGAATATGCCACACTCTTCATGGATCTTATTTTATATATCCTCAAAACTAACTCCATAAGTATGACGATCTTCAATTCACAAATAAAACTATAGGACCCTGAGAGGTCAAGTAACTTGCCTCAAATCACACAGTTAAAAAGTGGCAAAGCCAGGATCTAATCTAAAAGTCCACATTCTCTTCACTATACCATGCTCAAAGCCCATTCTTCTATTGCTTAATTTAGAACTGCTTTCCTCCAATCCAAAATGACCTCTTCTTATGCCTTTCATCAAACAATTAGAATTCTCCAATGCTCTATCATGTAATTTTCATGCATTCATTCATTGTCATCTGTTTAAGACCTTCTATTACCAGACAGAGCTAGGAAAAAAAAAAAAAAGATGAGTTAGATGAAACATATAAGAAATGGCAGGATAGAAGTGGAAAGAGAGATCTGTGTAAAATAATTATAATGTCATAAATAATCCCAAGGCACATTACCAACATGGAGAATGGAGTACCTAAATTATTTCTCCTATTCTTTCTTACCTAGAGTATCTTTAGGATGAAATATATATTTCTGGCCTCATCTTTAAGGCCTTTAATTCCTCCGCTCACATTTATTTTCCCTCAATATTTACTGAGTATCTGTTGTGAGTAAAAAAAAAAAAAAAAAGGCTGCATAACATCATGGGAAGAGGATGAACTAGGAGTTAAATAGGCAAGAGTTTCAATCTGTTCTCTGCCACTTACTAGCTATGTAAACTTGAGCAAGTAGCTTTACCTCCTTCAGCTTCAGTGAGCTTTTTAAATCGATTTTATTGAGGGATAATTTACATGAAATAACATGCTTCCATTTCGAGTGCACAGCTTGCTGAGTTCTGGCAAATGACTACACTCATATAACCAACATAAAAATCAAGATATAAGATATTTCCATCACCACAAAAGAGATGCACAAAAATATTTACAGCAGCTTCTTCACAGAAGCCCCAAACTAGACCCCAAATATCCATCAGTAGGTGAATGGATTTTAAAAAGTTCTCTTTGGCCACTTCCCAATTTGCCCTCTCACCCCACACTCCAAACCTCAGACAACCACTGTTACCTTTTTTTCAAAATAAATCAGAATTATCATAGAATTTCATATAAATAGAATCATATAGTATATACTCTTCTGTATCTGGCCTATTAATAGTTCAGCATGTTTTTGAGATTCATTTACGTTGTTGCATGCAGTTTATTCCTTTTTATTGTTAGACAGTATTCCATTATACAGATAGATCAAAATTTGTTTACCTATACATCTACTGATGAACATTTGGAATCCAATTTGGGGATACTATAAATAAAGCTGCTATAAAAATTCATGCACAATGCTTTATGTGAACAAATATTTTCATTGGGTAAAATATTCAAGTTGAATGGCAGTTTTGAATAAGTAGGAGTTTAATTTTTTAAGAAACATAAACTGTCTTCCAAAGTGGTTGCACCATTTTACATTCCCACTAGAAATGTATAAGATTTCCTGCCAAAACTTGTTATTGTGAGTCTTTTTAATTTTAAGCTAGCTAAAATTGTGTGGTGGTATCTTATTGTGGCTTTAATTTGCATTTTCCTAATGACTAAAGAGTGAGCATATTGTAATGTGGTTATTTGTCATTCAAATACATTATTTTGCAAAATGTCTGAAAGATCTGTTCCTTTCAGTGGGTGGGTGGTTTGTCTTCTCATTCTACAGTTGTTAAGAGTTCTTTAGGGGTACCTGAGTGGCTCAGTTGGTTAAGACTCTGACTTTGGCTCAGGTCATGATCTCATGGTTTGTGGGTTGGATCCCTGCATCTGGGCTCTGTGCTAATGGCTTGGAGCCTGACTGAGATTCACTGTCTCCCTCTCACTCTGCTTGCACTCTGTCTCTCTCTCAAAAATAAATAAACATTAAAAAAAGAGTTCTTTATAAACCGTGAATACATCCCTCCATCAGATGTTAGTGTTGCAATATTTTCTCAGTCTCTGGCTTCCCTTTTCATTTTCTTCACGGTATCTTTTGTAGAGCAGAAGTTTTTAACTTTGATGAAGATAAATCTGTCATTTGTTTCTCTACACTTCTGGGGCTCTAAGAAATCTTTGTCTACTTTATGGTTACAAGAAATTTCTCTTATGTGTTCTTTAAGAGGTTTTATATTTGTACTTCTTTTGTTTAGGTCTATGATCTGTTTTGAGTTAATTTTTATGTGTGATGTGAAGTAAGCCCCAAAGTTCATTTTTGCTATACAGCTATCCATTTGTTCTAACATTATTTGTTGAAAAGACTATCATTTCTCCTACTGAAGGGTTTTTTTGGCACCTTTGTCAAAAATCAATTCACCTATATATTGTATCTATTTTTGGACACTCTTCTCTGCTCCTTTGATATCTATGTCTATCCTTAAGCCAGTAACACATTGTCTTGATTATGTTAACTTCATAATAGGTTATGTAATTAGGAACTGTAAATCTTCCAACTTGGATCTTCTTTTTCCAAATTGCTTGGCTATTCTAGGTTTTCTCATTTCTATATAAAGTTTAGAATTAGCTTGCCAATTTCTAAAAAGTCTTGCTGATATTTTTATTGAGATTACATTGAATTTATAGAACAGTTTGGGAAGAACTGACATTTTAACAATACTGAGTTTTCCAAGCAAGCAACATGTAATATCTTTCCAGTTATTCAAGTCTTGTTTAATTTCTGACAGTTATATATTATCTTGAAGAGATAACTATATTCTCATTTTCACTGCAGTATTATTCACAATAGCCAAGATACGAAAACAATCTACATGTCCATAATGGGTGAATGAATCCAGAAAATGTATATGTGTATACACACACACACACACACACACACACACACTCAACGGAGTATTATTCATCCTTAATAAAGAAGGATATTGCAGATAACGCTATATTATACAACTGAAATTTGCTAAGAAAGTAGAACTACTCTCACCAGGAAAAAAAAGGGGTAATTATGTAAGGTGATGGATATGTTAATTAGATCAATGGGAGAATATTTTCACAATCTATATCAAATCATCACATTTTACACTCTATATATTTTACGAAATTATTTTCCAGTTATACCTCAATAAAGCTGAGAAAAAACATTTTCAATCCTACATCAGTAGCTACTTCCAACTAAGTAGCTTAGTACAGGTCTTTTACGTCTTTGTAAGGATACAGTTAAATTTAAATTCTTTTCAGAAAGTGATTCCAGATCTATAATTTTCTGTATATAGATCTTTTGATGGAAAATAAAATTCATAATTCTTTGTCCAAAAAAAAAGGTCTTATACAACAAATTTCTTAAATTTATCCCTAAGGATTGTGTATTTTGATACATGATATTTTTTGATGTACTGTATTTTATAACATCTAACTGTTCACTGCTAGTATATGAAACCTAATTAATTTTCGTATATTTTCTAATATCCTGTTATATTTCTAAACTCATTTATTAGTTCTATGAACATTTTTATAGATTCCATAGGATTTTCTACAAAACCAATATGTCTCCTATGAATAAGAGAGTTTTACTTCTTTCTTTACAATCTTCTTTTGTTTTTCTTCCTTAGATATAATGGCTAGATTCTCCAGTACAATGAAAGATAGAAGTGGTGAGAGCAACTATCCTTGTTTTAGGGGGAAAGCTTCCAATATTTTATAATTACAGATAATGTAAACTGGAGGAGGGGCAGGCAGGGCTGGGGATACAATTCACATAAAATAAAATTCACCACCATAATCATTTTAAAGCATGCAATTCCGTTTTTTGTATACTCCCAATGTTGAGCAAGCATTATAACTATCTGATTCCACAACATTTTCATCATTCCCAAGGAAAAAAAACCCATATTCTTTTTTTTTCGCTCAGCCTAGAATTTTATTTATTTTATTTACATTTTTCATGATTTCATAGAGATATACTGCAAAATGATTACCAGACTAAGCTTAATTAACACCTCCATCCCCTCACATAACTATATTTTGTGTGTCTGTATGGTGATAACATTTAAGACCTACTCTCTTAACAACTTTTTTTTTTTAATGTTTATTTTTTTTTATTAAACTTTATAGTTTATTGTCAGGTTGGTTTCCATATAACACCCAGTGCTCTTCCCCACAAGTGATCTCCACCAAGACCATCACCCCCCTTTACCTTTCACCCTTCCCCTTCCCCCCTCTGTTTGTTTTCAGTATTCCAGAGTCTCTCGTGTTTTGTCTCCCTCCCTCTCCCTAACACTTTTTCCTCCTTCCCCTCCCCATGGTCCTCTGTTGAGTTTCTCCTGTTAGACCTATGAGTGCAAACATATGGTATCTGTCCTTCTCCGCCTGACTTATTTCGCTGAGCATGACACCCTCGAGGTTCATCCACTTTGCTACGAATGGCCAGATTTCATTCTTTCTCATTGCCATGTAGTATTCCATTGTATAGATA
>CM053575.1:63577805-63642025 GCA_028646485.1 Cryptoprocta ferox
CCCCACTTGCAAATCCAAGTTTTATCCCTTCAGTCCTTCTCAGTTCAATCCATACGGGCGTGCGCGGATGACAGAGCTCCCTGCTTCTCCGCCATCTTGTCCTCCTCCAAAAACCCATATTCTTTAAGCAGTCACTTACCATTCCTCTTTCTCCCAGTCCTTGACAAACACTAATCTACTGTTTATCTCTATAGATTTGCCTCTGCAGACATTTCACATAACTGAAATCATATATGTATCCTTTGGTAACTAGCTTCTCTCCTTTAGCATAATGTTCTCAAGGTTCATCCATGTCATAGATATGTATCAGTATTGCCTTCCTTTTTATGGCTGAATAATATTCCATGTATGGATATACCACATTTGTTTAATTCATCAGTTAATTTATTTATAAAGAATAAATTATAATAAATCAGTCTTATAAATATGTAATAAATAATTATATATATTACCATAATAAATCAGTTAAATTGCTTCTACTTTTTGCCTATTATAAACACCACTGCTATGAACATTCTACAAATTGCATAAAAGTATCTTTTCATTCCTCTCAGGTAATCACGAAGGAGAATTTTTTGGTTATATAACATTGTATTTAATTTTTTGAGGAACTGCCACACTGTTTTTCACAATAGCTTTACCACTTCATATTCCCACCAGCAATGTATGAGGGTTCCAATTTCTCTAAATCCTTGTTAATCATTGTTGTTTTTTGTTTTTATTATAGTCATCTTCATGGGTGTAAAATGGAATCTCTGTGCTTTTTACAAAAATGTTTATTATTTAAATATAGTTGATATACAATATTATATTAGTTTTCGGTGCACAACATAGTGATGACAATTCTACACATTACACAAAGTTCATCCTAGGTGTAGTTACCATCTGTTACCATACAATGTTATTGCAATATTATTATTTTCCCTGTGCTATATTTTAATCTCCATGACTTACTCATTTTATAACTGGAAATTTGTACCTCTTAATCCCCTTCATCTATTTCACCCACCCACTCCCATTCCTTTCTCCTCTGGCAACCACTAATTTGTTCTCTGTATTTGAGTCTGTTTCTATTTTTTGTTGGTTGGTTGGTTGGTTGGTTGGTTTTTTAGATTCCATATGTAAGTGAAATCATATGGTATTTGTCTTTCTCATTGTACTTTTGATTTACATTTCCCTAGTGACTAATGTTGAGCATCCCTTCCTGTGCTTACTGATTGTGAATGGTTAGTTTTATGTGTCAACTGACTGGCCACAGGATACCAATTAAATATTATTTCTGGGTATGTCTGTGAAGGTATTTCTGTATTAAATTAGCATTTGAATCTGTGGACTCAGTACAGTATATTGCCCACCCCAATGTGGACAGACATCATCCAATCTGTTTGAGGCCTAAATACAATAAAAGGCAGAGACAGGAGAAATTCACCCCTTTTTTTGGGTTCACTGATTAGGCTGGGATACCTCATCTTCTCTTACCCTCAGACTGGGATTTACACCATCAGCTTCCCCAGTTCTCAGGCCTTTGAACTTGGATTAAATTATACCAATTGCTTTCTTGAGATTTCATCTTATAGACAACAGATCATGAGACTTCTCAGCCTCCATAAGCCAGTAAAATAATTTTCACAAATATAAACATAAACATACATATAAATATACATACATACAGGTTGGTTGGCTGAAACGTACCAAAAGGTGGCCCACCAGGAGCAAACTAAAAATGGCAGACATGTCTTGGTTTAACATAAAAGGGATTCAAAGGCTTAAGAAGATTGAAATGTTAGAATGGATTAGTCATGTAAAACCTACTCATCCACACTGGCAGTGTTCAGAAGACATACCTTTCACCAATACTGGGAAGAATCAACTGGTGATGAGAGCCCCTACATCCTTGAAGAGCTCTGACTGCTCTTCTCTGTTGGCCAGATCTCACAGTGGGCACTGCAGCCACTGAATTGGTGAAACCTAAATGCAGTGGGAGTAACTGAATCACGAGGTGACAGAGATCAAGTGGCAGACTCAACCACCACAGGCAAGGAGGATATGGCTACCATAATGGACAGCAGAATCAAAAGCATTAAAAAGAGTAGTCTGACTGCTGCGGTGTTGGCCAACTGATCATGGTGCTCCTGAAAATGATATAGATAGGAAGCCCACTAAAATTCTTACTTTACCTATAAAAGCAAAAAAGTTCTAAGCGAGCAAAAGTCTGAATCATAAAAACAGAGAGAGTCATGGCCCTTCAATTAATTGCCTCAGAATGTCACTATGGCCCACTAGTCAGAGAAAGGTTTCTGGAAGACAGATGATCATTTTAAATATTATAATGAAGAAACTATGGAACTTAGGTTCTCTACCCTCCCCAGGATTTGTTGTTTCCATTTGTTGTAGTTGTTTCTGTTAGATTGTTTAGTGACTATCTGAATTAATTTTGTAAAGTCCATATTCTTTGTCATGTGTGGCCTCTGCAGTCTCCATTCCTTTTGCTTAGTGGTCAGCTAATGACTGGACAGAAATTTCATTAATCACCAGAACCAAAAATTTTCCCAGTCTTTGCAGAAGAGCTCTTGTGTGCTGAGCCCTTTACAAATCTACCTAGTAGTAATTAGCCTACAATTACTAATTCTGCAGAGCCTCAAGGTCAAACCAGAGGTTAGACTTTAGGGTCTACTCAGATCCTTCCTGAATATGTGCACGGTCATTCATACACACACACACATACACACACACACACACAATATTCTAGTTTCCTAGGAATAGGTCCAGCTTTTCAAAGTCCTTATTCTACTAAGTATCTCATTCCCCAGGTTTTCCTCTGAAACTTCTTGATTACTCTACTGTTTGTACCAACTGTTAACAATTGTGTCCAATAGCAACAACTGAGACATTTGCTTGTAAACATTTTGATAGATGCTTCAGTATAGCCAGTTTAGTACTGGGTAAGTTTGAGTTAGGCGAAATAAAAGTAAGCCTTTTGAGCCAGTATTCCAGGAAACCACTAGATAAGTCAAAATAAGTATATATTTTTTTGCAAAAGAGGTATATTCTCTTAATTCCATTATATGCAGTGGGAATGCAGAAGTTTATTTTCAAAGATATCACTTATTTGTAAACATGGGATATGACGGGTAAGTTTTAAAAAGCTACATCACTGGGGCACCTGGGTGGTTCAGTCGTTAAACATCTGACTTCGTTAAACATCTGACTTCAGGTCAGGTCATGATCATGATCTCACAGTTCATGAGTCCAAGTTCCACATCGGGTGAGCACGAGCCCCACTTCAAGAGATCTCAACTCCCGCCTAGGGTGAGCACGAGCCCTTCTTCAGGTGGACACAAGCTCTGCTCTGGGTAAAACAGGAGCCCTGCTTCAGGTGAGCCCTGCTTCTCTATCTCTCTCTCTGTCTCTGTCTCTCTGTCTCTGACTCTCTCTCTCTCTCTCTCTCTCTCTACCCTTCGTGAGATTCTCTCTCTCTCTCTCTCTCTCTCTCTCTCTGACCCTCACTCACTTGCACCTCTCTCTCTCAAAACAAAATAAATAAAACATAAAAAGCCACATCCCTATAAGCTTTTGATTAATTTCTGGAGTTCTCAAAAAGTTGATTTCTGAAATGTTTTGCCAGTTTTTTTCAATTTTTATGGAGAAATGAATTTTTAGTTTCTTAAGTCACCATTTTTCCAGCTAAAAGTTTTCCATAGATGTTTCTATATGTACAGATTTTCTGCTTGTTCTAACAATTACTCAAAGTGCATTTTAGAAATCTCTTACTGAAATTATGTGTTTGTCAACATTTGCTTTCAGTTTCTGCTTTAAAAATTCTGAAGCTCTTCTAACAGTTGCCTACATATTTAAAGTTATATTTCCTTCAATTGGCCCATTTATCATTACAAAATACCTCTGCTAACCCCAGGTAATATACCTTGTCCTGATGCCTAAATTGTCTTATATTGAAAGCCATTTTATCTTTCTTATAATTAGTGTTTGACCTTTGTTTTTACTGTTAACCTGTGTCTTTATAGTTAAAGTGGACTTCTTATAGATAGCACATAGTAAAATTTTTCATTTTTAACCTGTCTGGCAATCAGATTGTCTGCATTTAAATCTACCATCTTGCTATTTGTTTTCTGTTTGACTTATCTGGTTTCTAAGCCATCGTGTTACCTCTTTTTGATTCCCTAAGTACTTTTTGTATTCCACTTTTATCTCCACAATTGGTTTATTAGCTATATCCCTTTGTTTTATTCTTTTAGTGATTGTTCTAAGTTTTACAATAAAGATCTTTATCACAGTCTACCTTCAAATATTATTATGCCACTTCATGCACAGTATAAAACTTACAGTAGTATACTTCCATTACCTTTCTTACTATTGTTATTATATATCCAACTAGATATTATTTTTGCTTTACATAATTATCTTTTAAGTTCTTGATAATAGGGGTGCCTGGGTGGCTCGGTCGATTAAGCGTCCAACTTCGGTTCAGGTTATGATCTCATGGTTCGTGGGTTCAGGCCCCGCGTCAGGCTCTGTGCTGACAGCTAGCTCAGAGCCTGGGGCCTGTCTTCAGATTCTGTGTCTTCCTATCTCTCTGACCCTCTCCTGCTCACACTGTCTCTCTCTCAAAAATAAAAAAACAAATTTAAAAAAATTTTAAAAACATTAAACTCTTCATAATAGAGAGTAATTTTTTTTATTTTTCCCACTCATTTAATATTTTCATTGTTTTATTTTTTATTAGTACACATCCAAATTTCAGTCTCCTATCACTCGTCTTCCTCTTAAAGAATTTTCCTTGGCATTTATTTCTTATAGTTCAAGTCTGCCTATAATCAATTTTCCCAAAATCAGTTTTGTCTGACACATATCTTTATTTTGTCTTCATTTTTGAAGGATTCTTCTATTGTATAAAGAATTCTAGGATGACAGGTTTTTTTCCTTTTATCAATTTTAAGAAGTCATTGCACTGTGTTCCTGCTTACATAGTTCCTGACAAGACATCTGTGTCTTTGTTTCTCTAGCTACTTTTAGGATTTTCTCTTTATCACTGCTTTCAGCAGTTTAATTATAATGTGCCTTGGTGTGATTTTCCTTGTGTTTATCCTGCTGTGGATTCACTGAGCTTCTCAGATGAGGGGAGTTTTATAGTTTGCATCAAATCGGGAAAATGATAATAATTATTGAACATTGTTGTAAGGCTTATCAATAAGTTACATAAAGAGCTCAAAATAACACCTTGCATATAGTACTTAACAATGGAAATTATTCTGTAATCTGTGCCAGACACACAGTGAGAAAAAGAAAAGAATAATAAAATCTGCCCTTTAAGAACTCAAATGTATTAAATTTTTATTTCTTCAGAAAGTTCCACCTTGGGGCCCCTGGGTGGCTGAGTCAGTTGAGCATCTGACTCTTGATTTAGGCTCAGGTCACGATCTCATGGTTCATGAGATCAAACCCTGCACTGGGTTTTACAGTGACAACACAGAGCCTGCTTGGAATTCTCGCTCTCTGTCTTTCTCTGCCCCTCCCCTACTTGTGCTCATTCACTCTCTCAAATAAATAAATATTTTCTTTCAAAGCCTCATCTTTAAAGAAATTCCCACATTTTTGCCAGTTATAGTTTATTTACTTTCCTTCTTTTGCCTCAATTTCTATATTTTCCTCCTTGTTCCCTATATATCTAGTTTTCTTTGCATAACCATGAAGTTATATTGTACTCAAGTCCCTATTCAGGAGTTCCTTTTGGGAAGTTCACCACAATTTTCTCTGCAAGAAACATGAGGAAAATGAAAGAAAGTGCATCTAACTGAACCAAGCTTCTTAGAAATACACAAAATGCACATATACACACAACGTGAACATCTGTAAGCTGCCTCAATTCACTGTATGTGCTATGAGTCACATTCATCATCATCTAATATTACAACTTTCTTGTAGAAGCCGCTTTGAGACAAGACTGGTGCAATGGAAACGATCAAGGCAAAGGGTCTACAGAGATCACCGGGATGAATAGATAGGCCATCAGGCGGCCCACCTCAAATTATCCATAGGCCCTAACAGACCAATGGGCTATTTACAACCAGGCACAGTTACCAAAAAAATGAAAATTCTATATGTCCCCATACCTCCTGACCTTCCTGCTTTAAATACAGCTCCTACCCACTGCTTCATTGCAAACAGTATCTCTCCTTTGCTGTCCTACCCACTGCTCCCTTGTGGTGTGTTCAATAAACTTCTATCTCCTTTGTTCTGCCTTGGCTGAATCCTTTCACCACCTGCACTACTGGCCCCCACTCAATCAGTTTGCCCCACATTTTAAGGGCCCCCATCCAATCAGGACAGACACCATATTTCTGATTTAAGACAGTCCTGCTTTTACCACTTAACTATAGTGACTCACAAGCTGTAACCCTTAAAACATCTCTTTCCACAAGCAATCTTTAGGCCTTTTTCAACATACTGAGTACCACGGTAAGAAAAAAACCTGACTCTTATCTCAACACTTAACACTACTTAAATATTTCTGAACTCCAAGTTCAGAAGTTCAAACATAGGAGTTTCCCAAACCAAGCCATTTTCTCATTCTTTGAGGACACCAACTGGGTGTCCTACAATTCAAATCCATTCTAACAATATCTGCCTAAAGTTAGCATCAGATCCCATCGTGAAGGGCTCAGTCCCACAACACCATCCATCCTGACTTCAGATGTTAATCACCAGTCTAGGTTGTTACCTGTGCTTCTGAGCAACCAGTTATAAATTAGAGATTTCTACAAGGCCTTCCTCAGGTTCAATAATTTTATAGAACAGCTGACAGAACTCAGGAAAAGTTTACTTACTAGATTGCTGGTTTATTATAAAAGGATACAACTCAGGAACAGCCACATGAAAGAGATACATAGAGCAAAATTTGAGGGAAAGAAAGAGGACTCCCATGTCCTCTCCAGACACGCTACCTTTCCAGTACCTCCCTGTGTTCACCAACCCAAAAGCTCTCTGAACCCAGTACCTTAGATTTTTTTTTTAATGAAGGCTACTTTACATAATGATTAAATCATTGCCATTGGTGACTGAACTCAATCTCCATCCCCTAGACTTCAAGGAGTGGGGATCAAAGTCCCGACTCTCTAAGTACTCCATTGGTTCCCTGGGCAACCACCGCCCCCCCCCCAAGGCTATCCAGGAATCTGGCTACTCCTCATCTCATTAGCATACACAAAGACATTTTTGTAGATTCCAAGGAGGTTAGAAACTGTGTCCCCCCCAAAAAAAAAATAGAGGGGAGCAGCAGAGACCAAATATATATATTTCTTACTATGTCACAGCCATATTTACATCCTATTTCTTGACCTAGGCATTTAATCTTCACAGTGCTGGGAAAGCAAAAAATAATTCATGATGACTATGGTAGAATCAAGAGTGTAAGGCACAGTGATGAGTGTTAGGAAGCCACAATCCAAAAGTGTGGTGGTGGCTGCTAGTGGGCACTAGTAAATGGCAAAAGATCAGCATCACTAGAACTCTCTTTCTGTGGGGAAATCTTGACTATGCTTTGTAATTTTGGCTCCTGTCTATTCTCTGAATCTGATTTCCAGCCTTGTTACAGTTTCTATAAGGTATCTTACATCCTCCCAATAAATCCCTTTTCTACTTCAAATACATGGCATTGGTCAGTTATTCTCAATCAAGAACTCTAAGTACCAGGGTCATCTATTTCTAGACTTAATCTCTGTCACATTAGAAATGATCTTGATAAATCAATTCCAGATGGTTTAAAAGTCAAATATATATATATATATATATATATATATATATATATATACACACACTAATAAATCAGGTAAATTCTCAAAATGATTAAATAAGTGTGACCTCTTTTAAATTTGAAATTGAATCCCATAATGCTACTCTTTATAGAAATTAGAACTCAGGTCAGTTAGAATAAAATTTTTACCTAGTAATTAACACTTTTGACAAGTTAGGAAATAAATTATTTTAATTTAAAAAAGCTAAAAGTTAGTAAAAAGTTGTGCTGTATCTAAATAAGTAACTGGTTTCTATATGAAATTTTAATGAAGGTTTTTGCGTAACATTTGGCAATAAAATAATTTTAACACCTCAATTATGAACACTATCAGCTTCAGAGAAATTAATAAATATTTTCATAATACTGTGCATATCATGACCTCCTGCTTCTCCCTTCAGTCTCGTGGTTTACAAAACATTAATACTCTAACTTTTCCCAAATTTAAATTTCAATCCTTGATATCTCCACAGATTTCTATAACCAACTGTATACTTAACATATCCGCATGGCTATCTCAAATTTCACACTTCCGAAACCCAACGCCTGATCTTCCATTCCTGCCCCAAATATGCTGCTTTCCTAGACTTCCCCATCTCTGAAAATGGGAATGCAATATTTCCAGATGCTAAGGGAAAAAAAAATTAGTCCTCCTTACTCTATTTTTCTCAACCCTGAAACCCAATCTATTAGTAAATCTCAGTGGCTCTACTTTCAAAATCTAGAATCTAAGCACTTCTCCCCACCCTCACTGCTGTCACAACCTAATCTAAGCCACAATCATCTCAGGGTGCCTGGGTGACTCAGTTGGTTAAACATTCAACTCTTGATTTCGGCTCACATCATGACCTCATAGTTTATGAGATCAAGCCAGATATCAAGCTCTAAACTGATGGTGTGAAGCCTGCTTGGGATTCTCTCTCTCTCTCTCTCTCGCTCTCCCTCTCTCTCTGCTCCTACCCAGTTCACAAAGGTGTGCACTCTCGCTCTCTCCCTCTCAAAATAAATATATAAACTTTAAAAAAAATAGACAAATAAACCATAACCATCTCTACCTGGAATATTACAATTAACTCCTAACTCATCTCCTCCATTTTCTTCTTTGCATCCTTTCAGTAGATTTTAACAATGCAGAGTTGATCAATCCAGACCTAATTCAGACCATATCATTCTTCTCAAAACCCTCCAACAGATTACTAGATCATCCATAATAAAAATTAAAGTATTTATGACTAATAAATCCCTACATAATCTGTCCTCCTATCATAACCAAGCTCATTTCCTACTACTGTTTCTCAACAGAGTGATTAAGTCCATCACACTGGATTTCTATTATTTCTGGAATAACCTACATATGCACATACCGTAGGACCTTTGCACTTGCTCTTTCCTCATAAATAGCCACATGATTCAGCCTTCAGCTCTCTAAAGTCTACTCAAATGTCTTCTTAGACAGGACCATACTAACTACTCTATTAAAATATCAATCCTTCTCCCCGCCCAAGGTACTCTCTATTTCCTTTCCTTCCCCTATTTTTCTCCATACCATGTTTGTATATTGCTGATACCCTCCCACTTAACTATAAATTCCATGGCAGCAGGAATATCTGTCTTGTTCACTGATACATATCAAGCATCTTTATCAGTGTTTGACACATCATAGCTGCTCCATAAATACCTGTTCAATTAACAAATAATGAAAAGCATATGAAAATACATCACAAAGAATAATTATATCAGTAACAGTACATTTTTAAGCAGTAGTTTTAAATTTCTCAAAACAGCTGAGATGCAATCAAGAATTTCAAGACAAAGGTTCAAGTATGTAAAAGAAAAAAGATATCTAAGAACTCTTCTGCCTTAAATACTAGAAGCTAAGTCATATTATTAACAGGTCCATATTTTTATTCTGTTTAATTTTCAAAGCATTCTGTAGTATAATTTTTTTAATATTATCAGCAATAACCTCAAAATGGAATAGGACATGTAAACAAGTAAAATTTGCATGTTTTAATAGGTCTAGCAATTTGAAATGATGCTGTTTTGATCATTTTGTAGCAGCAAACACCAAGAGATTGCTTGGCAATGCAGTAGAATAATTAACCTAATGTACTTTCCTGACCTCATAAATCACATTCTTCGATGCCCTGAGCTCTTGGCACAAAGACCCCGAAAACAAATGCAAAATTCTCACTATATTAACTATAAAATTTTGCAAACACAAGAGCCCTTTATAAATGAATATCTTTTTCAACATTGTTCATTTAAGAATCCAATGATTTTGATTTTATAGAAAAAGCAAAAACAAAGTATTAATGCAGTTATGTTGCCAAAATCTGGAAGTTGACCATCAGTAGTACATTAGCTTTTCCCTCCTTCACCAAATTATATTAGCTCCTATTATATTCCATGAACTCTATTAAGTGTTGGGATTAGAAGCAAGAACAAGACAACCAAGTCCCTGCCCTCAAGGAGATTGATTACATTAAAGACGGGAGGAAAAGACCACAAATAAATAGCACAAGTAAATATATGTGAATAAGCAGTATAAAGAAGAGTTCAATAGAGTAAGCAAAAAAAAAAAAGAGTAATGGGTGAAGGGTGGCTATTTTGGGCAGAGTGGCCTGGAAAGGCCTGAGGAGGTGACAAGTAGACAAGCACTTGAACAAGTGAAAAAGTGGGCAAACATCTGCAGACAGAGAAAACAGCAATAAAAATGCCTTCAAGTAGAAATCCTCTTCAAGGAAAAGTTCAAGGCCAACAGTATCGGAGAGGACTGAGCGATGCTGAGAGTCTTAATAAAATTGGTGGGAGAGGCAGGAGCCACATTACACCAGAGTAATGAGAATTAAAATTAATTCTGATAATATCTACCCAGAGATAGCGTCAGATTTCACAGGTTAAGGGCCCAGTCCTACCTGCCCCACCCCAACCCACTGCAGAGCCAGTGGCTCTTGTGGTCTTGACCCACTAACTACATATTGAAGGTTCACATCCTTCTCATGTTCCATTAATTTGCTAGAGAAACTCACAGAACTAAGAGAATCATTTTCCTTCCTAGAGCACAGGTTTATTATAAAAGGATACAATTCAGAACCAGACTAAAATGATACGTGAGGGCAAGTTATAGAGGCAAGATGCTGAGCTTCCAGGAGCACCACTCCCCACAAATCTCGGCAAGTTTCCCAATCCGGAATATCTCTTAACCCTGTCCTTTTGGGTTTTCACGGGGGTTTCCTTGTGTACGCATGACTCATTAAATCACTGATCACTAGCAATGTAATTCAATCTCTAACTCCTCTCCCCTCCTCCTGAAGTGGGGGAAGGGAAGTGGGAGTTGAAATTTCCATTCCTCTAATCACTGAGTTGGTTCTCCCGGCAACAAGCTCCTCCCTCACCCTTGAGCTACCTAATGGCTTTCCAAAAGTCATGTGATTAACATAACAAAAGACACCTTTATTGCTCTTATGGAGGAAATTCTAAGGGTTTTAGGCCCTGTGAGTTCAGAACAATGAACAAAGACAATATATATATGAGAAATACATATAACCAAACATACATTTCTTATAAATCACAATATCACAATAACCTGGATAACTACAATCTCTTTAGGGTGGAGAGAATAAGAGCCTACCCTGGAGTAGCTTCAAGAGAAAATGGGATATAAATAAGTGCTGGCTGGGAATATAAACAATTCTTATGATAAACTCTGCTTTTAGAGGGATTAGTGAAAAGGGAAAAGGCCTGCATACAAAAACTGTGGCCTTGGGGTGCCTGGGTGGCTCAATCTGGTAAGCCTCCATCTTCAGCTCAGGTCATGGTCTCACGGTTCGTGGGTTCGAGCCCTGCATTGGGCTCTGCGGAGATTCTGTGTCTCCCTCTCTCTCTCTGCCCCTTCCATGCTCATGCACTGTCTCTCTCTGTCTCTCAAAAATGAATAAATGTTAAAAAATAAAAAAATTAAAAAAACACTGTGGCCTTAAGTAGAAGAATGCAGTCACTGCTAAATCATGGCCCAGAAGAAAGGGGGCAAGAATAAATAACCTTACCTCTCTTTCCTCTCCTTTTTCTGATCTCCTGTTAGCAACTTCCACTGGCCTAACTCAGAAACCAGAAGACAAGGTGAAGAGAAGTAATAATGAAGAGAATAGATTTTGAAGGTGACAATAGTAGCAAATATTTACTATGTATCAGGCGTTGTTTGAAATGCAATACATGCATTAGCTTATTTATCCTCATGACCACCCTACACAATGGGTTCTTTTATTATCATCCCCATGTTATAGACTGAAAAATTGGGACACAGAGTGGTTCCGAAATTTGTCCAGAGCCACACAAATAGTAAGTGGCAGAGGAGGCCAGAATACAAACACAACCACCCGCTTAACCCTTACTCCAAACTATTAAGAAGAGATGTTTACTGTGTCTCCCTCTCTCTCTCTGCCCCTCCCCTGCTTGCTCTCTGTCTCCCTTTCTTTAAAATAAATAATAAAACAATTTTTTTTTCCCAAAGAAAAGGGTGCCTCAGTGGCTCAGTGGATTAAGCGTCAGACTTTGGCTCAGGTCATGATCTCATGGTTCATGGGTTCAGGCCCCGCATAGGGCTCTGTGCTGACAGCTCAGAGCCTGGATCCTGCTTCAGATTCTGTGTCTCCCTCTCTCTCTGCCCCTCCCCTGCTTGCTCTCTGTCTCTCTGTCTCTCTCTCAAATAATAAAATATTTTTAAAAAATGTTTTTCAAGAAGAGATGTTTATGTGCTAACAGACATAATTCAATAGTAAGGTAAATTAATTGCAAAGAGAAAAGAATATTTATGTAGCATATTCTTTAAGTAAATGAAGAAAACCATGATAGAACCTGTCATAAATCTGCTTTTGCCTTTCCAGATCATCTTTTTCCTTTTATTCATCCTGCTCTGTTCTTAGGAGAGTGACCTCAACAAACTATGTCATCTGGCTCTTTTGCCCTCTGGCTTCCAGTTCAAGTCCACTAATGGGAGGCACAAGCAGAAGATCAGGTAGGGAGGAGAGAGGGGTTTGGATGTTTATTCCTCCAGCTCTCTCTTTTTTTGGGCCATGGTTTGGCTGTGGATCAGTTCCTCTTCTTAAAGCCATAGTTTGGGGTGCCTGGGTGGCTCAGTTGGTTGAGCATCCAACTTTGGCTCAGGTCATGATCTCACAGTTCGTGGGTTCGAACCCTGCGTCAGGTTCTATGCTGACAGCTTAGAGCCTGGAGACTGCTTCTGATTCTGTGTCTCCCTCTCTCTCTCTGCTCCTCCCTTGCTTGTGCTCTGTCTCTCTCTCTGCTTCTCAAAAATAAATAAACATTAAAAAAAATTTTTTAAAGCCATAGTTTCTATCAGGCAGCACCTCCAACAGTTATAGTTCTCTGTATTAGTGACAGCTTGCTATTCCTGTTCCTTCAGGTTCCCACTATTCTTATTCCCCAAGTGTTTCCATCCCTGGATAGTTCCCTTAACTCTGCCCATATCTTTGTGGAGTTGTTTTTTTTTTTTTTTACATGTTTATTTATTTATGAGAGAGAGAGAGAGAAAGAGACAGAGTATGAGCAGGGGAGGGGCAGAGAGCAGGGAGACAGAGAATCTGAAGCAGGCTCCAGGCTCTGAGCTGTCAGCACAGAGCCTGACACGGAATTCAAACCCGTGAACTGCAAGATCATGACCTGAACCAAAGTTGGACACTCAACCAAGTAAGCCACCCAGGCGCCCCATCTTGGTAAACAGATCCTTCAATAAACTCTCTTTGAGAAGGCTTTCTGTTACCTTCTAGGACTCTTGACTTGATACTCTATCCAAAAGAAAGATTTGGCCTTAGATAAGAAGAGGGACAGGTTATGCTCCTTAATAAAAGGGAAGGCAGAATATACAGATACAGATATAGGTAGGTCTGTAGACTGGTAAAAATACAAGGAAGCTCTCTTTTGATTGTTTCTATTGTCTCAATAAAAAATCAGAAGATAATGTTGCTGAATGTGAAGTATATTATATTTGAGGAGAAAGAAGGTATGAAATGTTCCCTACAAAAACAAAAAAGTGAACTGTTCCAGAAAAAAAGCTTTCTGGTCATAAATTTAAAGTGAAATCAGTTAACAAGATTATGTGTATTTCTTTGGCCACATTTGGCTGCTTTGGTGCAGACATGGAAGAGACAGAGACTGGCTTAACCAGAGGATGGATTTTGCCAGCAGATGGCAGGAACAAAGAAATTGAAGATGTATACAAATGGTTAATTACAGCAATGAATCATGAATGAATCTAAGCTGGGTAAGGAGGGGCATGAAGACTTATGGTAGCTACAGGTCATGAAATGTATAGCAATGATAGCTTAGCAGTGCTCATAGGATCAAAGAATGATGATAGGAGAAATATAGAAATGAACAGGATCAATAGAATGTGATAAGTGGTGGTCAGAGTATGGAGATTTTAGAGGACTGTGGTTATTAATAATGATAAGATGTAGAGTAAAACATAAGAGTAAGTGGCTCACATGTGGTAGAGGAAGAGATTATTGCTAAAAGGAAATCAAAGAACTGATCCAAGGAATAGATTGTCCACAAACAAACCCAAAATAATGACAATAATTCAAATTTGAAAGTATAAAATTATCATGCAGACTATTACTAAAACGGTGCTCCATAGGGTTAATAAGGTTAAGACTAACAGAAAATTTAAAACTTGGTTTTCAGAGACCTGTTTCTCCTTTAATAACCTATTGTTTCTTTTCAGACACCACTAACAAATCTACTAGCTATCTCTACAGAAACCTGGCCTGACAGATATGAAAGCCACCAATACGGTTCCAGCCTATGAACAAGCAAAGTTCTGCATTCCTTACCAGAGATAACAAGTCTAAGATCCCATACACTTTACATCAACTCTTAGCATGCCCAGAGCCCTCCCTTGGTCCTTCAGATGATGTTCTGATGGCAGGGACCAAACTTTGCTTCATTTTAATGTTAAGTCTGCACCCAAAATGAACATGGGATGTATGTTACATACATTTGCTCAATATGCATGCCCCATCTTTCCTCATGAATAGTGATAAATTTCCCTGTCCTTTTGAATCCCTAGGATTATAAAACTTTGTTCTAATCTCAGTCAGGGGAGACAAATTTGAGCCAGCCTCCTGTCTCCTCATTTAACTGTCTCTCAAATAAATTCTTTCCTTCTGCATACTCAATGTCTCAGTGGTTGGCTCTGCTGTGTATCGGGCAGTACTGTCTATTTACCACAATGTTCATCCAATATGCAGAGTCACTATTCCTCTCCATAAGTATCCATGTTTATAAATAAAGTCATTAGCTCACCTCTTTCCATGTTACAATTATAAATACTCAAATTTGGGAAATGGAAGTATCCTGCACCAAAATTGGTTTAGTACTTGCAGAGAGCTGTTAAATATGTTTAATTTTCTATATTTCAAGGGGTTCCCCTTCTAGAAAGGTTTTTTTTTTTAATGTTTATTTGTTTTTGAGAGAGAGACAGACAGACAGAATGCAAGGAGAGGAGAGGCAGAGAGTGAGGGAGACACAGAATGCAAAACAAGCTCCAGGCTCTGAGCTGTCAGCACAGAGCCCAATGTGGGACTTGAACTCATGAACCGTGAGATCATGACCTGAGCCAAAGTCGCTTAATCGACTGAGCCACCCAGGTACCCCTCCCATTCTAAAAAGCTTTAAACCTTAGATTTTATGAGAAAAATGGCAGAAAAATGTAAACAGGTATCCTGAAAATTTTTAATTGGAGCTCTGCACCTAAAATAATCAAGTTTTGTTCATGCACCTATTATCTCAATTAATAAAATTTAAAACTCACCTTTATAATTATTGTCCTATTTTGATCAGTTGAAGAGCTCTTAAACTCTTCTTCAAAAAACTTTTGCAGCAACTATTTCTAAAGCATGAAGCTTATTTCTGAAGTAATTGTTAATTTTTAAGTGGCTTATTTTCATAACTCAAGGTTTTTGTGAAAGTATTATTTAATATTCAGTATAATTTGTTTCTGAGAGCTTATTAAAAGTGCTTTAAAAATTCTAGAGATTCATGATTAAACCATTTTGTAAGAACTGCCATGCCCACTGGAGTTTTGTGGTTCTAGGTACATTTGATGACTCAATTTGCATATATACATATAGCCCTGCAAAGAGAATGCTAATCTTATGGTTTCATGAAGGTTTATTATTTTGACAGCAAACTGGAAAATGAATATAAAGTAGAACCCAGGGACTCAGAAACTAGAAATCAGGGAAATTTATGCTGTATAGTATATCTGTAGGTTATTACTGAAATGTTTAGAATTCCTAACATAGTGTAAGAAGTTCCAAGGCTTCTGAGCAGCAAATAAGGTAGGGGATAAATGTTTTCTTAAGCAACTCTTAGGACCAATTCATGTAAACAAACTTAAGCAGATCAATGCTCCTCATTCTCCACCACTTCTATCTTTTGCCAGAAACCAGAACTAACAGGATGAAAGGGAAGCCTTTCCTATCAGATTCTTGTCAAATAATTCCTTTCCCATTGCTCCTTGTGATTAATCCATTTCAACACGCAATCCCAAATTTGAAGAGTATGAGGAAGATAGATCTATACACTGAGATCTATGTTCAATATAATGGAGTCTCATGTAAAACATACACTACACCATTGATGTGCAAGTAAATTGTATAGACCTTTACTGTGTCCATGGCTTATCCAGCTGCCTCAGAACCCCTAAATCCCTATAGCCTACCCCTCATCCTGTTTATCTCTAAAATAATGCCCAGTTATATGTGAGTAGACAATTCTAGAGGTGGGCAGAGGGGGCATACAGTTTATCTGCCATCATAGCAATCATACTCTAGGGGGTAGAAATAGGTTGGGTTCATTGGATCTAAATGCTGTTCTTTGCTCCTCTGGTCCTGAAGCAAGGTCCCTGTCCATATGGTCATTGAGCATACTGATGGCCACTCATGCAGCCATTCTCTTGGCTCAGGCAAAGCTCCCAGGTGTTCAGCCTGGCTGACAACACTTGCCTTGGGCTCTACTGGCACTATACTCCTAAATTTCTCCTAAGGACATGTTATAATTTCCATTCAGCAAAGACATTGACCAGAACTTTCCTGAGATGTTGACCCAATGCCAGCAACTGCCTACCTTCCTCTTATGTAGTAAAAAATAAAACCCTACTTATATAAGCTTTCTACTCCTTTCAAATGAGTACATTTCTAACTTAAACAAGAATCCAACATAGTGCCAGGCATGCACACTCACTTATTCATTATTCATTTAATAAATATTTAATGGCTAATATGTGCTAGACACTAAGCTAATATAACAGATACAGCAATGAATAAGAGCGGCAAGGTGGCTGCTCTTATAGAATCTACGTTTTAGTGGAGACATTCACACAAGAAACACATAAACAAAATTTCTCATAGTGATCCATACAGTCACAAAAATAAATAAAGTAATGTGATAGGTGTGACTTGGGGGTAGGGTAGAAATAGGGAGTGAGGTAGAAGGCACTTTAGAGGCACTCAGACCTTAATAATGATATAAGCCAATCAGGCAAAGATTTGGGTAGAAAGGTATTCAAAACAAACGAAAAGCATGTGAAAATGTCATGAACAGCATTTAGGAACAGAGAGAAGGCTATGTGGCTGGAGTGTAGTGAGTAGGGAAGAGATGAGATGAGACATAGGCAGAGGATATAGGGAACCTTACAGGTGAGAAGTTTGAATTTCCAATGATAATTGGTACTACTGGGAGTTTTTCATTAATAAATAGTATTTAAACATTTTTAATGGGCACCTAGCTAGCTCAGTTGGCAGAGCCTGTGACTTTTGAACTTGGGGTCATGAGTTCAAGCCCCACGCTGGGTGTAGAGATTACTTAAACAAACAAATAAATAAATGTTTGTTAAAAAAAGAATAAATATTTTTTAAACAAACACAATTACATGAATTTGACCAATGCAAGTAATTTCTTATGATTTTACAGGTTAATCCAAATAATTTTTTATGTCAAAGTACTTATCACTATAGAACTTATTTGTTTAATGTCTGTCTCTCTTAGCAGATTACATACTCCATGAAAATAGGTTCACACATCTCTAGTCCCTAAATTCCCAGAGCCTAATACAGTATCTCTTAGATAGCAAGCGTTCAAAGTATATTTTGTCAAATGAAAGAAATTTAATGATAGAATATTCCACGTCAGACATGTGCTACACACTGAATTGGAATAAGTCCCTACATTAAAGACGCTCACAATCTACTGAGGGAAACTAGCACGTAATCGATTAACAATAATACAATGTAATAGCTGCCGCACCAGAAACATGAATACAGGAACATAAAGAAGAAAGTGACTAATCCTGCATAAAGGTAAGGAAAGTACTAAGGAAGTTTTTAACCAAGAAGGTAAATACTTATTTCTTTGAGATGAATGTTTACACTAAAAAAAAAATGTCTATGTCATGTTCTAGTAATTTTTTTAGTTCTATATTTCAAAATAACATATACTCTATTGACAAAAATTTTTAACATATTATTGTAATATTTCAAGACATCTTAAAAGGCCTATTCCTAAAATAATCTTACATAATTTTCTCTATGTTTTTATTATTATGTATATCAAATCCCTACATATGAAAATTAAATTTAAGGTTAAAATATTAAAAATACTATTACACTAGCTTTGGGAAAACCTAGATGGGGAAACTATCATGTTCTGTTTTTTTGCCAGCTGCCATAGATCAGTGACAGTGATCATTACCAAAGTTTTTATTTATTATGTACTTAGCAGAAATCACCCAAATCCTATCATGTTCTCAATGTTTCAGGGTTTCATTACCTTCTTCTGTAGAGAAGTCTCACATGCCATCAAAATAAATTAATTTTTCCTATTTCAGCTATCGCACAAATAAAAACATCCTTCATTTAGAAACAGCCAGCCTTATAAGCCTTCAAAGTACATAAATTTAGTTAAATGGTGCCACCTGGTGACATAAATCCTCCAGCAAATATACAAAGTCCAGAGCCAAGAATGACATCCAACTCTTTTGATGGCATCTAATGTGAAGTGTCAAATTTAACGTAAGATATACTTGATCCCATGTGACATGAAGCACACAACTAATCACACTCAGTATATGACAGTTTAACAAAGGGCTATAATAAGGACTGTTAGGGCCACATTTTACACTTACCACTCCTGTTTTTCAAGTTTACCTTCAAATTTAAATAAGTCTTTGGAAGAGACTTAAGTTTAATGTGATGCCTTATCTAATTCCTAGACATTTTAAAAACATAAATGTATTTATAAACATAAATAACATAAGAACCCTTGTTCTCATCACGTCCATTTCCTCACTCTTCTTCTGACCTCCATGAATCAGTATAACTTTCATCATCTCAAGTGCCAATTCCCTAAGAAAGCTTTCCCTGATTCCACTGGAAAGGTTAAGCCTCTTTTCACAGCACCCTCTCCTCCTTTGTAGCGTTTATCATAATTGTAAACATAAACTATGCAATTTTGTTTAAAGTTTGTTTCCCCAGTGTATATCACAATGCCAAGCACAGTGTTCTTTTGAATGAATGGATGGATGGATGGAAAAAATGTCATTTTCTGTCCTCTTCTTACCCAAATCCTATCATTGACAAGACCCAGCATAAGTTTACATTTTATATAGGAGCTTTCCTAGCAAACCAATGTACCATGATCCCATGCTTCTCTAAACTCCTACAGCCCCTTGGCCTAACCTTTAGGGTTCAGTCCTTGATTTATATCCTGTCATACTTGTCTGTATATATGTAACTATTACCTTCCCAAATGACTTTAACCTTCCCAAATGACTTTAGTAATATCCAACTGCATATGTCCATGTAAATTAAACACTTCATAAATACTTCATTAATTATTATTGCTTGATTGCAATAACTGGAATACCTGCATTCTTTTTATTTAAATGGGTATTGTAAATACTTAGTACCTAAGTACTTAGTACCTAAGAACTGAGTACCTAAGAATATAACACGTACTGCTTTGACCAGTCAAGACTTATTTAAAGATGCTGACACGTAGCAATTTATATATTTTACTGGAACACCTCAGTAAGTCTGTGTCAGCAAGCACATACTAGTGAGCCTTGTGTGGACCAATAGCAACATCTCAGTGTAGTTTTGCTGTTCTCTATCCATAGCCTCATAGGTAGACACTACCAGTAAGTATCCAAAAGAAAAATAAGTCATTTTCAGATATACTATTATACTTTAAAAAGAAAATTATATGCCATTATTATATTCATTAAGTTACAGGTTCTTAAGGTGCTCAAGACATATCCTAGAATGATAATAGCTCATTATATTTGTTAAAGATCAAATCAAATCTTTGTAAAGCCCAAGAATAAAGAAATGCCACTGTCATATCTCACCAAATTTATTAATAATACTCACATGCTATATTACTTTCTTTGAGTGGCCAAATACCTAATCATTTTGAACATATGTTCTCAAAGTCTATCATGCCTCAGAATCACCTGGAAGGCTTATTAAAATACTATTTGCTGAGCACAACTTCCAGAGTTTCTGATTCAGTAGGTCTGGAGTAAGACCCAATAATTTACAATGCTAACCAAGTTTCCAGGTGATGCTAATGCGGCTGGTTCAAGAACCATACTTTGAAAACCTTTGCTTTGGGGGATTAGAGCCAAGTTTTTCCGAATTCATTCCGAATTCCAAATGTGGATTTTCACCCTCATTATCATCTATTAAAAAAATCATCTATCTTATGGGCAGGTGGAAAAAATTATACATTACAACGAATAATTAGGAACAAAATAGCCAGGATGTTTTCACAAAGATATTATTTTGAAATAAAACATTATATTGGAATTACTATATTGGAAAAATACTACATTTTGTATTGAGTAGTTGCCATCACTACATTTAAATAATCAACTAACTGCATACCTAATGTCTCTTTTCCCCCACTTGATCTCTCATTTATCCATTAGGGCAAGGACTATCCTCTCCTCTATAGTTTATTGTTGTATCCCCATTGCCTAGCACAATTTCTAATACATAACAGGTATTTTAAAAATAATTATTGAGTAAATGAATAAATAAAATGTATTGAAGGCCTTCTCTTATTAGGGTCCATATACTGGAGATATAGAGGTTACTTAAATATAACTTCAACTGTCAAACTACTCACAGTCTATAGGGGACAGAAATATATTCGGTGTATTCATAAGGCAATACAATAAATGTTTTGCAGTAATCTGAAAAAAATGCTATGAGACGTAATAAAAGGGCTGGTTAAAGCTACTATCAAGTAGGGACATGACAGAAGTCTTCAACAAGGAGATGATAAATCCCAATATAGTAGTATATCTACTGTATATTCCAATATACAATATATCCCAACATATAGTATATCTACTGTATTACCCCTATGGATCCATAGGGTTCTATGTTAAGACTTATGGAAATGAAAAGTATTCTACTCTAACACAAAGTTTGACATGCAAGGGATAAGCACTTTTCTAAGATATTGCTACTGGCAAGGTTTTAAGGAAAATAGCACTTCACCGCCCATTCTCTTCTAAATCTTTCCCCAAAAGACCCCCTCAAACACTGCAGTGAAATAAGAGGAAATAAAATCAGATAAACAGGTTAATAAGATTTTAAAGGAGCTGAAACTCATTAAGTATATATACATAGTTCTATCCATAATTGTATGAGTAATAAAGCATAAAAATTTTTTCAATAAGGTATAAAAGCAAAGAACATTTGCGGTACATATCTTAGAATGAACTGACCCATTATATTATTAAAATGGTTCTTACAAATAATTATAGTAGTAATAGAAATCTTTAAATATTCAAAGGACATCTGGAAGAGAAATATCAAAATAATAAAAAACATTTCCATCTTGTTCCTTCATCACCTAAATGAAGAATAAATAATAGAGTAGTTGAAAATATGAATGTTTTAGTTATACTAAATAAAAGAGACCTAAGTTAATTTGTAAAATATCATAGAAATCCAATTGACTTATATTCAAAATCTGTAGTGTTAATAATGTAATCATACAAAACTGTGATTATCTATTGGATAAAACTTTTTCCTAGTTTTACCACAAGATGTCACCCTAAGCCCAACATCTAAATGTGCAGTTTCTAGTACATTGTTTTAAGGATTTTTCTTTTTTTGTACATTAATGAACACTAATTACTAACTTTTTTAAGTTTAAGTGAGTTTTTCCACTATCAGTTATTGATAGATGGAAAATTAAAACAAAGGATACAGAAACTCAAGAAGCAAGGAGGTAGAAAGTTAATCAAACAGTTCATCATTGTCCACATTTAGCATATATCCTACTATTTACCATAAATGGAATGTTTCTTACCATAGGATTTTATATTTTACTTTGACTTTATTTTTAAATTTTTTCAATAATAAACATATATTACTTTCATAATCTTATAAAGTTATATTTTAAAAATTAAAAAACACAATACCTTTGCCATCCCTTCCATTGCACTATCACAGAATCCACTTGTAAAATGCTTTAATGCACAATAGTAATGGCCAAAATTATGTTGACAGAATTCCTCCTCACAGATTATACCATCTAAGACATAGTAGCATGTGGAATTTTTTTTTTAAAGCATATGATGGAAGGACCACAAAAGGAGGCTAGTATTCATTTCTGAAATGATGCTTTTCATCTGTCAAGAGAAGACTTGGTTTCCTGGTGATATGTAAATATTACATACATCTTGTAATAATATCTTACTTCACTATCCATCTGTGTTGAATTTTCTGCATTATGATTCCCTTCTCTTTAACTGTGATTCATGCAAGGTATTATTTCAATGTACTGGCTGTCTGAATATCAGAACAACAAGTGAAACCACTATGTTCCATTACTTGGAACAGAAAATAAAGGGGGGGTAGGTAGGAGGTAGCCAGTTCATATAGAAAGTTACAGACCATAAACAATGCTCTATTTATCAATAACTCCCTACTTATCCTTTTATAATGATAAAATCTCCTTCAGGATGCAGAGAGCTACTTGTTTTTTCTTCTTTTGAGTCCTTAAAGAAAATACAGAGTGAGAACACTCAAACATTCAATAATAAATTAGTTATCAGTATTTAACAACCCATATAGAATTGAAATGAAAATTATGTTTTGTTGCATAATGTTGCTCCAATCTTTGAAGTCTGGTTTATCCCAAATTGACTTTTAAAGACTAGCCAAAGCAAATCTATCCATTCCAAGCTGAACACCAGGATTACTTATATAACAGCTTTTTACAGATTATTGTTGCCTTTCATTTTATTAGAGAAATTCAAACTATGCTATAGGCTTTTTGCCAAGATATTTATCACTCACCCAAAACAATGGCAAAATGTAATTCTTTGTCATTCATTTGCCCTTTTATTCCCCATATAATGATATTATGATACCAAATGGAGACATTATCAAAGAATAGTAAAAGTATCTAAAGCATCTAACAATACTCTTCCTAAATTAAGTTCTCAAAAATTCAAATTATCAAAAACACTTGACCAGTCTCAACTAAGCACATCATACAAATCTACTTAGAAATACTGCCATTCAGTTAATGGCCTTTACTAATTATCAAGTAGATGAAACTATTAATTTTTAATTGAGAAATCTGTGGCTTAAAAATGTTCTCTAAAATACTATTCTCTAATGGCAGGATTAATTTAAATTCTGTAAGACTCCATTTAGAGTTGTTTTTATTTAATGCCAGCTAAGATGATTATAGTTATTTGTGTCATTAATTCTTAAAAAAAAATTTTTTTTAAGAAATTAATCCACAAGCAAAATAATCCTATAAAGCTTTTTACTTCCATTTTTGTTCAATAGATGAATTTTAGATTTTCAAAATTTAATGGTTTTTTAAATTATATTCACACCATAAGGTTGGAGTTTTTGTCAGTAAGTGTAGATATAATAAAAACACAGATAAAATATTTTCAAGATTAATCTACATGGGCTCCCACTTTTAGATTTTACATCCATCACTATCAGACCTGCAAAAATAATGGGAATATGTAGTAGACTCAGTTATTTCTTTAAAATGTACTGTTTAAGCAAAGTAAAATATAGTAGAATTGAGTGAGGTTTTTAAAATTGTTTAGTTGGTTGTTTTTGTTTGTTTATATCTTTTGCTAGTTTATGTTAACTATTAAAATATTATGTCAAGAATTAAAAGTTATCTGCATAAATGTAAAACATACACATATAAAAACTACATCCTTTATTTTCTTCACAATTTTTTTATAGTTTTTTTTTTTATGTTTATTTATTTTTGAGAGAGATAGAGACAGAGCATGAGCCGGAGAGGAGCAGAGAGAGAGGGAGACATAGAATCCGAAGCAGGCTCCAGGCTCTGAGCTGCCAGCACAGAGCCCGACGTGGGGCTTGAACCCACGAACCACAAGATCATGACCTGAGCTGAAGTCGGACACTCAATCGATTAAGCCACCCAGGCGCCCCTTCACAATCTTTAATAAATTAGAGATTAAACTAAGATTGACATTATGTGGTTAAATTCATAACAAACTGACAAAAGTTCCAAAGCACTGAGATCTTCATCAATAAACATTTCAATATGGATCATAAACTTTCATAAGAGAAGCAAAAGATGAAGAGTATTTTAACTTTTGTTTAAAGAAGAGAGTAAAAGTAGAACTAAGAGGCTGAATAGAAATGATCCATTGTGTTTTGTGCTATAACCTGTTCCTTCTCTAGAGAGAGGTAGGTTCCTTCTCCAGCATTTGTTGTCAAAGTTTTGGCAACAAATTACTCAGGTTTCTTCCTGTGTAAACTTCCCTTCCTATACCAAACATTCTTTAAATATTTGTATTTTCAATAACCTCTATTTTTTCTACTTTGTAACAGTTCTTTTTTAGGTTAGCCTTAAATAAGGAAAAGGAAAAAACAACAAATCTTTCCCTCCTTTATCAAGGAAAATCATTCCAGTTTAAGTTTGGTTAACCTTAGTTTCCTTAGCCACGTTACTCAAACTATTAAGCCCAATTCTGACCATTAACGTGATTTTTTTAATACATACCTAGCAAAGCTTGGAATAAGTTGCTCTTAAAGATATCCATCACCTTTTTAACAGCATTTTTCAACTGTTGTTCCTCTGGTTTCCTTAATTTTTTGCAGTATTCTTCCAGTAATGATAAAGCTCGGTCAGTATCTGAAAAACATGATTTTAAAATCTTATATTCCTAGAAAAATGGAAGCCTAAAATGAAACGTGAAATGTACAAATAATAATAAGATGCATAACTTTTCATTATAAACTCCATATAAACAATTAATTATCAAGAATATTTTTGTTGATTTTTGCCCGATTCTTATAATCAGAGCTAGCTTAGGATTGTAATTGATGAATGTGTAGTTTCAACATAAATGTTGGTTGATTTTTTTGGGTCACATTAATAAGATAAAAATGAAACAACAAAGATGGCTTATGTTATAAACCTTCACTCTCTCCTTCATCAATTTGATTTCTTTGCTGAATCAAATAATTTTGGAATAGTGGACAAATACTTCCTCAATGTCTATGCTAATCACAGTGTAACAGCTAGAGACATAATGTGCTTTTAACTTCCACTTGCATTATTAACATTTTCTGTATCACTTTTTTAGCAGAACAATAAATCGAGCCCTGATTTGTTGTATTTGCAATTTCCAAGGTGTAAATATTCCCACCATGGCCAATTTCAAGATACCAACATGAGTTCATTGAACGCAGACCCTGGAAGATGTACAGCAGCACAACATCACAGAGCTTTCCCACCATACAAGATACAACAGATGCAAATAACCTCAGGAACATGCGTAGTATCAAAATGTAGAAAAATATTAGGAAGTGATGAGTTTTGAGTATTTATTACTTTTTATTTTTAACATAATTTAAGTTTACATAATTTAATGTTTAGATGGCTGCATTTAAACCAGCTTACAAATTTGTTGAAAATCCAACATTAGGCTCTTGCAAGCTGGTGTGAGCCCTTTTCAGCACACCAATGCTTCTGAGGTAGCAGTGGCTTCTAGCTTCTCCTCCTATATCACAGCTACCCCTTCTCATTCCTCAAGCCTCTAAACATTTGGAGACTCTTCTCTATTCTCATTCCCTAGGTAACTTTAGCTTGTCTCCTGGCTTTAAATATTATCAGAACTCTTAAGACTCCCAAGTTTATATTTATAGCTCAGGACTTTCCCCTTGAATTCCAGTCTCATATCCAACTGTACACTCAACATTTCCATTTGGATGTCTAATGAGCATCTCAAACTTAACTCATCAAAACTGAACTCCAGATCTTATCTACCTTTACTGCTTCTCCTGCGGTTGTTCCCTCTCTCTCATCCTTCCAATTTTTCAGCAAGAATCCTTAGAGTCATTTGTTGTTCTCTTTTTCTATTTCTCTACATATAACCCATCGGTGAATTCTGTTGGCTCTAACATCAAATACCACCACTATTGTTTGCTAGTACTACCACCTGGTACAGTATCTACCCCCTGCATTATTGCAATAACCTCCTACCAATCCACATGCTGCCAACTTTGCCCTCCTGCTGACTTTTCTAAACACAGCAGCCAGGAAGATCATAAGCCAGATAATGTCATCCCCAATTCAAATCCTCCTGTGATTCTGCATCTCACTCAGCGGAAGACTACCTCGCTAATTTCAGCTATTACTCCTCTCCCCTTGCTCAGTCTGCTCCAACCACAGTGGTCTCTGCTTATTCTCACATACACTAAGAACTCTCCTACCCCAGGGTCTCTATACCTACTATTCTGCCTAAATATTCTTCCTTAAATATCCATAAAGCTTGCTCCTTCACTTCTTCCATATCTCTGCTCCTATACTACTGTATCAATGAGGTCTCTTCCCTAATTTTCCTATATAACAGAGCAAATCTCAAGTTTACTCCATTGAAAGAAGGGAGAATTTCAATAAGCAGCAATGAGCGGAGAAGGATGCCATGCAATTAATTTGTTACCTAAAAAGGTTATAAATATAAATGAATGTTGATGCACAGGGAGCCCTCTCCAATTTTAAAACAAGGCATAAACATATGCTAGTACATTCGCCCAGAATTTTAATTTTTTAAATGCTTTCATACTTCGTCCAATAAAATATTTTAACAACTCTTTGAGTCAAGAACAAATATTTGAATCCATATTTTGACAACAGTTTAAAAAAATCAGCTGTTTCCCTGAAATGATAGTGGCTTACTAACCTCATATTCTAACCCATTCCTAAACACTAACGTAAGTAATCAACAATACCATGATTATAATATGCCTTCCTCAGTACTTCTATATATCTTGGGGCTCTGGATTTCAAGCTTTAGTCTTTTTCATCCCTTCATTCATTAAGTAGTCTTTGAAAATGTACTGAGTTCCAGGCATCTTTTCCTTTTTTTTTTCTTTTTTGTTTTTTTTACAATTATATTTTTAACCTCTTTTTTCTTTTACCTCTGTGTTATTTTTGTAGGTATTCCCTACTCTGATCTTTTACTCTTGTGAAAGGCAATTCTTAAAAAATGCATCAACAGCACTTCCATAATCACATCTATGAATACAATTTGCCAGATAAGAGGACTTTCACTGATTCATTCAACACGTATTTACTGACTAACTACCCAGGGAAGACACTGTATTGATTCAAAGCAGCAAGATGTTCTCTAAACGAATAGAGCTTATTATGCTTCTCATCTTTGTATGGGAAGAATCTGACACATAAAATAAGATGCTAGAACATAAGAAAAACAAATGGTCAAATATGGTCAAGTCTCCTGTAAACTTTTGCATGCCAGCATCTAGTGCTGGAATTATGACTGCCCTTTTTGCTTCTTTTGGTTAGCAGTAATGATCACCTTCTTGTGTCAATTCCATTATGCCCTTTATCTCACTCTACTTAAATTCTTATTTCTGATTAATGAAAGCATGATCTCCAGGGTAACCTAAAACTAGATACCTATGAAAAGATGAAAAAATAAAGCCCCCCAAAAAATTAAGAAGATGACAAGGATCCTGTTGTATGAGACAAAAATCCATAGCCAGATGTTGACAAATTGGATAAAGTAGAAAGTTGAGATAATTATCCAACCAGCACTAATATTTTAATTGATATTCAAATAACCAGTTATAAGTAGAGAATTTTTCACCTGAATTGCCAACATAATGACCTCAATCCTCCTCTTCTACTTTCTTCATTAAAAGAAATCTATCGGGGCATCTGGGTGGCTCAGTTGGTTAAGCGTCCAACTTCAGCTCAGGTCATGATCTCACGGTTTATGAGTTCCAGACCTACATCAGGCTCTGTGCTGACAGCTCGGAGCCTGGAGCCTGCTTCAGATTCTGTGTCTCCCTCTCTCTCTGCCTCTCCCCTGCTCATGCTCTGTCTCTCTCTCTGTCTCTGTCTCTCTCTCAACAATAAACATTTTTTAAAAATTTAAAAAATAAAAAAGAAATAAAAGAAATCTATCTTCATAGGACTCTTCAACCTACTGGAAGAATGAAACTGCATTTGGACTACCTGAAGGTAGGCACAAGAGGAAATGGAGATAGGGGAATCATTTTGTAAAATAAAAATTTTTGCAGGAAATATGCAATGCAATGCAATGCAAAGGACATAGTGACTGTTACATAATTGCAATAGTAGATAATCATGTGTCTGCTAATTAAGGTTCAACTCCTTGGTTTAAGAATAGCATTTCCAGAAGTTATAAATAATTTGGGACAGGTAATTTAAATTTGAAACAGTGAACAGCAATAGTGCTAACAAATGAGCTTTTAAGAAAAGAAAAGATGACCCATAAAATTATTTGCCACAACTTAAAAATGGACAAATTACAGAATATATGGCGTTAAGAAAACTAAGAAGAAAGTATAGTAGAAGAAAAGGTGAACTTAATACACAAATCTTAGAGAGCAAAGCAGTTAGAATAATGAAATTCCATTATGTAAATCTATGTAACATTGTTTACAGTTCAAAAGGAACTTTTACATGCATTATCTTATCTGATTCTTACCACTGAGAAGTCATATCAGGTCTATTATACATGAAACTGAAATCTGTAGTACCATATCCAAGAGCACAGAGCTACTAAATAACAGATTTGGAGCTTAATACCAAAGCTTTTGATTGCAAGTACAGTGTTCTCTCCACGATACCACCCTTAATCCTCCAGAAATAGAACTGAGTAAATTGCTATAAAAAAAAAAAGACTTGACCAATCAGACATAAATAGTATGAGTGAATTTTTAAATCTAGTGTTAAATGTAGAATCACTAATTTTCACGTGTGCAATTAACATAAAAATTGTACTCATAACAAAAATAAGTAACATATAAATGGTCCTACTTTAAAAATCTGGTAGATCAAAATAGTAAATTCTTTCTTATTAAAAATAAGTTCTATTTATTGAGTATCTAGCTACATTCCAGACACTGGAAACTCAATACTGAACAAAAGAGGCAATATTCTACATTCTCAGAGATTTTTGTCTGAAAGTAAAGATCAATGAATAGGAAATTTCAACAAAGTAAAAGATTAAAATACAGTGTAATAACATTATGATGAGGTACCAGGTGCCATGGGAGGAAAGAAGCTGATGCCAATAGAGACCACGTTAAATTTGGCCTTGTACCCAAGGAGAAATAACAAGCCGTGGAAGAACTTTTTTTAATGTTTGTTTGTTTGTTTGTTTGTTTGTTTTGAGGGGGGAGAGAGAGAGAGAGAGAGAGAGAGAGAGAGAGAGAGAGAGAAGGAGGGGCAGAGTGAGAGGGAGAGAGAAAAGCTGAAGCAGGCTCCATGCTCAGGGCAGAGCCCACCATGGGGCTCAATCTCGACAATGCTGTGATCATGACCCAAGCCAAAATCTAGAGTCGGTCTAGACCCTTAACAAATTGAGCCATCCAGGTGCCCCAGCCCTGGAAGATTTTTAAATGAAGATGAGCATGACCATTTTTTAAAGCTTTAGAAAGATCACTCTAACTACAGTGTGATAAATATCAATTAAAACAAGTCAGAACAACTAGGTTTTCTTTCTCTCATACCATTTTAAGTAAATACATATGATACTGCAGTCACAGTATTTTATTATTACTTATGAAACATTATGACTAGCAAATAAAAATATTTTACTAGGGGGGCGCCTGGGTGGCTCAGCAAGTTGAGCATCCGACTTCAGCTCAGGTCGCGATCTCACATGTCAGGCTCTCTGCTGACAGCTCAGAGCCTGGAGCCTGCTTCAGATTCTGTGTCTCCTTCTCTCTCTACCCCTCCCCCACTTGTGCTCTGTCTCTGTCTCTCAAAAATAAATAAATGTAAAAATATATATATTACTAGAAAATATTTATATATGCTTAATTCTTATTGTTGATTTTTTGTGATTTTATAAATTAAGGATATTCATATGAAAATAATAAAATGATAAATGTCAACAGAAAACTCACCTTGTACCAGGTCTTTAAAAGAAACTTTTTAGTATTAAAATTTACACTTCTGGGGAGCCTGGGTGGCTGAGAGTTAAACATCCGACTCTTGATTTCGGCTCAGGTCATGATCTCAGGGTTCGTGAGATTAAGCCCAGCATCAGGCTCTGTACATGCTTTGGACTCTCTCTCCGTGTCTCTCTACCCCTTTCCCACTCACGCATGCACCGATGCATGTTCTCTCTCTCTCTCTCAAAATAAATAAATAAACTTAAAAAAATAAAATAAAATTCACACTTCAAGGTGATACAACAAAGGTGTCATTTTATTACTAATAAGATTCATTAGTGTTTGTGGAGCAATGGTAAGCATTCTGCATAGATCACCTTTTCAATATTCACAAGAATCCTAAGAAACACTATTATACACATTTTGCAAATGAGGACATGTAAACTCAGAGAAATAAAATAACTTACCCAACGCTACACAACCAGTAAGTACTAAAATCAAGATTCAAATCCTGGTCTGGCTGGCACCAAAGCCTACTTTTAAATATTATGCCTTACTGATACCTAACTTACTAGGAAAAAAATCACAGTGTTTCTTCTTTCTCTACTTGTTCTCAGTATAATTACTCCTCCCACCCACCCTCCAAAAAAACTGTTTTAATATACTTCAACAAACACTTATTGATAGAATATTTCCCCTGTGGAAACAAAAAGATATTACATAAAGTGCTGAACTTTTTTTTTTAATGTTTATTTTTTGAGAGAGAGAGAGAGAGAGCACAAGCAGGAGAGGACCAGATACAGAGGGAGGCTCAGAATCTAAAAAGCAGGCTCCAGGCTCTTAGCTGTGAACACAGAGCCCAATCCAGGGCTCGAACTTACCAACTGCAAGATCATGACCTGAGCCAAAGTTGGACACTTAACCAACTGAGCCACCCAGGGGCCCCTAAAGTGGTGAACTTTTATTACTACCTTTCAGATAGCCATCTTTTCACATTTTCTATAGAACTGTTGAAGAGAACATTGGAGAAATTGCAAGGTTAAGTAGTAATAAATAGAAAGAAAGACAACAGCAAACTTCACCTTCAGCCAAATATTGAAATATGCATCATTCCAGTTGTAGCAAACTAAAAAGACAATGAAAAAGAAGCAAAACTTGGAATTTGAATTATGGAAAAAATGTCTGGCCAGACTTAGAGCAGATCTAAAGATTGTAAGCATTTTGTAAATATTGGAAAGGTTTACAAATTACTTGGGCATTAATGAAAGAGATAATACTCATAAGAAATATTACCACAATCTATAAAAAAGCACAGTATAGCATTTCCTGTCTATAAGCAGATGTGTCTGGGCCATAACTGGGCAGGCTTACTCCAAAAGCTAACCAGGAAGCTGGACTCAGACCACTGACAAAATGGGATTCTGACTCCGAACACAATTTTCCTCCTCCTTGAACCAAAAAAAAAAAAAAAAAAAAAAAAAATATCCTGATGATAAGCATTTGTGTAGCACTTTCCTACTGACAAAACAATTTTTACCTGGGCTAGATATTTTTATTTGGCCATCACAATAATCCTAAGAGGTGAGTACTATTAGTATAGTTGTTTTAAGATGAGGAATTTGAAGCTGTTTCTGTCAGTTTTCTTTAAATAATTTAGCCAATTAATGGTAAAGAATGGATTCTATCGCTGGGCTCTTCTCCACTGTGCGATGATGTCATTCATTTGTTCCAAGAACAACACACTCAGACAATGAAAAGAACATTGGGTGAGCCTCTGATCCTGATTCTATCACTAACTTTCTAAAATTAAAGTTCATACACATTACCCTATTTGATGTGGAAAAGAAACAACATTAAGCAGATAACTGGTTCTGTATTTTATTGCCTCAAGGGAGGTATGTGCCAGGACAGAAGACAGAGCGATTTTTAAGTTTTTACAGTTTTGTTTTCCTAAAACCTAAGCACTCAGAACAAAAGACTTTGATACAGAAAGAGAGAAAAAGACATCTCTTAGCACCTCTCCAGTCTAGAAAAGATTGTCTCAGCTCAAGAAGAGAGGTCTGTGAATTCCAAGGCAGCAGGGATCTAGGCTCTGCTTCCTGAGAGCATTTCCTAGAAGGCAGAAAGAACCCAGTAAGGAATAGCATCATAATTGCATCTAGGTAAAGAGAAACACAGAAATTCGGGGGTTGGGGTGGAGAATCTATGTCTTGGAAGTAGCAAATCACTGCTAGACCAGAAAGGAACTAACTAGACACAACAACTCATGTCATAGAGATAAGCTATTGCACATGGGATGATCAATGACTAGACAATGCCGCCATTCCAGGTGGAACTCTACCATGATCCCAGGGAAGTAGGGAAAACCTGAAAAATGATTTGAGTGATTTTATTCACCACTCAGTGACTAAGAGTCAAAAATAAAGTTGACCTATAGAAAATGAATGGATATTTCTTACAAAACTAAATTTATAGACTGAAGGTCCATCTCAATAATTATCTGATCTTGAAGCCAGGTCTTCTGACTACTGGTCTAAGTTTTTTCCCACAATATCACTGCTATTGATGATGATGATGATGATGATGATGATGATGATGATGATGATAGAGGTCATGGTGATAAGTTCAATGCAAAGAAAATAAATAATGATCTGAAAGAGTATCTTACAATCCTTCACATTGGTAAACCTTTACTGGTCTTTTGTGTCTCATCCTAAAGGTCACCTATCCAGAAAGAATTTCCTGATTTCTCTAGATGAGTTCAGGTATTCCTCATTGGTATCCATGACAGTGTGTTAACCTTACCACACAACACTGAAACTGCCTGTTTCCAAATCTATCTCCTTAATAAATTTTAATCATCATAAAGACAGACTAGATATATAATTTCCCACTGGAATATAATTTCCCACTGGAAAACATGCACCTAGCACAGTGCCTGGTACATAGCAGGTGCTCAATAAATCTTTGGTGAGTGGATAAATGACAGAATCAATAAATGGAAGTAAAGCTATTGTCTTGAATATACACATTTAGCTTTTAAAAGACTTTACAGTTTATTATCCAAAAGGGATTTTAAATAGAACAGACCTTAATGATTTATTCCAAGTCTTATCACACAATGATAAAGATTCCACAGCTCTCCAAGATTATAGGCCCCCTACAAAAACTTCAAAATCTTGTCAAACAGAGTTAGGACCTCAGTGGCTAACAAGATGGCATCATCAGAAGAAATGGATACATAATCTTGCCATACTCACCCATAATCTTTGTAAGTTTTAACTTAATTCGTTTTTACAGAATTTTCTACTTTTTATACATTTCTCTTGGTCCCAAATACTAAAACAAATCAGGTCAGGAGAATTGTTTCATAATGTAGGTGATTTGGCCATAATTCTTGAAATAGCTTTGAGAAACTTACTAAAAATTGAACCTATGAAGAAAGCTTACTACTTGGAAATTCAGAATGACTGACTGGACAGAAGAGACTAGGTAAAACTCATGATCCTTTGCTGACAAAGCAACCTAAATTGAGGATACAGAGACCTCGTGCCTTGACTGATACAAAATCCTGAGCAGGAATTATAGCTGGAGAACAGGTCCTCTTCCCACAGTTTTAAAAAAAATTATACATCTTAGGCTTATAGTAAAAAATATGTTACAACCACTGAAATGGTTACACAGTAAATATTAATGAGAGCATATAATGAGAATATAGAATTACGAAAGAAGGGGATTCTTGTAGTTTAGTGAATATACTGTTATAGAAGAGTAAGCAATTGATTGCTTGGCAAAAGCATGAATGAATCGAATACCTTAATTCCATGTCTTAAAAATCTAATATTTTGTGTACATCTTCCCACTGACTAGACTCTTCTGCTCAAAGAAGTAACAAATAATAGGCCTAAAGGAGAGACAAAATATTCTATCACATAAGGAACACTTCAGCAGTTTCCCAAAAACCTAACAGTTGAGATATTTCAGGTATCAAATCATTAGCATATCACTTTCACACTTTCCCAATATATAAGAACTGTAAAATAAATTCAAGTAACAGATAATTTTAATACTACTGTATTGTATTGTATTGCCTAATTTTTGCTTCATAACATACTCTTAAACAGTAGTTGAATACAAATATTTCTCTCTCTTTATGCCTCCTGAATGGATGAGTATTTTCCAACATCAAGAATCTGTGGCTTCATGGTTTCCAATAACTCTCAAAACCAAAGTCAAGATGACCCTTTGGAGGAATTTTAAATCTAAAAAACTCTCTGATAAACAATCATTTTAGGGGCGCCTGGGTGGCTCAGTCGGTTAAGCGTCCGACTTTGGCTCAGGTCATGATCTCATGGTTTGTGGGTTCGAGCCCCGTGTCTGGCTCTGTGCTGACAGCTCAGAGCCTGGAGCCTGTCTTCAGATTCTGTGTCTCCTTCTCTCTCTGACCCTCCCCTGCTCACGCTGTCTCTCTCTCTCTCTCTCTCTCTCTCTCTCTCTCTCTCTCTCTCTCTCTCAAAAAGAAAACATTTAAAAAAATTTTTAAAAACAATCATTTTACTTATACAAAAATTAGAAAAACTATCTTTTTCCATCCCTCTCTGGGAAGATTCAGGTGTTAACTCATTTGAGTTTTACTGGCTGGGTAGAAAAAAAAACATGAAGTTTGTGAAATGGAAAAAGTGGATATAACAGTGGTATGGCAATTATGAAAGTTCAAACACAAAGTTAATAAAAGGAATAAAATAACCACTAAGTACAATCAATTCAGGCACACATTTTTCCCTTTAGAGAACGTGGGGGGGAAACATACTCTAAGAATTTAAGAAAAGCGAGAGATGGAAACAGAATATACCCAGTTAATGAAAGGCAAATATAAATTCCTAAGATATTATGAAAAAGAAATTAAGCCACAAAGTACAAGAAACAGATAATGAAAGTAGAAAACTTCATATGAGGAAGGAATGAACATAAGAGTTTTATGGGGTCCCTTCCCCAGGGAGAGGAAGAAAATAATAAAAACAAAATGACACCTTTAGAAAGTATAGTCAACCAAAAGGAAAGATTGTGAACCCAGGAAACAACAATCTCAATTTCAAGGATGCCCATGAGATACATGGAAATAGCAAGTCTTAGAATTCTAATTACACAACACTCTTCAGCTTCCTTTAAAAAGAACAATGTCAAAACATATGAGTTATGAATATGATGGTATTTAACTTTCAGTACCTGGTAAAAATACACACTATTATACCATTGAGAATAGCTGTAAAAAAAGAACTTAAAGGAAATAAAATGTTATATAAATGAAAAATATCAGATAGACTTCTATACCAATTTAAAAGAAGCTCAAAAGATAATTAATAAGACAATTTTTTAAAACATAGAAATGGGGAGCACATGGGTGGCTCAGTCAGTTAAGCATCTGATTCTTGATTTCGGCTCAGATCATGATCTCACAGTTTGTGAGTTCAAGCCCCACATTGGACTCTGTGCTAATAGCATGGAGCCTGCTTGAGATTCTCTGTCTCCCTCCCTTCCTTCATGTCTCTCTCAATAAAGAAATAAGCATCAGTCTCAAGGTATTAAAAGCAATGATTTCTTTCATATATTTAATGACATCAAAGAGAAAACTGTAACATACTAAAAAAAATTTTTGAAGTATTTTTTATCATTAAAACAACTTCTGATAGGGAAGGATAAAACTATGACTAACTTTCATTTCTTCCATTAATCCAACATGAAATCAGATTAAAGCAATTCAACAAGTCTTGTTGAAACAGCTCCATCCAGTACACCATGATCTTGAGTAAAATCAGAGAATGCTAATACAATTTATCTTGGATTGGCTCTGAATTCTCACAAATAGGTCAAAGATGTCCTACAGGCTCAGGTGGGATACAATCAACTTACTAAAATAGAAAAGAGAATCGGGGCTCCTGGGTGGCTCAGTCAGTTAAGCGTCCAACTCTTGATTTCAGCTCAGTCATGACCTCTTCATGAGATCAAGCCCTTAGTCAGGCTCTGCGCTGACAGTGCAGAGCTTGCTTGGGATTCTCTATTTCTCTCTCTCTCTCTCTGCTCCTCTGCCATTAGAGTTCTGTCTCTCTAAATAAACAAACAAACAAAGAATCCTGAATGAAAAATAACTGTTAGGGAAAAAAATCTCTAATGAAGAAATGAAGAGTCTTCTGTTGATAAAACTGAAATCTATAAAAACGTGAAGAGAGTGAGGTGGGAGAGATAGGAAGTAATGTCTTAAAGCAAAAGAGTAGTGAATATGGGGGTTTCAGTTTATCTAAGACCTAGCCAAGAACAGAGCCTAAAAACAGACTTAGTGAGATGCCACACCCATTCCCACTTCCCACCACAGTTGTATGTTACTAACCAAACCAATCTCTACAATAACATACAAAATAAATACCAAAGGAAAATCTTATGAAAATTTCTTATTTTTAAAAAATATAATGTATATGTCATAATTTATTTGGCTAGTTTACTATAAGATTCAAAAATAGTTTTAAAAGATTAAATACAATATAGGTTGCACCTGGGTGGCTCAGTCGGTTAAGCATGCGACTTTTGCTTAGGTCTCTGCTCAGGTCATGATCTCCTCATGAGACTGAGTACTGCGTTGGACTTTGTGCTAACAGCAAGGAGAGCGCTTGGCATTCTCTCCCTCTCTCTCTGCCCCTTGCCACTAGGGCTCTCTTTCTCTCTCAAAATAAATAAACTTTTAAAAAATTAATTAATTAAATTAAAAAATTAAAACAACATAAATTATTTTTCTAAGTAGATCAGTTCATAAATTACTTAATGCATAGATTTTAGCATAATACAAATATACTTGTCTTGCTAATTAGAATTTGTTGATTCCTTAAAAAAGTTGACCCATTACCACCAATACATTATTAAAGAAGGAAGGAAGGGGAAGGAGGGAAAAAAGGAGGGAGAGAAAAAGAAAGAATTAAGGAAGGAAATAAACATTAAATTAATTCTCATAAAGTATGATTTTCAATCATGTATCTGCAATTTTTGTAACATCCATCAAAGGTAGGAACTTTTGAGAAACTCAGCCCATTGGGTTTAGAAACCTTAAAATCAACCTGATTACCGTTGATGGGAATGCAAACTGGTGCAGCAACTATGGAAAATAGTATGGAGGTTCCTTAAAATATTAAAAATTGAAATACTATATGATCCAGGAATTTCACCATTGGGTATGTACCCAAAAAAACCAAAATACTAATTCAAAAATATATACACACCCTTATGTTTATTGCACCATATATACATGAGCCAACATACAGAAGCAATTCAAGTACTTATCAATACATGAATGGATAGAGAAGATGTGGTACACGCGTGTGTACACACACACAAGAATGAAAATCTTGCCATTTGTGACAACATGGATGGACCTACAGAGTATTATGCTAAGTGAAATAAGTCAGAGAGAAAAGGAAATTTCATATGATTTCACTAATATGTAAAATCTAAAACCCAAAACAATTGAATAAACAAACAAAAATCAGACCCATAAATACAGAGAACAAACTGGTGGTTGCCAGGTTGGGTGGCAGGTAAGGGGGATACGCAAAATGGGTGAAGGGGAGTAGGAGGTACAGGCTTCCAGTTATGGGATGAATAAGTCATGAGGATAAAAAGTATAGCACAGAGAATATAGTCAAAGGTATGATAATAGAGTTGTATGGTGACTGATGGTGCTACACTTATGAGCAAAGCATATGTGTAGACTTGCTAAATCACTATGGTGCACATCTGAAACTACTGAAACACTGTGTACCAACTGTACATCAGTAATTTTTAGGACATCATTTAAAAAAAGACACCTGCTTAAGTTACAGCTAGAACATCAATTGCCCTTCCTCCACCTCCTTCTCAGATGCCTTTGCATTCCTTTCTCTCTACCCTCCCTCTCTCCTTTCTCTCTCCCCTTCATCTTCTCTCCCCACTACATATGCACATACACAACATGTTTAAATTCAATTATTAGTCTAAAATAAGGCAATCCAAAAGGGACAATGTCTAGAGAACAAGTGGCAGAACACAAAGTAAGTTAAGTAAGTCGAAGAACCATGTCATTTATTGGCTACACTACCAAAACTATTCTTGTTCCAGATAAACCACTTGTGCCAGGTCTGGACAGGTATGGCTCCAAAATCTCACAGAGAGTTTATTTCTCTTGGTGATATTAAGACGGAGAGCAGGAGAAGGGAACAACCCCAGCCTTAAATCCAAAGTACAAAGGAACATTTCTAGGTGTTTCAGAGGTTTTATATACCACTGTCCATCTCTACAGATACCAGTTGGCTAAAGTAATCTCACTGATTATTAACTTTCCTCAATGCACATTCCAAATCCACAGGTAGAAGGATTTGACATTGTGCAGAGCCAGATTGCCTTAACTTTACCTGAACTTTACTTCCAGTTTGTATCAACTCATATAACTGATCAGCACTTGGAGCTATGCTAGCCCAAAATAGTGGAATCCAAGGGTGTCGAATAAATTTTGGTTCAAAACTCTCTAGAGGGGCCCCTGTGTGGCTCAGTCAGTTAAGCGTCCCACCCTTGGTTTTGGCTCAGGTTATGATCTCTCACGTTTCAAGAGTTCAAGCCCCGCTTTGGGCTCCATGTTGACAGTGTGGAGCCTGCTTGGGATTTTCTTTCTCTCTCTCTCTCTCTCTCTCTCTCTCTGCCCCTCTCCTATGCTCTTTCTCTCCCTCCCTCTCTCTCTCTCAAAATAAATAAACTTTAAAAATTATCTCGAGAAATTCTTTATAGTAGGTCTAATCTTCCATACCATGTCAAAAAAAAAAATGGTTTCATTAGGATCCTTGGGAAAAAAGCTGACCTGGGGTAGATCTAGGTTAAAGTGAATCCCATGCCCTGACCTAAAATAAACTATACTTTAGGAAGCCACTGGATCTTCATCAATTCTGGAGGAGGAGCAAGGAGTCAGGGGTTTGCCTCATTTGGGAAACTTGTCAAACGTGTTCTTAGATGATACATACCTCTGGGAAAGCACAGCAGTTACTAAGATTGTGCTTTATCACAGAAGTGAATATTTACACTACAGTAAACCCAAAGATGAAATCTATTTTTAATCAGAAGATTAATTAATCTGTACTTTGTTCCATATAAACAACTCTGTTATCTTTTACAACTATGTAATTCACTTGATAAATATTAAATCCATGAGGGAGGGCTCCACTGTGCAAGTTTTGATTTTAAAGACTGTTCAAAAGTAACCTTTAACAAGTTAAGAACACAAGCTAAAGAAAAGCTCAAATCTGTGGTATCAAATCTATGCTGATTATAAATGGTAATTGAGACAACCTGATTTATGAAATCACAAATGTCTCTAATTATATACTATAGTCCTTCATTTACTTAAAATAATATTAATGAATGATATACCACAGAAAAGACATTATTACAATAAATATTTCCCAAAACCTAAGGAAAATTTTACTCTCAAATGGAATACAGTTTAAATAGCAAATACCAGAACCAAAAAAAAAAAAAAAAAGGAGAAACATATAATTATATATGAAGTTTCATTTGCCCACCTTTCTTCTTGACTGGCATTCTTGGGTCTGTCCACTGCCACAGGATTCAAGATCTTTTCAGGTCTCAACTTTATCCAGCTGGACTGAGGCCAAGAGCCAGGTAACTGTTGCAAACCACTTCACTGTTCAATTTTGAAATCCAGGCTGTCTTCTCTTTCAGATAAAGAAAAACATGACATATTTTTTCCCACAGTTAAACTTTTGACACTGCCCACAGAGTTCAGAGAAAAATAACCTTGAGTTTTTCGATTTTTACAAAATATTTATTCCATTAAAAAAAAAGCTGAGAAAATTATTGTAAGCATAGAAAATGTTATTAAAACTCTCTTCAGGCATCAACATTTTTGGAATTCAATAACTAACTCAATTAAGGCACAAACCAAATTTACACAGCTGTCTCATTACTCAATACACGATCAAATTCAAAGACGAACTGGTTGATGGTAAAGATCCTCAATTCCTTAGATAAAAATGTAATCTCCTCCCCAACAAAAAATACTTTTAAAACCCTGTTTGGCTCTGGTCTCTAAAAAGGTGGGGGAGTTTGAACAGTTTTCTGGGGCAGTACACAAACTGAAAGGCCCCCTTTTTATTTACTGGACCAGAAGTTCCAGATCTCACCCCCTCAGTAAGACAGGATCCAGCTTGCTGTCACTTTCATTTTTTTCTTCTGTGCTCTCCAAGCCCCTCGGGCTTAATCCTTAATGCCCCTCTGATTCTGATCCTCCCATGTATTAACCGAGAGGATTGAAAAGAAGGAAAGCAATCCCTTGGCATGGAGACATTAAAGTGACAGTGCTACTCAATGGGCACTTGATGCAGGATGAGTTGGCGAAGCAGATTTCTTCACACTGGAGTCATTCACATCATGCCATCTCTTCGCATCCAAGCAGCTCCCTATCCGGCGAGGAAAAACACTGAGACTGTTCGAGAGAAGTCAAACCTTCCCCCAAAGGTGTTTTCTGAGACGATGTAGTAGTATTAGGCATGTGAGCACAAGCTGTGCAAACGGTTCGCGATTCCTAAATGAGAGTTCTGCTGCTTGGCTTCCACATCCACCCTTCCTATCTTTCTCCAAACTACCCACCTTCTTTTTGCAGAAAATACAAATCTCTCTGCTACCGCTGGCCACCCCTGCCCACACCCCGTTCTTATATAGAAGTGCACAGAAATGTCCTGCACCCTCCACGCGATGAAGTGTTTCCTCAGGCAGGAGAAACAGCAGCACTAGAAATTATATAACTCTCGAATTTGGCTTCTCTAAGACATGGAGACTGGAGGGTCGGGGGTTGGTCGTCTGGGAGATACTGCTGGGCACTGAACGTGCACAAAAGGGCGCCAGGCCTCCTCGCAGCGCCCCCCCCCCCGACTCCGAACACCGGCTGCTAAAGGGGTCTTCTTGGGGAGTGGGGGGGAGTTTTTCTCTCGTCCCTTCCAAGCAAGGTGAAAGCATGGAATATGAGGGAACTACAGACTGGGAGAGGAGACACACCGCTGAGGGGGTGGGGAGGGAGGAGGCTGGTAGGGGCCGCTCTGGCGGCCGGTTGGGGGCTCTGGGGAGGAGGTGCCCAGTAAGCCTTAACACACGGACCAGGCCAGAGGGAAGAACTCCCTCAAGGTGCGAATGGGGCGGACAGCTCCGCCCCAGCTAACAGAGGTGCCCAGAAGAGGGGAAAGCGCGCAACATCCGTGCGCTCGGACAGCCCCGCGTACCCCCTCAGCTTGAGGGAAGTGGGAGCTAAGCTAACACACAGCAGGGTAAGGGAAAGCAGGGCTGGCAAGAAGGCGGGCCCACGGGCGTCTGGACCTCCTCGAAGCCAATGAGCGGCCCTCATTTCTGGATGCCGTGCCCAATCACAGCCAGGATGGAGGGCGCGGCTTTTGACTGGGTCGGGGAGGGCCAAGGCTGCAGGGCTAGAGGCGGGAGCCCGCACCGCTTCCCGCTCCGGGCGTTCTGGGTCCCCGCCCACCGCTAGTCATGTGAGCCGCCAAAATGGCGGCCCTCGGGGGTGAGGCTGGGGAGGAAATGAAGGATGCAGGTGTGTTGCCGGTCAGAGCTGGGGAAGCGTCCAAGGTAGGCGGAATCCCGGGGTGGTAGGAGTCGTGATTTTTGCAGCCTCAGTATGTTAGCGGGCTCTTCTGAAATGATGGGATTTGAAAATCTAAAGAGAACAGCTCCCAAGTCCATGCAGGGCGTAATCAATGAAGCCCCCAGTTGCTACAGAAAGAGAGGGAGACAAAGTAGGAGACCTAAAGTCTAGTCCCGATTGCTGGCTGTTTTCCTTTCTCTTACCTCAACGCCTTTAGGCTGGCCTTTTCTTCAACTTGCAATACTTACCTGTAACCATCCCTCCCTACCACAGCTTTTTCACATATTCGGTTAAATGTCATTTACTCCGGGAAATCTTCCCACACTTCCCCTGGCCAGGTCAAGTTTGGCTTTTCTTATGGTTTTGTTTTGTTTTGTTCCGTTTAGTTTCGTTTGTATGGCACACTAATTTCTGCCTTTAAATTACCTGCCTTTTTGTCCTGACCTCGGCAGGTTTGTGGGTTCTAGAAAATACATCTACCTCTTAATAATCCTGGGGTCTGTCAAATATCAGGTGCTGTGTAAATGATGAGTGAATACTAAAGTTCTGAAAGTCAGGCAAAATTATACACATAAAAGCACTACAAAACTGTAAAACATTTTGCAGACCATAAACCTACATACATACACTCTTACTGGTATAATCATGGTGACCTTGGACTAGTCAATTTTTAGATCTAATGTTGGTTATAGCAAAATTTTTACATGTCATTACTTGTTAAAAGTCTATCAGGAAATTACCAGCCTATTTCTCTACTTTAATAAACAGTGCCTTCCAAAAACTAAATGTTCAATAAATATTTATGTTCAATAAGTATCTACCCTGTTACAGGATTTTAGAATCATACTAGCTGTCTGGGTTCCCTATATACTGATAGTGTAGACAGGGTAGAAGGTTGGTACAAGGCATTGCCTGAAAGTTTTCTTTGTGGGGTGTGAGGGACTTCAATGTCATCAATGAATTGAATGACAGCAAAATAAATACTTATCCAAGATTTCTGGTAAATTACCACATTACTGATACCTGCCTTCATAGTACGTTAGATGTACTATGAAGATCAAGAATCTCCCTTAGATGTTACTATCTCTTCCATTTTCCATTTAGATATCTGAAAGAACCAAAAGGTTAAATCTAGTCCCAGAGAAATTGTAATTTATAATTTTTTCTCTGTCCTCCCAGAGGTTGTAAAGAAAAAGATAGTACTGGCTTGCGTCCAATTCTGCAATGATGTAGGGAAAGAAACTTGTCCGTTATTACTGTGTAATACTATATGAAAGTTCAAAGGAGGCTGTTGGTGCCATGGATGAATTGACCTTTCATTAGAGTTAGGATTGGTACATATCACTTATTCAGCAAGTGAGTATTACGGTGATGTTCAACAATTACAGCAATGTGTCCACTGACAACCAGGGGCAGAATCACTTGGTACTATTAAAATACAGATTTTTGTGGGACACCTGGGTGGCTCAGTTGTAAGTGTCCGGTTAAGCATCCAACTCTTGATCTCTGCTCAGGTCTTGATCTTAGGTCTTGATCTTAGGACTGCTTGAGTTCAAGCCCCACGTTGGGCTCCGCACTGGGCATGAAGTCTACTTAAAAAAAAAAAATTAAAGATAAAATAAAATAAAATGTAGATTTCTAGACTTCACCCTATTCCTATTGAATCCAGATATCTCAGGAGGGAGCTTAAGACATTGCATTTAAAATGAACCCCCCATATGATTCCTGTGGACACTAAAGGTTGAGAATCACTGATTATCTTCTGGTTCATTATGTTTAATCCACTCTAATTCTCTTGCCCAGGTCTCCTGAAATTTGAGATCTAGTCCATGCCCTTGACTATAAATGTTAAGACAGAGGTTGATATAAATTGTGAAGGACCATGACTTTTGTAATCTATTCATCAGCTAATCTGGAATTCCATAATGCCAGTGTGGCAAAAGATTTAACACATGTTATTGTTAAGACTTTTCAGAGACCAGAAAGTCTTACCCAGAGCAAAACATTCAAAAAGGATTCTTCTTGAGGATCCAATTTTGTTTTGTTTATCACTATTTATTCCTTTCTGTTAAGATGCTACTGGCCAAACCCTCATGGTCCCTTGACATTGGCAACTGTCTGTTCATATTTCACACTTGGGACACAGGAGCCTTCCAACCCTGAAGCTCAGTACCCTGGGTCCTGGCTCCCTGGTATACCACATGTAGTTTCCAGCAAAGGCTGTGCTTCTGCCCCAGGTGAGGGGGCTGGATATATAATTTCTGTAATCCACAGTATCCATGATCCACTACCTTCTTCCTAGCCCAGAACAGTGTCCCCCTTTCTGATGTTTCTCTCACTCCTCTCCAAGGCAGTCCCTGCTCTCTTCCCTTGTTTCCTTCTAGCTTTGAAAAAGCTAGAAAAAGAACTACAAATGACCTGGCTACCTTTAGAGAAAACTGTAAGAAAAACAAAAACTCATTATCTCTGCAAGTTATCCTTCTACACTAGGTCTTAAGGCAAATCAACCTTTCTGAACTTCATTTTTTCATCTATAAAAGTATAAAAGTAGAGATGATCATTATCCTGCCAGTTTCTCAAAAAGCCATTGTCTATTAAATGGTAATAGTGATTGAATCATTGACAATGTATGTGAAAGCAGATAACATTTTATTAGAGTCTAAATGTTTTTTAATTGGAATATAAAATTTATAAAATATATTATTAATATCATTAGCTATTATGGTTCTGAAATTTTGTGTTTTCCAGGACATCAGAATGGCAACATACACACATGGTCACCCCAGTCTTTCTCTAGGAGGTGAAAAATTCAGAAGACCCATGGTCATCGAAATCATAGAAAAAAAAATTGAGTATCTTAAAAAAGAAAAGTAAGAGACACACCCAGACTGAAAGTCAATAACTTTATTTGCAGATCTTCTTTATTGCCATTGTTTCTAAGTATCTAAGATCCTATTAACTTTATTGAGTTGGTTATAAAAAAGCTTATTAAAAAAAAGAACTGAAGGGAAACATGGACAGATGAAAATAGTGGTTTGTTGTAATATTGAGACTGTGAATAATTTCTTTTGATTCTTAGAAAACATCCAGGGGCACAAGGGTGGCTCAATTGGTTAAGCATCTCATTTTTGATCTCGGCTCAGATTACTGTCTCTTTGTGAGATGAGTTGGACTCTGCACTGTCTGCTTGGGATTCTCTCTCTCCCTTTCTCTGCCCTTCCTCCACTGGTGTTCTTTCTCTTTCTCCAAAAAATAAGAGCGAGAGCTAGCCAAAGAGGGGCAGAGAGAGAGAGAGAATCCAAAGCAGTCTTTGTGCTTTCAGCATGGAGCCGACGTGGGGCTCAAACCCACTAACCGTGAGATCATGACCTGAGCCAAAACCAAGAGTTGGACACTTAACCGACTGAGCCACCCAGGTGCCCTCAAAATAAATAAATAAACTTAAAAAGAAAGAAAGAAAGAAAATGTCCGGGATTATTGTTGAAATGTTATTTGTATAATAAACATTTTTAAATTAAAAAGCAATTAGGAGAACACCATTTTGGGAGCTATTTATATTTAATTGATTGTTCAATTGTAATTAAATTCGGTTTAGAATTAATTGGCTCAGCACAGTGCTGAATTCAGCAAAAAAAGGAATACAAATTCCATGATGTGCATATTGTCTCACATTACCACTTAGATTAACAGAGCTGAAAAATAAAATCAAATGACATTAATCTTAGACCTCAGACATTTATGAATTTAGGTATGAGTAAGAATAAGTAAAACTAGATCTATCAAATCTCTTTGCATGAAGTTTTGGAAATCCTAGACAAATTATTTGAAATATATCTGGACTAATTAAGAAATAGTTATTTGCTAGAAGGACTAATCAGATGTAAACAATTTTGTTCATATGACTTGAGCAAATTAATCCTTTTACTAGCAAGAGCAGTATTCTTAGAGATCTCATAAAATTTGTCTATATTGGAACATACTCATTTTTATTTGTGACCAAAATTTATCTGTAAAAGAGTTCCATTTTAGAGCCACTCTAATTGATCTGAGAGAATTCTATCCTCATTAGAATGCAAGTTCCATGAGAAGTGGGATTTTTTTTTTATTTTCTTTATCACTGCCTCATCCTCAACACATAGAAAATGTCTTTTGCATAAGTGTTGAAGAAATATTTGTTGAGTAAATATGTAATAATAAGTTACTACTCAGGAAAGGATATATCCATTAAGAGAATACTGTATTATGTTGAATGTAATTTTTCTCTATGTTTTTCCTGTTAGGACTTTAAATGTATATGGCACAGTGTTCTTTGGGACAGCAGCTAGTTTCTCTGGAATGTTGGCAAACTTCGTTTTCAGACACTGCTTCAAGGTTAAACATGATGCTTTGAAGACATATGCATCAGTGACTACACTTCCGTTTTTGTCTACTATAGTCGCTTATAAGTTCCTTGTAACAGATGCTTTGTATTTGGGTAAATTTAAATTCATTAATGTATAATGTGTTTATGTCTAAGTAAAATTACACATTAACACAAACTGTTGCTACTGTTGATAATGATCACTTACACTTGTATATTCCTTTACAACTTACAAAGTACCTTTACCTATATTGTCCTATTTCCTCCTCACAACAATCATCATGATCGGGCAATAGCAAATAGTATTGTGTCCTTTTTATAGAAACACAACCAAAGCTAAGACATGTTCAAGTATGTTAGAAAGCAACATAATATACTGGGGGAAAAGCAGGCTTTGTCATTCTACACATATGATTTCAGAGTCTGCTCCCCACCACTTAAGTTTTGTGACAATGGACAAGTCATTTACTATCTGGGACTCAATTGTCTTATCTATAAATTAGGACTACTAGTACTTACCTCACAGGACTGTTGTGATAATTAAAATACTATATCTTAAATGCCTAATGAGCTATCTGGCTTATTGTGGGCTTCTAATGTTATTTCCTGCCTCCTCCCCTTACCTTAAGTTTCACAACTAGTAATTGGTGGAACCTTTGATTCCCTCAGGGTAGATTAGGTTTCTAGACACATTCTCTTTTTATTTTACCTTCAAAGCATTGTGCACACTTAAAAAATTATTTAAGTATTTGTCTAGTTCTTTTGTTCCTCCTGGACTCACCTAAAGGTTAGAGATTGTGTCTCTTTTATGTAGCATTGTATCACTAACTCATGTCTGACACATAGACAATAAAAATGCATTAACCTAGAATCCAGATGTCTGGGTCTGCTAGTTTAATAGTTTTCATTATGAAATTGCTTCTGCAACAACCACATTTATAAGAGACAACTCAGCTTATGTTAAGTGTAATAAAGGCATTTTTTAAACATGATTGCATTTAGTCTATCCTGTGCCTTAGACTGAATTTCTAATATTCTTTCTGTTGTTTCATTATGATTGAGGACAGTACAGATAACTACCCTTAGAGGACACAAGACTGTCTTAGTTCTTATCCTGAGTTGTAAAAGGAGACTAAATTTACTTTTGTTTTCCAGGCAATATAAGCCAGGAAAATTGTGTTCTGAGGAGTTCACTGATTGGCATAGTATGTGGTGTTTTATATCCCACTGGTTTGGCTTTTTCTAAAACTGGACGCCTGGCAGTCAAGTAAGTCCATCTGTTTGTTCCTTTTCTTCCTTCCTTCCTTCCTTCTTTTTGTTTTTGTGTATTTTCTTAATGTTAAACTTCTTCTTTAGCTGCCAATGACACATTTTAATCAAAATGTACTTTGGTACTTCAAATAGCTAGCTTTTAACCTTTTTGCTATCTACATGAAATACCTTGGAATAGAAATTATCCACTTAGAATCAATGAACTTTTCATAGAAAATACATCAAGAAGAATTGCTTAATTATTTTTTCTTTTTAGGTATCATACTGTCCCGTTGCCACCAAAAGGAAGGGTTTTACTTTACTGGTTCCTGCTTTGTCAAACAGAAATAAAAGCAATGATGATTCCTCTGGTCTTTCAGACGGCCTATGGAATATTTAATGGTCTACAGCATTATGCAATATTTGAACGTACACTTGAGAAAACTGTACATGATGATTAATCAAAGAGTGAATGGATATTAAACCAGCAGAATGGTTTTTGGTTTTGTTTTTGTTTTTATGATGAGGACTCAGGACTTAAAAGTAACTCCAGACAGTTTGTTTCTATTCCTCCTGCTTTGTCTATAGCAAGTACTCAATAAATATTCAGGAATTCACTATTTAAATGTAAGTTTCATCTTTCTTTCCTCATTGTGTATGGGAACAGGTTTGAGATGACAAGATCTGCTCTATACATTTAGTCATTCATTCACCAGACATTTGTTAGGCACCTGTTATATCTCAGACACTGGGTAAAATGTAATAAGAAATGGTCTTTAACCCAAAAGGTACTCACAATTAGAAGAGAAATTTAAAATGTGAACACACAGCAAGAGAAGGTTTAAAAAGGTTTACAAATAATTCTTTGGGCACATTGAAGATACAGCTGTTAACTGCTTTGCCAGAAGGGAAAACTATGGGGAAAAAGTGACATTTGACCTAAATTTTGAAGGAGAAGTGGAAAGTTCATTAAGAAAGCAAAACATAGAAATTAACATACAGCCTATTCCTCTGCCCTAAACTCTCATTCTGTATACTTTCTAGCCTCTTACCATTAACAGATGTGCTGTTTAAAGAACATTTATTGAGTGCCTATTATGTAATGTGCATTAATACAGATACCAGAGGTCCAGAGATTTAGTCCCTGCCCTCAAGAAGCTCAAAATCTAAAGAAAGATTACAGCATGCTTCTTTAAGTCTTATCAAGCATTCCTGGGCTACACATTTATCTTAGTTCAGAAATAAACACTGATGAAAAGAGTAAAGCACAGGATGGAACCCCACAGTTCATTCTCCTTGTCTTAACCATATATATCTTGAGATAAGATTTGGTCATCTGAGGCCCCAAGCAACACAAACCAGAAATGGAAGTTGTAACAAGGTGCTTTATGACACCATAGATAACTGGAATACATACCCTCTTGCTAATGAAAAAAAAAAAACAAAAATAGCTAGTTTGCCATCCAGCCTTGTATTCTCAGAATAATTCATGATACTTGAAACTCTGAGGAAAGGGCAGGTGATGGGGGAGGGGGAGAAGGGGCACCAAGTCAAACTGATAACTGGATCAACGATACTCATATTTTAACTCTAAAAAATTATTATGCAAAGAGTACATAACACCTTCTCATTGTAAAATATGTAAATGACCCAGAAATAAATAAAGCAAGATTTGAAAGTCCCCCTTTACTGCCACATCCTATATCTACTCCATTCTCCAGAGGTAACCACTGTCAAATTAGCATGTCTCTTTCATTGCAGTATTCTTTTGTAACTTACATATTTTTTAAAATAATATCCATACATATTATAGTGAAAATTAATTTTCACTTCACCATGTCTTGGGAATTTTTCCAACTCATTACATATAGGTCTAACATGTTATTTTTAGTGACTGAGTAACATTCTTGGTGATTCCTGTATTCACATAGGCGATCCTTCCAACATCTTGGTCTCTCTACCTGACCACTTAACCCCATGGTCATACTCTAGTGCTGTGCCATCCAATATAATAGTCACTAGCCACTTGTAGCTACTGAGCATTTGAAATGTGACTAGTCTAAGTTAAGATGTGTTATACCTGGGTGGCTCAGTTGGTTAAGCATCCAACTTTGGTTCAGGCCATGATCTCATGGTCTGTGAGTTCCAGCCCCATATCAGGCTCTGTACTGACAGCTCAGAGCCTGGAGCCTGCTTTGGATTCTGTGTCTCCCTTTCTCTCTGCCCCTCCCCCCCCCTCAAAAATAAATAAACATTAAAAAAAATTTTTAAAAAGCTGTGTTGTAAAATACACAAGTTTTGAAGAATTACTATGTAAAAAGGATTTAAATACCTCATACATGATTCACATTTTATTTTTATTGGAGTATGGTACCATAGCCTTAGTCATAAATTATCAGTAAGTTCAAATTCTCTACATTCACAATTTTAAAATCCCATCTTCTGATCGCTACCTCCTGTCTTTCCAGTTCATTCACTTTCACACAACTCCAGAATTACTTGAACCTCACCAGAAACTATAATCCAGCAATCCTCTTACCTTCTTACTGTCCTTCATGCCCCTCATGTCTTTATTGTTGTTCTTCAGCTTCAGCCACATCTTTTTAAAGTTAGCCAATCTCAAAGCAAAAAATTAAATAATGAATCTAGCTAAGGTTGATTTTTAAATAAAAATATTGGCCTCTTTTTTGAATTTTCTGTTCATATCTTTGACCCATTTGATTTTAGGAAGCTCTATAAATTCTGTGTTTTATTAGCTCATCTGCTGAGATAGTAGTCTGGGAGACACACCAGGGTTGACTTATGTTCCCCTCCCCTGCCACGTGACAGCTAAAGAGATTGGTACCTTACTCCATGACTTCACTTTGCCTTTCCTTCAACAGAAAAAGCTGAGAAGTCTATTGATATTTTCCTTCGGTGTTGGAAAGCAGTGCTTGCCAAAGTGACTGTAATGAGGCCTGAAAGAAGAAATTAGGGAAATCCTGATCTTGTCGTGAAGCCAAAGGTGAAGTTAGGTAAAAGGCAGCAAGGTACTAGAGGCAAGATAGGTCAGAGGTGTTAAGTACAACTTGGGGCTCATCTTTCAAGGTTGAAATCTTGGCTTTACTACTTACCAACAGGATGATTTTTAACAAGCTGTTCCGCCTCTCTGCACCTCCATTTCCTCATCTGTAAAATAAAGAATAAAGATTTTATTTACTTCATATTGTTGGAATTAAAGGAGTTAATATCTATAAACCAAGACAGTGGCCAATGCACAGGAGGTCTACCTGTGTTACAGCCATTACTGTTATTGTTGCTATGACTCCATGCCAGTTATCACAGTCCTTTCCCTAGCTGTAATGAATGATGTTAGCATTTTTCTAGGAAAGAGTAGAAAGAAGTACAGCAAAGAAAATTCACAAGCTATCTTTCATATGAATAAATATGTACTCATTTATTCAGCTAATACTGATTCAAGACCTGGTGTATGAAAGACATTGTATACCACACAATGGGCAAGCTACCTAACCTTGCTGACTGTGTTTCCTCTGAAAACATACTAATAACTGCTTTGCAGTGAGATTATAAAGATTAAAGTACATGGAACCATATCATACCATACCCAGCATATAGGTATTATATTGTCTGTTTTCCCTGCCAAGGTTATAACAAAGACTAAGACATGGTTCCTACTATTTGAACTTACCTTCTCTCTTGTCTTTTCTCCTCCATTTCCCCCAATTGCCTTAACCATGTAATCCGCCCCCCCCCCACTCTTGCATTGTATTGCATCACATTGCATTGTTTGCAGTGTATTGTTTTGTATTGATTTTCTCCCTGTTTTTATCAGTTACCATCTAAGATATGGGTGCCTGGATTGCCTGGCTCAGAGAGCCAATAGGACTTGCATTCAGTAGTCCCACAGGATTATAGTAAACAAAGAAGTTCTTAATGAGCTCAAACATACCTGCTATGGTGATGTTATACACTGGGCTGCGGTGTATAGCCCAGTGCAGAGAAAGTAGGCAAAAACTCAGAACTACCACTTACTCCATGGAAGTAGTCTAACTACATATTTTCACAGCTCTTGCCTATGGGGACCAGCCTCCAAGTAGCCTGCATTTAGGTGCTGACTGAGATGCTTCCCTTTTGAGACACTAATGGATTTTGGCACACCTTCAACAGGTGGAGGCCACTAAGAACAAAGAAGGTGACTTGGACAATCACAAAGATTTCAGAGAGAACCAGGAAAACAAACCAGGCTAATTGATTGATCTCCTACATGAGACCATGGAAAGCCACATGTGAAAGAATAAAACTGGATCCCTATCTCATACCATATAAAAAATCAACTCAAAAAAATAGACTTAAACTTAAGACCTGAAACCCTAAAACTCTTAGAAGAAAACACAGGGAGGAAACTTTATGACATCAGTCTTGTCAATGATTTTTTTTAATGATTATTATTTGACACCATAAGCAAAGGTAAAAATAGCAAAAATAAACAAATGGGACCATATCAAACTAAAAATTTCTCTACAACAAAGGAAACTATCAACAAAATGAAAAGGCAACCTACTGAATGGGAGAAAACATTTGCAAACCATATATCTGATAAGAGGCTAGCATCCAAAGTATATAAGGAACTCCTACAACTCAACAACAAAAAACAAACAATATGAATTTTTTAATGGGCAAAGGAACCTAATAGACATTTTTCCAGAAAAGACATATAAATGGCCAGCAAGTACCCAGAAAGGTGTTCAAGATCACTAATTATCAGGGAGATACAAGTCAAAATCACAGTGAGATAGTACCTCATACCTGTTAGAATGGCTATCATCAAAAAGACAAGAAATGAAAAGTGTTGGTGAATGTGGAAAAAAGGGAACTCTTGTGCAGTATTGGTGGGAATATAAATTGGTGCAGCCACTATGAAAAACAGTATGGAGTTTTCTCAAAAAAGTAAAAATAGAACTACCGTATGATCCAGAAATTCCATTCCTGGTACATATATGCAAAACAAATGAAAACATGATATCAAAGAGATACCTGTATTCCCATGTTTATTGCAGCATTATTCACAATAGCCAAGATATGGAAACTATTGTCCATCAATGGATGAATGCATAAAAAAGATGTGAGATATATACTCTATTGTGTTTATATACATTGTATATGTTATATACATTATATACATTGTATATGTACATAATGTATAACAATATTATATAGGATAATATAGTCATAATTGGATAATTATAATATCAATGACAATATATAGTCATGTATAATATATAAATAACAATGTACTATGTATGTGTCTATATACAGATATAGACTAATATTTTTCAGCCATGAGAAAGAAGGAAATCCTACTATATGTAACAACATGGGTGGAACTTGAGGACATTATGTTAAGTGAAATGAGACAGAAAAAGAAAAATTCATCATGGTATCATGTCATTTATAAGTGAAATCTAAAAAAAAAAAGTCAAACTCATAAAACATAGAGTAGAAAAGTGGCTGCCAGGGGCTAGGGTAGGGAGAGGTTTGTAAAAGCATACAAACTTTAGCTATAAGACGAATAGGTCTGAGGATCTGATATAAAACATGGTGACTATAATTGATAATATATACTGTATAATTAAAATTTGCTAGGAGATTAGGACTTAAAATTTCTCACACACACAAAAGGATAAATATGTAAGGTGATGGGTGTGTCAATTAAATTAGATAGGAGGAAATCCTCTTATATACATATATCAAGTCATCACAGTATATACTTTAAATATCTTACAACTTTATATGTTAATTATACCACAGAAAAACTGAAAATTTTAAAAGCCTAAGAATCAAGAAACCTAATTAACTCCAACCAAAAGTTTCAGAAAAAAATACCCCCACACTACAGCATAATCTAATAGCTTAAAACCAGTAGGAAAAAGAAAATCTTTGTAGGAGCCAGAGGAAAACCAAAAGAGAGAAAAATGACAACAGACTTCTCACTGGTAACAGTGCTAGCCAGAAAAAACATAGAGCAAAACCTTTAAAGTACTAACATAAAAAAAAAAAAAAAAAAAGTCTGCGCACCTGACTGGCTCAAATGGTGGAGCATGTGACTCTTGGTCTCAGGGTCATGAGTTTGAGCCCCATGTTGGGTGTAAAGATTACTTTTTAAAGAGTCAACCTAGAATCCTATACCTAGCAGAAATGTTTCTCAAAAACTAAGGCTAAATAGGAAGGGTGACATCAGCAATATGGCAAAATAGAAAGCCATAGACCCCCCTTCCATAAAGACATAGATTTAACAAAACACAGATGAAGTACCTTTATAACAAAAATCCAGAAACTGTTATCCCAACACTGTGCCACAATTAGGAGGCAACTCCCTTCTCCCTGGTGAGAGAAAGGAGAGAAAACTATATCTGTCATTCTCACTTTTAGGGGACTGCGCAAGGGACGATTTTCTGTCTTTCCTGAATCCAAGTACTGACAGGAATGGCATACCAGGATAGGGATGTCTGAGAACAAAGGCTATCAACATGCACCAGAGTCTTTACTACCACAGAAACAATAGGTGAAGCTCCAATATTGCAGCTTAATACAGCACCAAAGAGGCCACAGTACCACAGAGTAGCACCAGCAAGAGCTCTTGAGAAGAAATTGGCAAACTTCTTCAAGCACAGAGAGGATGCATCCCCAGAAAAGGCTGGGGGAATCTCTAGAATATCTAGCTGGGCTGAGTAGAAAAAATTTTCCCTACACAAAAGCAAAGCAAAAAACTTGGGAGCAATAACTGATTCTTCAAATGCTGAAATCCCGACAAAAAATAACAACCCGTACTAAGAAACAAGGAAAATGGTGCATTTAAAGGAACAAACTAAATCTCCAGAAACTAACCCTAAAGGAACAGATATACTAATTACCAGAAAAAGAGTTCCAAATTATTGTCATAAGGATACTCAATGAATTAAAAGAGAGCACAGAAAATGAAATCATGAAAAATTACGCATAAACAAAATGAGGGTATCAACAAAGAGATAGAAACTATGAAGAAGAACCAAAGTCTGGAAATTAGGAATACAATATCTGGATTGAAATATTCACTAAAGGTCCTCAATATCAATCAGAAGAAAGAATCAGTGAACTCAAAGACAAGACTTTTGAAATTATTGCAGCAGAGGAGCAAAAAGAAAAAAAATGAAGAAAAATGAAGTGAACCTAAGGCACTTTTGGAACATCATCAAGTGGAACCATTTTTGCATTATGTGAGTCCCAGAATGAAAAGAAAGAGAAACTATTTGAAAAAATAATGTCCAAAACCTTTCCAAGTCTGAGAAATGAATGGGCATACAAATTCAAGAAGTTCAAGGAACTCCAATGAGGAAAATCCAAAGTGATTTACAATGAGAAAAATTGTTGAAGGAGGTAATCAAGAAGACATGACAACTGGTTGACTCGCAAGTTGGACCTGGACAATCGGAGGCTCATCTTGCAGCCATCCAAGACAAGCCTTGAATGTAAATTCCTTATTAAAACTTCCACCTACCAATCTGGAGTGATCTGATTCTTGCTTTGGTCTCTCCTTGCCCTTCATGTACAGAAGGCAGTTTGCAAACCAACAGACATTATAATCAAACTGTCAAAAGTCATAAACAGAGAATCTTGAAAGCTGTGAGGGAAAAGCAACTTATTACATACAAAAGAGCTACTATTAAATTTCTCAGTGGAAACTTTGCAAGCTAGAAGGGAATAGGATGACATATTCAAAGTACTGAATACAAAAAAAATGGCAACCGAGAATATTATATCTGAAAAATCTGTCCTTCAGAAACAAAGAAGTTAAGAATTTCCCAGATAAACCAAAGTTCAGGGAATTCATTACCACTAGATTTACCCTATAAGATAGGATGAAGGGACTCCTTCAAATCGAAGCAAAAGGACTATAAAGAGTAACACAAAACCATACAAAAATATAAAACTCCCTGGTAAAGGTAAATACTTAAACAAATATAGAATCTTGAAGTATGATAATGTAGGTATGTAAATCACTTTACAATATAGTATAGCATTTAAGAAAAAGCATAAAAAGCTGTAAGTTTATGTTGAGAAATATGCAATATAAAAAGATGTAACTATATCATCAGTAATATATAGTGTGAAAAGCAGAGATGTAAAAGAGTAGATTTTACACACAATTGAAGTGATTACCAGTTTAAAATATTTATACTTTAAATATAAGTAAATATCAGTTTAAAAGTCATAACTTTAAAATGTTTCGTGTTATTGCAGTGGTAATCACAAAGAAAATACCTATATAGTATACAGAAAGGGAAATGAAAATAGAATCAAAGTATGGAACATTCCCCCAAAGAGACAACATGTTAGGCCACAAAACAAGTCTTAAAAAAGAAGATTCAAATCACTCAAAATATCTTCTCTAACCATAATGAAATGGAATTAGAAACAAATAGAAAAAAAACAAGAAAATTCACAAATATGTGGAAACTAAACAATGCACTCTTTTTAAATCATTCATATGTTATTCCATATATTTAATATATATAACATAGGCATAGCTAAAACCGTCAAACTATAGTTCAAATATATTCAATTTGCTTAGTATAAACCAAATCCCTCTTACTGTGTTTAGACTCAATTAACATCAGTGTCAGGAGAGGCAGACCACTATTGGCCCTCCTACATGTCCTCCTGCATATCCTTGATGAGTGTGTCAAACTACAAACCCTATCTGTCCTTTGACTCTGCATCCTTTCTATAGGTAGTCACAAAGGCAAATTAATAAGTCAAGTCCACATTAGCTATTATACAACTACCTTCATTTTTTTCTTTTTCACACATAAAAAAGCCTATTTATAGATTCTTTTTATAAAATGTGAAGTTTTAATTATTTTTTAAAGTATTTATATTTTGGTTTCTTTTTTATCGAGATATAATTAACAACATATTATTTTCAGGTGTACAACATAATGATTCAATATATGTGTATATTTCACAATTATCACCACAATAAGCCTAATTAACATTCATCACCATGCATAATTACAAATATCTTTTTCTTGTGATGAGAACTTTCAAGATTTACTGTCTTAGGAAATTTCAAAATTACTATACAGTGTTATTAACTGTGGTCACAATGCTGTACATTACATCCAGGACTTACTTATTTATAAATAAAAGTTTGTACCTTTTGACCCCCTTTACCATTTCACCCATCCTTTATCCCCCACCTCTGGCAAGCACCAAGATGTTAATCTGTATTTATGAGTTCGATTTGTTGTTGTTGTTGTTGTTGTTGTTTATCTTAGATACCACATGTAAATGAGATCAATGGTATTTGTCTTTCTTTGTCTGACTTATTTCACTTAGTATAATGGACCTCAAGGTCCATCCATAATACCACAAATGGCAAGATTTCCTTCTTTTTATGGCTGAATTCAATTGTGTATATATATATCACATTTTCTTTATCCATTCATCCATCAATAAACATTTAGGTTGAATCCATGTCTTGGCTATTATGAAGTACTGCAATGAACATGGGAGTGCATATATTTTTTGGAGATAGTGTTTTTGTTTCCTTCCGAAAAATATGATCAGATTATATGATAGTCCTTTTTTTCCCCCAATTTGTTTGTTTTATTAATGCCATGCTCAGGCCTTGATCGGGTACTTCTACAGCAGGTATAACCACTCCTCCTACTGCTGCTGCTTGGTCTTCAAGTTCTCCTGCTGCTTGTTCAATCATGGCACATGGTATGTGTCTTCTTGGGCCACAGATCCAGGGACTTGTATTTCTTACCCTCATAGAATTTCCTGAGGTTCTCTTCTGAGTCTGGTTGATGACAGTGCTAGATTAACTTAAAAAATAAGGAAGAAGACTCAAAGAGCTAAAATTAGAAATGAAAGCAGGGATTTTACAACTGATGTCCCCAAAATAAAAAAGACCATAAGAGACTACTATCAATAATTATGTGCCAACAAATTGGACAACCTAGATGAAATGGACAAATTCCTAGAAACATCTAATCCATCAAGACTGAATCCTGAAGAAATTAAAAAAAAAAATCTGAACAGGCCTATAACTAGTAAGGAGATTGAAGCTGTAATTAAAAAGCTCCCAACAAAGAAAAGTTTATGAGCAAATGTCCTCACTGAAGAATTGTACCAAACATTTAAATAATCAACACCAGTCCTCCTCAAACTCTGAGTTTAAGAAGAGGGAATACTCCCAAAGTCATTCTTTGAGGCCACTATTACAGCATTACCCTGATATCAAAACCAAAAAAGTTTAAAATCCCAGAAAAGAAAGTTATAGAACAATATTCTTGATTAATATTGATGCAAAGATTCTAAACCAAATATTATCAAACTAAAGTCTAAACAACATCAAAAAGATCATATACAATGACCAAGTAGAATTTATACTTGGAAAGCAAAGATGATTCAATATAAAAATATCAATGTAATATATCTCATTAAAAAAATCAAAGAAAAAAACACATAATCATCTCGATGCAGAAAAATTAAACACTTTTCATGATAAAAGTTACTTAACAAATTAGAAATAAAAGGAAACTACCCCGATGTAGTAAAAGCCATATATGAAAAGCTCATAGCTAATATACTCAATGGTAGAAGACTGAAAGCTTCTTCACTAAGATGAAGAACAAAGCAAACATGTCCACTCTTGACAACACTATTCAGTACTATACAGTACTGGAAGTTCTAGTAAAAGTAATTAGAAATTGGAAAGAAAAAAGTAAAATTATCTCTGTTCTCAAATGACATACTCCTATATGTAGAAAAACTAAAAATCCCAGGAAAAAAATATTACAACTAAAAACCATTTCAACAAATTTTCAGGATACAAAATCAACACACAAAAATTAGTTGTGTTTCTCTACACTAATAATGCTCAATCCAAGAAAGAAATTAAGAAAACAAACCCAATTACTATATGATCAAAAAGGATAAAATACTTAGGAATACATTTATTCAAGAAGGTGAAAAACTCATAGACTCAAAGCTACAAAACACTGCTAAAAATATCAAAGAAGACAAAATACATGGAAAGACATCCTGTGCTTGTGGATTGGAAGACTCAGTATGGTTCAAATATCCATATGACCCAAATTGATCTACAGATTCAACGCAATCAAAATCCCAATGGCATTTTATTTGGCAGAAATAGAAAAAAGTGTCTTAAAATTCATATGGAATATCAAGGTACCCTGACTAGCCAAAACATTCTTGAAAAAGGAGAACAAAGGTGGAGGCCTCACACTTCTTGATCTCAAAACATAGTACAAAGCAACAGTAAGATGATGTGCTGTCATAAAGATAGATATATCAACCAATGGAACACAATAAATAGTCCAGAAATAAATCCTTGCATATATGGGCAAATGATTATTGACAAGTGTGCCAAAACTATATAATGGGAAGAGGATGGTCTCCTCAACAAATGGGGTTTGGAAAACTGGATATCCACATACATACATACATACTTACATACATACATACATACACACACATACAAATAACGTTGGATCTTTTCCATTCTCCATATTCAAAACTAACTTAATATGGATCAGAAACCAAAATGTGATTAAAGACCAAAAGCTTCACAAGTCCTAGAAGTAAACATAGAAAATGAACTTCAATACATTGGATTTGGCAATAATATTCTTGGCCATGATATCAAAAGCACAGGCAACAAAATAAGAAGCAGATAAATGGGAGTATATCAAATTTTAAATCTTCTGCATGTCAATGAAACAACTTATGGAATCGGAGAAAATATCTGCAAGTCATATATGTGATAGGGGGTTAATCCAGAATATATAAGGAACTTCTACAACTCAACAACAATACAAATTTTCCTAAGGAATAAACACAGACATTTTCCTAAAGAATATACACAAATGACCAATAAGCACAAAGAAATACTCAACATCACTAATTATTAGGGGCATGCAAAGCAAACCACTATGAGATATCCTCTCACACTTATCAGGATGGCCACTATCAAAAGAACAGAAAATAAGTGCTGACAAGGAAATGAAGAAGTTGGAACACTTGTGCCATGTTGGTAGGAGTGTAAGATGGTGCAGCAATCATGGAAAACAGTATGGCAATTCCCCAAAAAAATAAAAATAGAAATACCACATGATCCAGTAATCTCACTTCTGGGCATGTATACAATAGCATTCAAAGCAGAGTCTTGAAATGATATTTGTACACCCATGTTCTTTGTACCATTACTCACAACAGCCAAGTGATGAAAGCAATCCAATATTCATGATTGAATAAATGGATAAAGAAAATGTGGTATATACATATACATACACTGGAATATTATGCATTTTTTTGAGAGAGAGGGTGCAAGTGAGTGAGGGGCAGAGAGAGAGACGGAGAGAAAGAGAATCCCACAAGGGTCAGAAAGAGGGAGAGAGAGAGAAGCAGGGCTCACCCAAAGTAGGGTTCATATTCCACCCGAAGTGGGGCTTGAACTCATCGGATGCAGGGCTCGAACTCACAGAACTGTGAGATCATGACCTGAGCCAAAGTCAGATGCTTAATTGATTAAGCCACCCAGGTGCCCCAGAATATTATGCATTCTTTAAAAAGCAGGAAATCCTGTAACATGCTACAAAATGAATAGATATTTGCTAAATAAAATAAGCCAGTCACAAAAGAATAACGTATGATTCCACTCATATGACGTATCTAACGTAGCTAAACCCATAGAAACAGAAAGTAGAAAGGTGATTACCAGAGGCTGGGAGGAGTGGAGAGGAATAATTAGTATTTAGTGGGTATAGATTTTCAATGTTATGGGAAGAAAATGTTATAGAGATCTGAATATACCTAACATTACTGAATCAAACATTTTAAAATGGCTAATATAGTAAATTTGATGTTATGTGTTTTTTTACAACAATTTTAAAACTAAGGCTAAATACTTTTTAGAGTTGGAAAAATGTGAAAGAATTCACTATCAGAAGATTTGCATTCTAAGAAATGACAGTATAAAGAAAATGATACCAGATGGAATATCTATCTACAAAAAGAATGAAGGGGTATTAAGGAGGGCTCTTGTGTTGAGCATTGGATATTATATGTAAGTGATGAACCACTGAATTCTACTCCTGAATCCAATATTACACTACATGTTGACTAACTAGAATCTAAATAAAAATTTGAAAAATAAATAAATTTAAAAAAACATAGGTATCAGGTTTGATAGGGATATGCTTATCATAATTTGAATATCATACTTTGAAATGTAATATTTTGCTTCCAATTAATTAAATGTTACTATATGTGCAACTAATTACCAATAGTAGTTCCCAATTTTTATTTTCAAATATTTATATATTTTATAAGAAAAAGTATAAAGATAAATAATAAATAAAAAATAAAAATAAAAAGAATGAAGGGTACTACAGATGGAAATTATGTGGATAAATGTAAATTTTCTTAGTTTTAAAAATGCTTTCAGGGGTGCCTGGGTGGCTCAGTCGGTTGAGCATCCGACTTTGGCTCAGGTCATAATCTCATGGCTTGTGAGTTCAAAGCCCTGCACCGGGGGCTCTGTGCTGACAGTTCAGAGCCTGGAACCTGCTTTGGATTCTGTGTTTCCCTCTCTGCCCCTCCCCCACTTGTGCACAAGCGCTCTCTCTGTCTCTCTCTGTCTCTCAAAATTAAATAAACATTAAAAAAATGCTTTCAAAGACAAATGACCACTGAAATAAAGAAAAAATAATCATGTATTATGTTGTTTATAACATACTTAAAAGTAAATGATTGATAATAACAAAAAGACCAATAAGAAATAAATGAAAGTATACTGTTGTAACATTCATTATGTATGTTGTAACATAAATAAAATGGTATAATATTACTTGAAGATAGGGTGTGATAAGTTAAAGATGTTGAAGGTTTGATTGTGTCCCTCCAAAATATATTTGCAAGTTCTAAACCTCAGTACCTGTGAAGCGTCCTTATTTGGAAATAGGGTCTTTGCAGATGTAATTAAGTTAAGATGAGGTATATTGGATTAGAGTCGGCCCTTACCCAATGACTAGTGTCCTCATTAGACTAGGGAAATTTGGGTACACAGGCACACACAGAGGGTAAATGACCCTGTGAAGGCACAAAGACACAGGGGGAAATGCCATGTGAATACAAGAGCAATGCACTGACGAGAGACATCAAGGATAGCCAGCAAACACCAGAAGCTAGGAGAGAAGCATGGAACAAATTGTCCTTCAACACCTCTAGTAGGAAACAACCCTGCCAATACATTGATATCAGACTTCTAGCCTCCAAAACAATGAGCAAATAAATTTGTTGTTGTAAGCTGCCCAGTTTCTGGTATTTTCTTACAGTAGCCTAAGGAAACTAAAACAGATGTATACAGTAATATACATGCTAAAGCAATCATTGCAATTTTTAAAAAGAACTGTAGGTAATAGGCCAGTAAATGAATAAAATGGAATAAAAAAATATTCAATTTGTCAAAACAAACAAACAAAAAGCAGAAGGAAAAGGAGGATGTAGAACAGATGTAAGAAATAGAAAACAGATTTCAAGATGATAGATTTTAAACCCTGGGATATAAAAGTCATATTAAATACAAATGGTCTAAACTCCCCCTTCATTAAAAGTCAGAAATTGTCAATTTAGATTTTAAAAATCCAATTATATCCTGCCTATAAAGCCTGCATTAAGTATAAAGACACAAATAGGTTAAAAAGGAAAAGCATAGGGAAATCTATGTCATATTAATACTAATAAAAAAAGTTACTGCAGTGGCTCTATTAATATTAAACAAAGTAAATTGCAAAGCAAAAGATATTACCAAGAATTAAGAAGGTCATTTCACAGTTATACAGGGATCAATTTATCCTAAATATCTATTCATAATATAATGTGGAACTTCAAAATACATGAAGCAAGAACTGATAGAAGTGAAAGGAGAAAATAGGAAAATTTCCATAATAGTTGGAGATTTCATTAGCCTCTCAGTAATTGATAGAACAAGTTGGTAGCAATTCAGAAAGGAAAAAAAGTCTTAAACAATGCCATCAACCAATCTGTGATAACTGATGTTTTAAAACCCTTGGCACAACAGCAGTAGCATATACATTCTTTCCAATTATACATGGGACATTTATCAATACAGACCAGAATCTGGTCTATAAATATCAATTAATTTTAAAGGATCCAAATAACACAAAGTATATTCTGTGACCACAACAGAATTGAATTAGAAATCTTAACAGAAAGATACATGGAGAAGTGGAACTATTAGAACACTAACAAACACGCTTCTAAATAACTCATGGGTTAAAGAAAAAAGCAAAGAGAAATCAGAAGGAGTTTTGAACCAGGGGCACCTAAGTGGCTCAGTTGGTTAAGCAACCGACTTCGGCTCAGGTCATGATCTTACAGTCTGTGGGTTCGAGCCCTGCGTTGGGCTCTGTGCTGACAGCTCAGAGCCTGGAGCCTGATTCAGAATCTGCAACTCCCTCTCTCTCTGCTCCTGCCCCTCCCTGCTTGCACTCTGTCTCTCTGTCACTCTCTCTCAAAAATAATGATAAACATTTCAAAATATGTGGGATACAGTTAAAGCAGTACTTGGAGGGAAATTCATAGCACTAAACATATATGTTAGGGGGGAGAAAAGATCTCACATCAAATGACCTCAGGTTCTTCCTTAAGAAATTAGAGATGAGCCTCCCAGCTCTTGTTTTCGGTTGAGATAATGGTCTCACATTAGTGGGTTGGAGCCCAGGACAGGCTCTGTGCTGCTGTTGTGAGCCTGCTTGGGATTCTCTGTCTCACTGTCCCTCTGTCCCCTACCCCCCCACCCTGCTCCTGCATGCTCTCTCAAAATAAATAAATAAAGTTAAAAAAAAAAGAAATTAGAAACAGAGGAGCAACTTAAGTCTCAGGTAGGGAGAAGAAAACAAATAATATAGATCAGAGTAAAAAACAATCAAATTGGGGTGCCTGGGTGGCTCAGTCTGTTGGGCATCAGGTTTCAGTTCAGGTCATGATCTCACAGTTCATGGATTCGAGCCCCACGTTGGGCTCTGGGCTGACAGCTAGGAGCCTGGAGTCCATCTCGGATTCTGTGTCTCCCTCTCTCTCTGCCCCTCCCCCACTTGCAATCTGTCTCTCTCAAAAATAAACATTAAAATTAAAAAAAATAAAACAATCAAATTGAAGACAAAAAACAACCAAAAAAACCCCAATAAAATAAAAAAAAAAACCACTGGTTACTTGAGAAGATCAAACAGACCATTACCCAGATTGATCAGACATTCAAAAAAAGAGAAGACACAAATGACAGATATCAAGAGAACTGTGACCTCACTACAAATTCTACAGGCTTAAAGGCTAATAAGAATATATATATAGTAAACAATTTAAGCTAACAATTGAGAATTTAGATGAAATGGACGTTTCTTCTTGTGAAGAACTGATTTTTTAATAAAATCTCAATATACTAAATTGCTTTTATTACTCCAGAATGGCATGCTGCAGATACTGTAAACAGCATGAACACTTGGAGATTTCAAAATTAGCCTAAAA
>CM053575.1:63642525-63738443 GCA_028646485.1 Cryptoprocta ferox
TTTATAACGTAATCAAGGAGTGTGTTTTCTTCTCCTTCTGTTTTATAGATGAGAAAAGACGCTATGGGGATGAGGACTGAGAGGTTTGCAGAGGCTTGGCCCAAGGCTTTGGTTCTCAGTTGTTCTGACTTATGAAGCCACTAACTCTCTCTCTAGTTTTTCTTTCACCACAGTCACCCAACCCTCTTTTTAATAAACAATACTCAGCAGGGCAACAGATATCCTCAGAAAAAGCAGCTCTTGCTTGCTCTTGAGGTGCTCAGATTGTGGTGGAACAATTAACCAGATCATAACGTAGCACAGGGAGCTTAAGATTCAAGGGAGAATAAAAAACCGATGGAGCAAAGAAATCTCAGCTTCTTTTAATAGAATACCTATTGTATGCCAGGGGCTGTGCGGTTTCCAATATATCCCATGTCAACACATGAGGTAGGCTCTATTGGCCAGGAACTTAAGTAATGTGTCCAAGGTAGGTTTTCAGTGAAAGGATTACGGTCACTCTCATATCAAAATTCCACAAGTTCCACAGGCTCTGTCCTGGAAGGCGGCGGGAGGCGGGGGGGGGGGGGGGAGGGGGGCGTTAACAAGTACCCTCCCGAGCTCTCCGAAAACTCCTCCCTCAGCGGCCCACCGCTTCCCTCTGCTGGAAGCCCCTCAGCAGGAAGTTACTACTGCTGGCAACCTCTGTCCTGGAAGCCCAATCAGCGCCTGCCTGACCCGAGTCACGTGTCAGACAAAGATGGCTGCTTTCAGGCTCGTTGAGCAAAGGTTGGCGTGAACCCCAGCGTGCTTAGGAGGAACGGTGGAGGCACCGACTGCTGTGAGGAGAGCATAAGGTAATGGCATTCTGGGGAAAGGGTTTAGTAAATGCCCAAGAGAAGTACAATGTACCAGGAGAAGTTCAGCGTGATGACGTACTGCTCACCTGCAGCGCGGGAATGAGATCCCCGGACAGGGTCGGAAGATGGGGGAGGGGAGACGACCCCTACCGTCTCCTCCCTTTACATCCTAGAAGAAAAGACCTTATACTTAAGTTAACCTAATAGGAAAAAAAAAATGTCTGCGTTTGAATTTAATCCTGGCTTTACTGCCAATATCCAGGGTGACTGTGGCCTAACTTAATTTTCAGAGGCCCACTTGACTCCTTGCCTAAGAGCTATCCTGAGGGACGTGAGATGGCTAATGCAAAAGCTTTTGGAAATGTTTGTAGGATTTAAAGGTGGCATTGTAGTGGATTTGGGTTATTTTCTTATTTTTATTTTATTAAAAAAAGGTTTTTAAGTAATATTTACAAAGTGGGGCTCAAATTCACCACCCCCGGGCAGCCAGGCGCCCCTGGATTTATTGTTAGTAAGGCAGATACAAGGTCCTACTGCAGGCTGCTGTGGCAAAACTTTCATGAATTAAGGGAGGCTTTTAATAGCCACATCTTAGAAATGGCTAGTTCACAGAACTGGGAACCTCACCAATATGCAGAACATAAAATAGAAAACTAGTCCAGCATCAGTCTGGACTTTCTGAGGAAATAAATTATTTTATTTCGGACATACACATCATACACTTTCTCTGTATATACTGAATTTATATATATATATATATCTCCACACAACATACATGCACCTCCAACACATAAACAGAATTATTCAAAGTTCCTGTAGGGCAGAGATGGTGTCTGTCATGGTACTGTAACCAAGACCGTCAAGAAGTTTGAGTCCAGAAAACTAGATGTTAGTTTCTAAGTCTACATTGTACTTATTAATTCTAAGTCTAGGGATATGAAATTTCATTTCACTCAACATGTTCCAAATGATGTCTTATATCTAACAGGTACCCAGCAGTAAATCAGTGTTGTAAATTAATCTCGTAGCAAATGGATAATGAACAAAAATCTAATTTCATAAAACCATGTTGTATTTCGCTGTTATTTCTGAAATTTTGCTTTTCTAAACTCTGCTAACCTGAAATCTTGTTTAATGAGCTAAGTCTTCAGGTTAATACTCACAGTTCACCATCCGCCTACTCTGACATTACTATCTGGCCTGTTAGAGAGTTTGTGGATTTCTACTTTAGAGTATACCTGTAAGTGAAATTGAGAGTATGTTTCATCTACTTACTAAATAATACCAAATTATTTTCTAAAGTGGTTGTACCCAAGGTGGGTACAGTGTACACTTCTATCAGCAGCACTTGGGAGTTTCAGTTACCCAGCATTTTTGTCAGTAATCGAAATTATGAGGTTTTAATTTAGCTAACCTAGGTACAGACTGATATATCACAGTGGTTTTAATTTTTTTCTTTGATTATAATGAGGTTAAACATATTTTTATGTTTATTGGCTGTTTATTTCCCTCTTTGTGAAAGTACCTGTTTAAACCTTGTGCCAGTTTTTCTATTGGGTTGCTTGCCGCCTTCTTGATGATGTGCACTTCTTTACATATTCTGGGTATTAACTGCTCCTCTGTCAGTTACATTGCAGACATTTTCTCCCAGACTGTCTTATCTTTAGAGTAGCTATTGATCAACACAAGTTCTTAATTTTAATCAGTTAATATTGGCTTAATATTAGTTTTAGGTCTTATGTTTAGTGCTGTTTGCAAATTCAGAAATATTTTAAGGGTTATAAAGATATTCTGTATGTCCTAGAAGCTTTATGGGTTGCTTTTCATGTTCTGAATTCTATTTCACTTAGAATATATTTTTTTAGGTATGGTGTGTATGCATTGATTTTTCAGATTATGAATTCAAGCTATAGCTAATTTTTAAATTAAATATTTATGGTATTTAGAAAGCTTTCTATAAGCCCTTTTGTTGTTTTTCTATAGAGATATATTGTTGAAAAATATTTTAATTTTTTTAAGGCTCAAGATGGAAAATCATGAACCAGATGATACTGTCAAGGAAGACTTAATTTTCAATATCATAACCAGAAAAATTAACCAACTCCCAGAAGCAGAAAGGTAAGATCCCTTCTTAACTTAAAAATATCTTTTACCAGGTGGATTTTCATCATTGGTTCATTATCTCACATTTATTTGATTTGAATATAAACATACAATGTCAGAAGGAAACGGAGTTCTTTTTCTTGCCTTATTGAGAAAACCCAAGAGCAAGAGAGGTTAACCATTTTGCTTGAAGTTAAGGCGAGAATTCATGCGTTTGGACATATCTAATTATATGGTAGTGCTCAGTTTTTCCATTTGGCTTAGAGTATAAATGTGAACATTTATAGACTCATCTAAATAATAGACCTTTAAGATGGCTTTTAAATTGTCTTCTTTGTTAATTCATTTCTATTACTACATTTAACAATCCAAGAGAGTGCCATGTAACACACATGACAAGGAATGCCAAAGAAATGAGATCATGGCTTAAAGATCTATATTATTAAATAGAAACAGGTGGATAGGAAACATACTGATCTTTGAAGACAACACTGAGTGAACTATAGTGTACTTCCATAGCAAGAAGACCTCTCTGACTAGGTTCCATTTAAAGAGAAATTATGAGACCAAAAAGGATGAGGGGGAGCCAGCGTAGGGAGGAGGGAGAGACAGTATCTCAGGCTCAAGGGATGGCATATGCTTAGGCCATAATATTAACAAAATGTTGATCATATCTGAGGAACCAGTGTTACTGAAGTACAGGAAAGTGGGCATAAGGTTGAAGGAACAGGAAGAGTTTTAAGCAGGGAATGATGTGCTCCATCTAACATTTCTAAAGAACATTCCATTTGTTTTTGGGAAATAGATTTAAGGTAGGAGAGAAATGTAAGACCAGTAGGAAAACTGGTATAGTAATGTTGGTAGGGGGTGATGATAGTGGTGGTGTCACTTGACATGAAAAGAAAAGGTGGATTTGAAATACATTTTGGAATTATAATCTTACTATCTTGAGAAAATTCCAGTCTTGCTGCCACTTAGCTCCTCAATTAGAACGAACCTATAAACCAAGGGCAGCAATAAGAACTTGGTGAGATTTCATAGCTGTGTATCCTACAGCTCTTCCCCCACCACACACACACACACACACACACACACACACACACAAATTGTACATCCTTTTGTTGTTTTCCTGAGGTAGGTAACAGAAGAACTTTTCAAGCAAAAAAGGGCCTGTGTTCATGTTTCCAGGTCAGTAAGGTAGAGAGAGCCAGAAAGACTGACCATAGATAGATGGTGGCAGGTTTAAAGAGAAAGGAGCAGGCTGTCTCACTGGGACTTTCACCAAATTAGAATGGAGTAGCAGTGGGGAAGTAAGCTGGAACTGCATAGTAAGTTTTAATTTGGAAGTAATAAATTGCTCTCCGGCATTGGCCCCTGAACAGGGCAGGTGACAGTATCTCCTTATCTTTGACTTATTTCATATTTTTCCTCTGTTCCTGTTTTCCTATCCTTGTTCTCTTAAGTTTGAATCCTCACCCAATCTTGCATTATCATTAGATTTGCTTAATTGGTATTTGAAAAGTCCTTAGGTATATGAAACTTTAATATCAAAAACCTCACTTTCTGATCTATAAAATAATTTTATGTACCATAGATTTCATTGCCACTTGTGATCTTCTATTTCATGTTTCAGTCATGTGTCTAGTTTTGTGTGTGTCTTGCCAAACAGTCATGAGTTTCTAGTCATATAGGTGTTTTGGAAAGTTGACTTGCAAAGGGGCTGCTAGACAATAACAATTTTGTACTTATTGAATTATTAACTAAAAAATATGACTCTTAAACCATAGGAAATTAAAATTTGGGAGGCCATAAACTTTGCTATTCAAAAATACAAAAAATACATGTATCTTTCACTTTCATGGGTTTTCTGTTATTGTTTCCTAGGTTCTCTAGGCTCTCCTCACTTTTTAAATATTATCTTGTGTACCCTAAGTTTCTAAACTGCCTCTCTCTTATACTTCCATTACCATTTCAATAGACTTGTTTTATCTCATGCTCACGTCTTTCATCCTCCAATAATAAACTATGAAAATATTGAAGGTAGAAGATAATGTTTTGTCTCCAACATCAAGTCTGCTAAATGTAGTAGGTGCTCAGTGATTGAATGACAAGCACCATTGTGATTGCAGAGGGACAGGTAAGAAAAGTAATGCTTTATACAATGTAGGAAGCTCAATTAGGAATTCCTAGAAAAGCTTTTTAAGATGAGTGTTAACCATAGAAGTTAGGGGGCATTGTGTGGGTAGTCTGGCTAAATAAGTAATGAGAAATTTTTAGAGGTTGCTGCCTGTGTTGTAGATGGCAAGGCAGGTGGTAGACAAGTGGTAGGCTAAAGAGTTTAGAGTACTTTCAGTATCCAGCAATATGTTAAGGTATTATTTTTTCCAAAACTAAAGCAAGCATAGAACATGCATTTTAAAGTTCATACATCCCTTGGCTAAAAACCAGTTCTACCCCTTACTAGCTCAAAACATCAATTTATTCTTCTTTATCAAAACATCAATTTATTCTTCTTTATTTCAATGGGTTGTTGTAAAGTACCTACCATAAAATATCCCTTAAATGTTAGTACTCCTCCACCCTCCTACTCTGACTCTAATCCTTTAGGGTAAAGTGAAAGGAAACATTAACTTCACCTTACTGAATGCCTTTTAGGTGTCAGGTGCTATTGAAAACAAGACAAATAAATCTTTGTATGATTGTCTTCAAGTTATTTATTTGAAGACTGGTGGGGAAGCCTGACATAGAAGTGATTATTAGAGAACCACCTTATCATCTGTTGTGTTAGAGAGTTAAGTATTGGGTATTGTGGGAGCCCAGAGAAGAGGCTTCACATTAGACTCTGCAGAAGCTCTTCTCTGTTATGTTTTTGTGGGAAATTTCTGTACTGTCTCATGCAAAAATCCCAAAATCCATTTAGCAAAATCACAAAATTCATTTAGCAAAATCTAAATGTATCACTCTATCCTTAAGTTGTTGACCAAATTGAAAAGACTTTAGAATAAAAATCTGTATGTAAAACATTACTTTAAAAGGTTTCTGTTTTATGGAGCTATAAGGGATAAATGTGGTATCCTGTTATTCCTATAATCCTGTATGCCAGAATTACTGGACAACACAAAGTTATTCTTTTTTTCTTACCACTCAGGAATCTGTTTGAACATGGATCAGTATATCTTGGACTTAATGCTGCTCTCTGTGGTCTAATAGCAAATAGTCTTTTTCGACGCATCTTAAATGTGACACAGGCTCGTATAGCTGCTGGCTTACCAATGGCAGTGATCCCGTTTTTGACTGCACATGCATCTTACAAAGGTTTTGTAAATTTACCTTTGAATACAGGTAAATTCGATTTCACTAGCACCAGAGTTTGCTTTGGCATATATTATTTGTACCTTACATTAATCCTTAAATATTAACATCAGGTTAATATGGTGTATCATAGTCAGTGCATGGATAAGACTGAAACTTGCTAGCTTGTATAAAGTGGCAGTTCATATTAGCAAGTTAGTCTTCTATACAAGTGAAATGCATTCATAGCAGTTCTAAACTTTCCTTTAGTTAACTTCTTTCCCATTGTACTTAAAGTAAGAAATATTTGCAACTTTAGTGTTTTAAATGCTGCCTTAGTTTTCAAAAAAATTTTAGAGAAGTCCCTTAAAGGGAAAAAAAAACTAAAGGGAATAAGACCCTTTACATATTAAATCTCCCACAGCACTAAATGTATATACAAGAATTACAAATATATGGAGACTTCATTTCCTTTTGACTGTTTACTGTATGTGCTGAGTGCTTTCAGTATAAGCATACCTTGGAGATATTACAGGTTAGCCAGACTACTGTAATAAAGTGAATGTTTTAGCAAGTCCATAGAATTTTTTGGTTTCCCAGTGCATATAAAAGTTATGTTTACAGTATGCTATATAGTCTGTTTAAAGTGTGCAATATGTCTAAAAAAATTTTAAACATTATGTCTAAAAAATATATATGTACCTTAAAAATATTGCTAACCATCATTTGAGCTTTGAGCAAGTGGTAATCACTGACTACAGATCACCACAACAAATATAACAATAATGAAAAAGTTTGAAATGTTATGAGAATTACCAAAATGTGACACATGAGGTGGGAAAATGCTGCTGGGAAAATGGTTCCTAAAGACTTTCCTAAAACAGGGTTGCCATAAATCTTCAATTAAAAAAAAAATGCATTATCTGCAAAGCACAATAAAATACAGCACAATAAACAAGGTATGCCTATCATGAAAAAAATTCTGACTCATTTCAAATAAAAATATTATCACAGGTGGTGATGGGATGGAAGGGAGATAGTCCACTTTAATTCTCTTAAGTGCTGCTCCAGATTGGTTTAAACTGGATGTTTATATTTTGCATCAATCCCTATGATCAGTGTGGAAAGAATTTTTAAGATCTAGGGTAACCTACCACCCAGTGAACTGAATAGACTGAGTAAAACTTTAGTTATTAACTTAGCTTTCTATTTTTAATATAGCTTATACTAATTTGGAAATGAATAAAGAATTTTATAAAAATAGCCACACTGTATAACGTAAAAATAGAAGATGAAGTACAGATCATTTTTTAAAATGGGTTAAAAGTTTCCTAAAGACAGAAGAATATTATCTCAGGTTTGCCAATACAAGTGCAGAAAGCAGAAGCAGTGCAAACCGAGATTATTATATTCAAGTTCAGAACAAATTAGAGGATTTTTCCTAAGATGGTTTTGAGTTTTCATGAGTTTATCTGTATATATAATTATACCTTCTAACATGCTTTGTAGATTTGTATTTGCTGCCTAAAAATTGAGTATTTGTGACACATTTAAGATAACCTTGCATTCTTTAAATCATGTTTGACTATCATGACCTTCATTTTCAGAACTGATTTATTTCCTAGGTGATCTGAATTGTGAAACCTGTACTATAACACGGAGTGGATTGGTTGGTCTTGTTTTTGGTGGTCTGTACCCTGTTTTCTTGTCTATACCTGTGAATGGTGGCCTAGCAGCCAGGTAGGATTCTTTTTTTCTCATAATCATTGAAAACCTTTAGTAATATGTAAGTCATCACTTAGAAAATGTACAAATTAAAATAGCAGATACAGTTTTTGCTCTTAAGGCAGTGTTACTGTTTTCATTTGAAAGAGTTAAGTTTTTATCTTATAAATAATCAAGTATTACTTCTCAAGAATTTGAAAACCGTTCTAGAAATTGATCCCACTATACCTCTTGGGTGTATAGTTTAGGTTCGTAACCTTAATTTGGGTATTGAATCCCAGCTACAAAGCTGCCCAGCATGATTGCTAATTATTATTAAAGAAAAATTCCATCACAAAATGGCTAGCTACAAACCAGTATAATGCAGTCATTTTCTGATGAACTCATCAGAACTCCTATCTAAGCTATGTGAGCCTTGTGGAGAAAGGGGCCAAAAAACACAAAAGTACAGTTTTAAGGACTAATAGACATCAAAGAGAGTAAGTGAATTACCTTAATCTTTACCTAAACTAGTTTTATCTTAAGACTTCTGGGATTAAACTGTATTGTACATAGGTTTGCCATTTGATACAACTGCCTTTCTAGAGAACTGTCTTCAATGTTTTCTTACAGGTATGAATCAGCCCTGCTACCAGAAAAAGGAAACATCTTAACTTACTGGACTAGAATTTCTAAGCCTGTCTTTAGAAAGATGTTATTTCCCATTTTGCTCCAGACCATGTTTGCAGCATACCTTGGATCTAGACAATATAAATTAGTTATAAAGGCTCTTCAGTTACCTGAACCTGGCCTAGAAATTCAGTGATTGTTAAACAACTTTGTACACAAAAATAAAACTGTAACGTATGAATAAATGTCTAGTGTATGAATAAACATACATTTGTAATTTATCACGAGGTACAGTTCTGAGACCTAAAACATAAGGCCACACAAGGCAACAAAAGGCTGAATACCAGTAAGGGTCATCCCCTTAAGAGTGTAACTTCTCTAGTTTGCCCAATATTGTCTTTCACTTTGCTTGTTCCACTCCTTTACGATAAGCATATTTTGGTCCGTAACACAGGAAAAATGGCCTTACAGCAGTTTTAACTGAAGGCCTCATAAAGAATACAAGCAGGAATGAAAATGGGAGGCAGGGATGAGGATCAGTTCACTATAGCAAATGTTACTCACACTTCATTTTCCCAAGTCACTTTTTCCATTGGAATTATTAATCCATAGAAATTCAGAACATATTTAACAAGCTTCCTCACAGAGAAATCAATTCTAATAGTCTTGAAAGGTGGTAGGCTCAGCTGGAGCTGACATGTTGATATTGCTGATACAGTGACAGAATGATAGAGTTAATGATTTAAAGAGTCATCTTATATATCTTTGGAAAGCTATATTCTTGGAAGATCAAGGCAAATTCTACCTCTGAAGATTCCATCTAGTATGGGATAATTCTTTGGGATCACATACCCAGACCTTTTTTTTTTTTTTAGCTGTGTGATATTAATTAACCAACTTAACCTCTCTGGTTCTTAGTTTCTTCATCAGTAACCTCACTGAAGATTGGAATTGTATAATGTAAGGAAGTTGACTAACCCAGCACCTGACATAAATAGTAGCACTTAAATGAAACACTCTTCCTATCGCTCCTGGTTTTGTTTTCTGAAATGGCCTAGTCTAATATTCATTTCCTAAGATAAATCATTTAAATTTTTGAAGTGACCTGTTATATTCCTCTTCCTAAAACTTTCATCTCAATTCTTTAAACTATTTTCTTAAGTGACAGCATCTAAATCAGCATGGTCCAGGAGAGTTTTGTGTAAATGATAGAAATGTTTTATACATGACTGACAATGTTAGCTACTAGCCTTATGTGGCTCACTGAGCACCTGAGATGTAACTAGTGCACTGGATAACTGAATTTTTAATTAAAGTTTTTAGCCACATGTGAGTAATGGCTACAGTATTATACAGTGTGGGTCTAGACTAACACTTTCTTATGAAACAAGCCTATCTTATCAAATAAAATAAGTGCCATCCTAGATCACATTCACAAGCATCTTAATTATTCCCTTCAAATATAGTGACATGTTAAATAATCTTACGCTACTTAATTACATGAAAGGAGAATTTAATTTAGCTTGTCACCTAGAAAATGCAGCCTCATGAAATAGGCTTTCGGGGTCTCTTCAAAGAGAAAGCAGTACAGCTAAAAATTTTTAAATTCAAATGAAATTAACAAAATCCATTTTAAATAGTTGAGAAAGCAAAGATGACGTTCTTTCAACAAGTACCTTAAAATGTATTCCCTAACAAATTTATATACGGAATGATCCCAATTATGAGGCAAAAAGAGTCTGTATTTTACTGTAAATATTCTCTGAGAGAATTAGGAGTGATTTTTCTTTTTAATTCCTTTCTGGATTTTTTCAGTTTTCTATAATGAATATGCTTTACTTAAAGCTCTCTGACCCTGGGTGTCTGGGTGGCTCAGTTGGTTAAGCGTCCAACTTCAGCTCAGGTCATGATCTCACCGATCATGGGTTCGAGCCCCACATCAGGGCCTGTGCTGACAGCTCAGAGACTGGAACCTGTATCAGATTCTGTGTTTCCCTCTTTCTCTGCCCCTCCCCACTCATGCTGTCTTTCTCTCAAAAAATGAATAAACACTAAGAAAAAAATTTAAAGCTCTCTGACCCAAAATTATACACTTGACATTCTGTCATTTTTATTTAAAGGAGAGTTCTACTTCTCACATAGCAAAGGAAAAAAATGCATTAAAAATAACTCCTGACTTCAAAAATAAGAAATCCAAATTACTAAATTAGACTCCTTAAAAAAAGAGAATTGCACAATCAACTCGGATAATTCAAAAGCCTCTGATTTAACTAAATTGGTAACTCAGTACAAATAGTTTCCTTTGCTGAAACACTCCTACCATAATACCATCTATAAATCAATACATAAGTTTACAATGCTATCTGTAACCAAAAAGGATTCCTAACATCCCTGTCCTCTACCATATATATATTTAGATCATCTTTTCAATTAGTAAAAATGGACAATATAAGCAAGAGACTATGTTATTTTACATCTGTTGCTACAAATCTACTTTACCAAAACATGGCGGGGGGCAGGTAAATGACATGTAAACTTGCTGTGGTCTTCATTACAATTTAGGGAAACAGTCATTTGTAGTTAAGACCTAAACAACACTACCTTAGAAAGAGTTTTTAATAGTTCAGTTCAGTCATAGTAAATTAGCTATTTAAATGTCTTTTACAGCTTACTTGGTATAGTTATCTGGCTTTAAGAGAGAGGACTCATTACATTGTACTTAAGATATTAATTTAATTTGTAAACCCCATACTATAGGACATTAAAGCCAAAGGGTCTAGGAAATTGACCACAGTGGGTATCCAGCAAAGACACAGCATTTGGAGGCACAGTGTAAAGAAAAGTTGGGCCACCAATAAAAATCAAACTGTGCATATTAACCCAACTACACAATTTTTCAAAACACCATTAGTGACTACATTTTTAAATTAGATTGAAAATTAAGCAAAATAATTTTCAACAAAAATAATTTTGGGTCAACAAAACTACAAAAATTATTAAAGTCCACTGTAAACTGGTTTCTTTTTAAAAATTGGGGGAAATGACTCTAGGTAAGAAATCTTGAATGTACAAATTGGGGAAAGGTAAAAAAAGTAATAAAAACACTATTAACAAAAAAGCAATGGAAAAGGCAAATTCATGAGCAACATTCTATTAACCAACCTACATATTTTTTTAAAAAATCAGTTTTTCCCTGATATTGCATGATTTATATTCCTAAAGATAGCTACTTTCTGAATAAAATTTAAATTATCTCTAGTTTAATTTTTCTACATTTCAAAACTGAAAGTAAATGAGCATTTGTAGGACAGATCAGAGCTGAGAGTTATCTGGAATTATAAGACAATAGCGAGTGACTGCCAGAGAGAGGATTGAGGTATTCAAGTTCAAATATGTGAAAACTACTATGGTGGCCACACAAAACAAGTGTCTAATGGAAGACTTCCCCTTTCTGATCCCTAGCTTAGATGGTTAACTACCTTGTTTCTGAAGAAAAAAATGCACAAAATACAGAAATACAAACATTTGGGAGGGTCTCAACACTTCGTATTAGTAAGAGTCTGGGGAAAAAAGTAAACACTTAAAAGTATTTCACTACCTACTCAACTGGCAAGAATCATATTATTTAACTTAAAACTCTGTCTAAATTAGTGAGACCTTAAACTAGAACTTCAAAATGCTGAACTAGGTAATTGCATATTTTTAAAGGTAATTTTACTCATTATCAGTGAATTATCTACTCTGTTCTATCAAAGGAGTAATTAATCATCACCAACTAGCATTAATGCCAAATGTCTGGTTGTATAAATACAACCAGTTATACTGTTGAAACTGTAGGAATATCCATCAGTCAAGTATAAGCCGCTAGGCATGCTCTTTGCTGCCTGGCGTCACAGGCACTGAATATACTTAGATTACAAGAAACACAGTGGATTTAATAATTTTTGTTATAGTTTCATACAATAACTAAACTGTATAGTTATTATGATAATTCATTCTGGGCCTATCTCCTACCCCTCCCACCTCTCTGATCTACACATTTGCCAATGAGTCAGTAATATAAAATGACTCAGTCTAGACCAGATTAAATAATGTATTAACATAATCCAACGAAATGAAATAAAACAATCCAGAGTTTTGAGTGTTTTTTCACACTTGTAATAAACTGGAAAAATGTTTCAATTAATAAAACAATCACATTCTACATAAAAAAAACCACTCCCATCATCCAGAATACTAAAGCCCTTACATAACACTAGAGAAATTTTAATATATAACAGTAGAAACTAGGATACCATTCGTTAGAAACCTCAAAATATTCAAGAAACTGTCAAGTACTGAGAGAAAATTCAAGAAGCCAAAACCTCAGAATCCAAACATCCTATTACCCTGAATTGCAATTAACGACTCACATATTTAATCATAATCAGTTTTTTCAAAGATAACAAGACAAATCAATGCATCTACTTAAAAAGACTACTCTTTATAGTTAAGGACTTTACATTAACTTTTATATTCTACTCAGCAAGGTCTGCCTATACTTCATATTAGCTCTCAAGTTCCAGGAAATAAATACAAACTCATGATATGCTTTGTGATCTCTGATGGCCTGTTTATGTAATTCTACTCCACTAAATGTAATTCTACAGAATGTGCTCTTGATTGTGTAAAGAATCTATTATTCCTTGATGAAATACTATAATTCCTTGATGAAACACTATAATTCTCTTCTCCAATGGTTACAATTTTTAAAAGGTATGCAAAGCACTGAGTATCACTCCCATGAAAGACAAAAAAAAGTATGATTTTGTTCCAAAATTAACTTAGTCTCATGTATTTCTATTAAGTCTTTCAAGGATTCCAGAGAATCTTTTCAAATCTCCATTTCTGGAAAGTGAAATCTGGAAAATGAAATCAGTACAGAAGTAATTTGGGAACTTGAAAATGGCATTCATTTTTTTCAGCAGATGCCAAATTTTTGACCGACATGGCTCCCACAATTACTTTGTTACCATCAGTCCAGTCAGTTAACAGGTTGTAGGAAAAGATTCGTTTTTGCAGACACTGCTAAGCTGTTTAAAGAGAAGAGAGAGAGATTAATTTAGTGATTACAAAATGCACAAGTATTTAAAATATTTTGAACACTTTTTGTTGGATTATATCAGAGGTGTGACTACATTTTAACAAACGTGAACTTTTTAGTTAGGACTGGTCAAGAAAGTGCAGAACAGTAAGTCAATATGATAGAAATAGGAGGTCAATATGATGTGTTAGTTCAATTAATGTATGAATTCCTGTCACCATCAGAAGTCAAATATTAAAAAGCTACCTCTTTACTCTAATTCTGTATCATTTTGCCATAGAGGCAATTAGGGAGAAAAAAACAAAGGTTCCCCAAATACTAAGTTGTTTTCAACCAACCACTAGAGTAAATAGAGCCAAACCTTAAAATTTCAAAACAATCCATATTATATTCCAGAAAGCTCCTTTATCCAACTACTAATCATTCAGAACACAATATTCTAAAAATAGTAAGACAACAATTTCATATTAATCATAACTTTTTTTAATTAACAAGTAGTGAATAGGACACTTTAAGATATTGTTTACTACATACTGAAATAAACAGATCTGTTGTAAATTCAGAAACCCAAACATTTACAGTAAAATGTGCTTACACATAAATATGATCAAATTTATTTAAAGCCCCTGTTAGATAGGTCCTAAATACATGCAATACCATGTAAAAACAAGACTATGAAGTTGATGTAAAAAATGACAAAATCACTAAGTCACCGAAATTAGGGAAAAAAAAAGAGAATGAAATGGAAACTTAAGAAAAGACAGTTAAAACATAAGGAACCTAAATAAGCAGCTTTAAAAATAGGCGATACTAATCTCCATTCTCAAAAGTTCTTAATCAAGTATTTCCAAAAACTGCCATTTATAAAATGACATTCTAAAAATCTACACTTGGAATTTTCAAAGCATCCCATTTCAGAAAGCTTTGACTACTGTTTCTCCCCAGCTCCAAACTTCAAATAATGCAGGAAAAACACTGACATTAGGAAGAAAATATTCCAAGGGAATGGTATTTTAGAAAAACACACTTACTGCTTCCAGAACCTTTTAAGACCCAAAGTCAGCATTAACAACAATCATTTTTCCTATTTTCATCCATTATTTTCCAATGTCATGTTAGAGATGAATAAATTCTTTGAGCCCATAACTGAAAGATCAACAAACCTGGTTTTATTATGACACCATATTTTTGTCATTGGTACTGCACAAAATTATATACAAAGAAATATATACAAAATGTTCAAGTATTAATTAAATTTCAGTTCAAGGCTTCTGTTTCAAAAAGCTACATTTAACATATTCCATAGAGATAGCACAAATTAGTCATTTCAAATAATTTTTCCAACTACTTTTGGTTTATATATATATATACACATATATATATATGTGTGTATATATATATATATATATATAATTCAGTAGGCACTAAAAATCCATGCAGCTGCATTGTGAGGGGCTTGCTCCTGCACTTAGGTATAAGCAGGTTCATCACTCCAGGTTGTGAGTTTGGCTACTACTCATTCATGCTCAAGTGCAGTAGATGATTTTACAAAATATGCCGTAATGCACTGGAAACCAGAGACCAAGTTAAGTCTCAAATCGTGTTATCTAGCAACAAAACATTTACAGTTGTGCAAGAACAAGGATTCCATTTTTATAACCAAATAACAACAAAATAAAACATTTTATGTGTAAGATAACTTACATCTTTGGACTGCTGGAAAATACTTCTTAATTATGAACATTTTAAAATAAAAGACAGCAGAAGCCCTGATATTACCTCTTTTTCCTCATTTCTTATACTACCTTTTAAAATAAAGCAGGAAATGTGGCCAGCAGCTGGTCCCGTCTCTTCTGCCCCAACAGCTGTATCCACTTTAGCACAAAGAAAAACAAGGATGCTAAATATGTATATACTTTATCAAACAGTGATGTTTCACAAAGAATTTCTTAATGCCTCTTACACTGAAGGACACAGTAACTCAATCTATACAATTAAACAATGGATAATACAGTACTTCAAGGGAAGAATATGTCCCATCTTTGGAAAAAGTGTCAATCGTGTTCTTGAGTAGCTAGAACCACTCAATTTTAAAAATTATTTTTAAATAGGACAAAAACCATTGAAATAAGGAGAATAACATTCTTTGTGAAGCCTCACTTTACACGTTTTCATTCACATTTCACAACCTTCAATATCTAATCATACATAAATTTAACCTAAAATTTTAATACAACAAAAGTAAAAGTATTCAACAATTTATTTATACTCAGTGATAGGGTAATCACTGTGCTGGTCCTCAAAGAAACATTTCATTAACCATTCTTATTCCTCCTTCAATTAATTAACACAGATATGCATGTTAATTTCCAACTTCTCTAATGGTGAGATATTAAAATCTTTTACTCTGAATAGATCGTATTTCTAGATCTCCTTCTGAAAACTAAATGGCATTCCCAAATATTCAAGACGTTTCTGTCATCTCCAGCAAATAACTATCACATTTGTGCAAGCCCCAAATACTTATTGTCAGCCTCTAAAAAGTTGCTCTAAAATTGGAATTCCAATTTGCACCTTGTACAACTCGGAACTTCCATTCAACTTCACCTGTTTCACTGTCTCCAAACTGTATCTCTATTAGCAGCTTTCAGTGTACAGTTGGAATCGATGTCATCCAAGGCCATGTCCACACTGGGGACAGAAGAGCTAGGTACACGCAAGTCTGAACAAGGGGACACATTAACAGCTATTTCAACCAGAAGAAGCATCTTAAATACATTATTGACCAGCACAAGTCTGTTTCCAGGGTGGACAGGGCCCAAATTAGATTTCCCCTCCCACCTTCCAAAAAAGAAAAAAGAAAAGAAAAAAAAAAACACCCACACACACACACATATTGAGATGTTGCCCATTAAAGTAGACTAAGCAGCAGAGCATGAGCGTTACGTGAAGAGATGGATCCTTACCAGGTTGTGAGGCGGGAACGACTGTTCTGCAACCCCTACAACGGAGCCTGGCAGGAAGGAAATCACCTAAAAAAGAAACTGTCAGAGAGATTTAATAGTCACATGTTATCATTAGGAGTTGGTTACAGTGTCACATTCATGCTTTTAGCTAAACACTTAAAGATTCAATATTACTTTTTTCCTCCTCTGAAATGTGTCCAGTGAAGATGTCCCACTAAGGTGTTTTACATGGTGTAAGGGAGTTGAAAGGGGTAAACGCGGATAAAGAGCAGATTACTTGACCCTACATTTTAAGAGAAGACGACGCCTTCCGGGCGCACGCCGAGCAGAACTCCACCGACACCTTATCCTTGTCCACATGAAGACACACTCCTCCCGCCGAGTCGTCCTCTTCCAGCAGGTCCTGCTGCTGCTTTCCCACGGGCAGAGCGTAGTCATGGTCACCGGCGGGCGAGTCTCTGAAGAGCGAGGTAGTCAGCCGCAGTCCCACGCCGCTCAGCCGACTCAGCAAGCGAGCCAGTCCAGTCTCGTTGGCTAAGACGGCCCGTAGGTAGCGACTCTCCTCCTGCAGTGCCTGCACGCGCTTGCCCAGCTCCCGATTCTCGGCCCGCAGCTCCTGGTTCTCGGCTGCCAGACCCCGGACTCGACTTTCCAGCCCCATCACGTACTCCTTCTTCTTCAGCCGATTGAGACGGGCAGCAGCCGCCGCCGCCTTCCGGGGGCTCTTTGTCGCCGCCTGGTTGTTGTCGTTGCCGCTGCTGCCCGCGCCTCCTCCTGGGGACTTTCTCCGCCTCTTTTCGCCGCTGCCACTGTCACTGCCGCTGCTGCAGCCTCCGATGCCGTTTAAGAGCCTCTGCAGCAGGTCAGAAAAGCGCTGCATCTCGGCAGCCGCGGCCTCATCGTCGTCATCCCCTCTCCACAGGCCGCCGCTATCCGAGCCTCCGCCGGACGAGGAGAGAGGCCCGGGCGAGCTGAGCCCAGGCTCCAGGTGCCAGTCTGGTTGCCGGGGGTCCAAAAGATCTGCCAGTTCCAGTCCGGAAAGAAAGTCCATGTCCTCTGTCTCCTCCCCAGGGACGCTGGCGATCGCCTCCTCCTCCATCTCCTCGGGCGAGGGCGCGCGCACGGCCACGCCGCCGCGGCCCCCCCTCCCGGCCTCCAACTCGCCCTCGTCGCCGCGCGGCTGCTCGCGGCCGGGAGATCCGGCCGCCGCCGTCTCTTCCTCCGCCGCCGCCGCTGCAGCCGCCGCCGCCCGGGTCAGGTCCGGGGGCAGCAAGCAGGTCGCGGCCGGCGCCGGGCTCTCGCTTCGGGTTGGGGAGTCGCTGCCCGAGGCCGCCAGCAGTTTGGTCAGGCTATGCCTCATGGGGCCCCGCGGCGGGCCCACGTATAGGCCCCGGCCCCTCAGACCGGGCCTCGCGGGCCCCAAGGACCCCAGACCCCAGGGCGGGGGGCCAGGGAGCTGGCCAGAGCGAAACGAAGGGGAAGATCCGAGTCGCCTCCCGCACCACTTGGCTGGTCGACCCCCCGCGCTGGGGCGGGGGGTGGGGGGGGAGGGATGGGAGATCGAAGCAGCGAGGCCCAACGATGACTCGACCGCGCCACCCAGACAACGGCCTGGCCGGAAGTCAGTCGATCTCACCCCAGCCCCTCCCACGGCATTTCGCGCTCCACTGGGCTCTAGTATCGCGAGAGTTCAGTAAGGTCTGGAGTGGGAGTAATTTCAGATTTCCAGTGATGTCATAGTAACAGCGGCAAAAATAACAAAACCTGAATTTATTGATAAGTGGTCTACTCTCTCCGCCCTCACTTCTCAACCCTCCATATTCTAGCTTCCACTTCCAGTGACACGACTCTCTCAGAAATGATCTTTTAAATACCAAATTAATGAAAAAATCTTAAAGTTATCCTGCATTTCCATGGAATTTTAAGACTGGTGATCAGATACCGCTTGAATCTTTTCCCTTTCCGTTGTAATACAAGATCATTTCATTCAGAGTACTGGGGAAAAAAGTAAATAAGTCATTCATATAATTTAATTTCCAGTTTTAATTATAATAATTTTATTAAAATGTCTAGGCTATTTCTATGCCTTTTCTAAACAACAAAAAAAGGTCTTGTCCTTATCTGTAATAAGATTGCAAACCCATTTTCTGTGTGTATTCTGTAGTTGGCATAATTGTGAGCATGTGTGGGTTTGCATACACGCGCCCGTCTTTCTGTGCTGTCACTACCTCAGGGTTTGAGTAATGGTTGCACCCCTGGTTGTGTGAACAGAGTGAATCGTGTGTGTGACTTTTTTCCTCTTTGTTTTATCAGTGGGTTGTTCATGAAACTGACAGATGTTTTTCCTAAAAAGGACTATTACCAGTTTCCAAAGACAATATTTTTCTGGTTTTTCCTGAATGAGCTAAATTTTGTTGCTGTTTTTCATCTATCGGGGTAAATAGGGTACCCTTAAAATCCCTGTGGTCAACTTGAACACCCGTGTTGTATTCTTTTCTTTGTTCATTGTGTTGACAATTTTATGAATGGATTTAGATGTAGAATTTTGATAACTATGTTTTTTTTATATATACTTTTATATATATATTCTGGTCAATATTTTAGGATCACATTTTCTTTGACATCAACTTTATATCATAAAAGAAATTCTAATTTAAAAAATAGACATTGAAATGGGCTACATTATAGAGGAAAACTCTTCTTAGAACTCTGGGGTTTCAACTAAATTTCTGTCCAAGTTCTTTAAGAATTTCAAAACTTTTTTCCCTTTCAAGGCTACATACACATTCAGTTTTGTGACAATGCTGTGGTCTCTCTCCATAATGAAAGATAAAAGAAAAATACATCTGTATCAGGTAGAGTGTATAATTCCCTAAAATGGCTTTAATATAAGGTTCATTAATTCATCTTACAAATGATATCTGAAGCATATTTTCTGAATTTAACCACAATATTATCTGTTACAATTTCTAATAGCTTGCCTAAGAAAATAGCCATTTGAGAAAAATACATTAAGAAATGTAAATGCAAGGGCGCCTGGGTGGCTCAGTTGGTTGTGTCTGACTTCCGCTCAGGTCATGATCTCACGGGTTTGTGGGTTCAAGCCCTGCTTTGGGCTCTGTGCTGACAGCTAGCTCAGAGCCTGGAGCCTGTCTTCAGATTCTGTGTCTCCCTCTCTCTGACCCTCCCCTGCTCACGCTGTCTCTCTCTCTCTCAAAAAAAAAAAAATGTAAATGCAGAATATGAAATCTAGGACAATGATTCCCAAAATCAGGTGAATAAAAATGCTACTCAGGGAGCAAATAAATATGTAAATCAAAATTCTAGCAAACACCTCTGGTGGTTCTAGTGATGACTGGACCATAATAATAGGGACTCTAAATTTAATCCGCATAGAAAATTAATGCGTCAGTCTCTTTTTTTAGAAACTTTACTGCATAAGAAATTGCTTCACTAAAATATTTTAATATTTTTATAACCACAGTTTTATATCCTTTATCTTTGGATAATAAATAAATATATATCAATTTTTAAAGTTTCCAAATATTTCACAGAATATATGAAAGAATAGTACAGTATCCACTCTAATTCCGAAATACTACCCAATATCCAGACTCTACAATTCAACAATTATCGTTTGCCATATGTGCTTTATCTGTTTATAAATGTTTGTAAAACAAATTTTGGTGAATTATCCCAAAGTTGCAGAGAAGACATATCACCCCAACACACTTAAATATGTATCTCTAAGAATAAGAACTTTCTCTTTCATAATCATAATACTATTATTAGGCCTTGAGAAAATTATCACTTGTTAATATTATCTACTTTCCATGCCATCTTCAAATTTCCTCAGCCTTGCTCAAGATAATCTTTTATAATGGATACTTCCTTTTGAGCCAGGATCCAAACAAAGGTCACTTGCTACATTTGGTTATGTTTTTGTGAATTTTTTTCCCAATTCTCAAACTCAAATAATAATCCCTCCCATTTTTAATCTTTTCTTACTATTGGCTTTTTGAAGAGACAAGGTTATGTTTCTTAAAAAATACACCATATTCTGGATACGTCTGTTTCCTCATGGTGTATCTTGTTCTCTAACCCCACAAGGTATTTGAGATTTGACGCACTTGACAAGTACATTAGAATGCAGTGAAACAAAAAACCTTCAAAAATTTTGAAAGCAAGGCCGGTGAAATTATAGAGGAAATAGGAAGATAAGGAGTTCCAAAAGGGGAGAAAGTTTGATTGGAATAGGATAGACATAAAATCTTACAGTTACTCAAGTTGAGCTAACAATAGACTAAGATTCCCTGGCGAATCAAAAGGAAAAAATTTTCCTTGTTTGCCCATGAGTAAACTTTATATGAGTTCCTTTATCCACTTTTCCAGTGTTTAGGTCTTAAGAAACTTCCCTTTGGGATACTGAATTAGTAGCAAATAGCCTCAACAAATAGCTACTTTTATTTGGTTGTTTCTTACAACTATAGAAAGGAAATTCCAGGAGAGTTGGACCCTAATAAATCCCAAATATCTAGAACAGTACTTGCCACAGCTTAGGTTTCAATAAATAAATATTTGTTGAATGGATTAATAAAGAAGGTCTCCAGTTTCATAAATAAAGAAGGTCTCCAGTTCCAGCTGAAGGCATAACACAAAACTCAACTAAGTGCAAACAATTCTGCAAGGAACTAAAATAAATATGACTTACAGTATCTGGAAGAATAAAGAAAGAAAGAACCTGCATGCTTTTCTTAACTTTCCCATTAGGAAAGGTTTTACTACAGCAGAATAGCCAACAGTGCAAGGTGCTATATACTCTGGCCTGCGGTGGGTTATAGGCATTCATGTGGCTGGTAATCCCATTCAACTGCATTTTCTCATTAGGCAAATCTAGATTCTGAAGATCATGGATAGATTTCTTATTAGAAATATATTACTTTTCCCTAAATTACAAGACTTTGGTTTAAATACACATGTTTTAAGGGCTCTCTAATTGGATTAAAAGTAGAAAACTGAAAGAGAAGTTTTTACAATGTAGCCTCAGAAGACAAAAAAGCAACTAAAGCAAGAGTAAACCTCCTAGAAAATGCTCCTTCTCCCCTTCACTATCACTCTTTCTTCTATTCATTCTTCTGACTCTTTATAGCTGTTTTGTTTTTCTTTTTCTGGTTATAATGATTATTGCAGAAGATTCAGAGAGTGTAGAAATATATAAATAAGTAGAAGAATATTACAACCTGTCCAATCTAACTATTCAAAAATAACTTACTAAAATTTGGGTGTATAATAGTTTTTCTATGTACAGACACATGTTGTTTTTATTTTACTTCTTTGAACTGTTTTGGCATGAATATATTGTGGACATCTTTCAGACAACTAGTACAGACCCACATTCTTCTTTTTTTAAAAAGAAAATTTAATGTTTATTTTTGAGAGAGACAGATCAAGAGTGGGGAGGGACAGAGACAGACACAGAATTAGAAGCAGGCTCCAGGCTCTGAGCTGTCAGCACAGAGCCCGATGTAGGGCTTGAACCCACAAACTGTGAGATCATGACCTGAGCTAAAGTCGGATGCTCAACTGACTGAGCCCCCCAGGTGCCCTCCACATGCTTATTTCTGATGACTGTCTAGAATGCCATTACATGAACTTTCCAACTCATTCAACCAGTTCCTCATTGATAACACTTAGGTTGCATTGATTTTTTTCACTGTCATAAACCACATGATAATATTGTGCAAATATCTTTGGTCACTTATGCTAGAGAATTCTTAGGATAAATTCTTCAAAGCAGAATTTTTAGATACCACTTTTATACAGAGATCTTCATTACCTACAGAAAAGTATCTCTCACCAATGGTGTGCGACAGTATATAGTCCTACGCACTCAATGACAGTGGATTTGTTCTTTTTAAAATGTGCCAATCCAAAAATAAAAAGTGGCATCTTTTGTGTGAATTTATGTTTCTTTGATTATTAGAGGGTTGAATGTTTTCACATGACCACTTGACATGTAATGTAAACAAGCTGTTCACCTCTAAGCCCATTATTCTTTGCAGTGGGAAAAAGTATTTGTCTTTTTCCTTCTTGATTTATATGAGTTCTTTACATTATAAGGAAAATGTACCTTTGTTTTTTTATGTATGTCCCCATTTTGTTCCTCAGTGGAACATATAGTTGGGGAGAGAAGAAGTGAAATTGCTTGTTTTGTTATAATTTTTAAATAGTCTATCGAAGTGTTCTTCATGGTTTCTGGCTTTGGTGTTAAACCTAAAAAGGCTTTATTAGCCTAAATAATACTCATGTTTACCTATATGTTTCAGAACTTTGTAATTACTTCTATTCACATTTTACTAAGAGTTTTTTTTAACAATATGATTATTTATTTCATTTAGTTCCAAATGGAATTTATTCTTGTATAGAATATGACATAGGAATATAATTCTTCAAAAAGTTATTTGCCACAATACACTGTATTGAACAATTCAGACTTGCTTCACTGATTTCCCAGCATACATGCCACATATTAAATTCTTAGGTATAGTTGGATCTATCCCTGTTCTTTTTCTTCAGTTCCATTTGTCAGTCCAACCATTCTGAGAGCAAAACCACTCAATTTTTTTAAGTGTTTATTTATTTTGTGATGGAGAGTATGTGTGGGGGGAGGGGCAGAGAGAGGGAGAGAGAATTCCAAGCTGCTAGCACAGAGCCCGTCACGGGGCTTGATCTCATGAACCATGAGATCATGACCTGAGCCAAAATCAAGAGTCGGATGTTTAACCGACTGACGACCCAGATGCCCCCAAATCACTGTTTTTTATTGTGTTTTCTAATACCCCATAGGGCAAGTCCTTCTTTCTTGGTCTTACTTTCTCAGAATTTTCTATCTATATATGAGTAGTTATTCTACCAGATAACTTTATAAAATTTTCCAAGTTCAAAAAGATCTGGAATTTTCATGGAAATTGCATTTAATTTATTAATTTTTCCAAGTTATCTTATGAATATTTTGCTACTGGGCTAGATTATTTCTTCTTTTATATTTTCTAAATGGTTATTGTTGCTACATAGGAAAGCTTTTGATCTTTTTTGTTGAATTTTTTACTGACTATCCCATTGGGCTTTCTTAATATTTTTTATTTTCAGCTTATTCATCCAAATTTTCCTAGTAGACAATTATATCACCTTATTGTATATAATGACAATTTTGCCTTTTCCCTTGCAATACTTTTTGTCATTACGTTGACTGATAATGAAATAGCACTTCCACCTTGATGTTAAATAATACTGTTGATAAGCCAACTTCCTTGTCATATTTCTGACTTTAATGGGAATGTCTCTAGTGTCTCACTGTTGATTTCAGATGGGTATTTTTATTAGGTTAAGTTAAAGTTCAGGAAACAGAAAGCAATCTGGCTATTTTAAGCAGAAAAGTTTATAATACAGAGAATGTGTGCTTATAAAGTCATTGGAAGGACTGGAGGAATGAGCACTATGCTGGTTGATCAAGAATGCCTCTCAGTACAATGTGGCCAAACAGGCCCAATAGAGATCTCTGCCCTAGTTGGGACAGTGGTAAAATAGAAAACTGGAATTTGGCTCCAAGAGTACTGCTACTGCCCAAACTCTCAACCCCATATATTATCTATTGCGGCCAAACAAGTTACCCAAACTCTAAAAACAACAATAAATAATCGCTTATTGTTGTGTCTTAAACCCACAATAAACATTTGTTATCTTTTAAAGTTTCTGTTGGTCGGAAAGTTTCAAGTGCTTTTGTCAAGCAGTCTGACTCTGGAATTCTCATGGAATTCAATCAGATTTTGGCTGGGGATTCAGTCATCTGTAGGCTTGACTGGGGCTAGAGATCCACCCCCGAGATGGCTGGGGGAAGCCTCAGTTCCCCTTCCATGTGGGCCTCTCCACAGGCTGTGTGACTCTGTATACTACATTGTCGCTGGCTTCCCCCAGGGTGAATGATCCAAGATACCAAGGAAGCAGCAGCAATGTGTTTTATGACCTAGCCTCAGAAGCTACATACAATCACTTCTGTAGTATTCTACTGGTCACACAGTCAGACCTTATTCACTGTGAAAGGGGACTACACAAGGATGTGAATACTAGGAGACAAGAATCATTAAGTGCTATCTTGGGGGCTGGCTACCATATCCTATAAAACTAGTGAATGAATATAGGAATGCTGTTGCAGAAAAAGCCAGTGTTTCCCAGAATATGCTTGGCAGCAACAACAGCCAAAGCAGGAAAAGGGTCCCTGCCTTATTTGCATCTTCCAAATAAAACTGCAGAGGAGTCTGGCAAATATAGTTTGCTTTGTGTTTCTTTTGTTTCAGTTTTTCCATTTTTTTGGAATACAGGAAAAGGCACATTAAAAGAGGGACTGAAGTAGATGACGAGTACCAATCTATCAAGTCCTCTACAAAGACCGTGGCTTTGTCGTACTTTAGCACCAATACATATATTTATTGGATTTTCTATAGAGGAGGATTGGAGCAGAGATGGTAGGGAATGTAGGTGAGTCAGAGTTGCAGTATTGCTGAGAGGATACGGCAGAAGGATAACAGTGTTACAGAGGTCAGAATGCTCATTTTAATCTAGTTTACCTATTCACCCATGAAGTATATATTGCAGATATATAATCTGCAAAGAGTAGTAAGACCATGAGAGGATCTTACAGCTGAGTGTACACTGAAGACCCAGGGACTGACAGCGTTTAGGCACTGTAGGATTATGTTTATAAGCACTGCGTATTTGCACAGATTACGTACAATTCCTAGTGTGCTCGCTGTATTTCCGTTCCTTTGTCCTCCCAAGAAAGCATTTCTGACTGCAAATGAATATTCTAGATTTGTCTGTTTGCTTTCTTACAGTGCCATTTTACTTCTCCCATTAGACGCATACATCCTGTAGGTGGGAAATTGGTTTTCAGGGCTTAGTTCATTTAAGGTTCAACATTTATGGTCAGAATACTTCCTAGAAGACACTGCTCTTCCTAATGCATCATATGGGAGACACACAATGTTTAGCTTTCCTGTTTTTAGTGATGCTAAGATGGATGGATGTTTTCAAATGGTGAAACACTCTCATTCCTCCTCCATTGTAAAATTCTCCATTAAACTTTCTCCTAATAGTTTCATCTAATGATGATCAGTGCTTGAAAAAATATTTCACTAGGAGTTACAAAATAATTTTTAAAATCCTCTAATTCCTTTAATTATCTGCAATTCTGTTAGTTTGTCACATATGGGCCATTTTTTTACCCTAAAATACAGGGAACTGGAAAAGTAGGATAAATGACAAATCAATTCCTTTTAATAGCCACTTTTCAGTTAGTGACCAGTGAGTTTTGTGTTTGTTGTTGTTTTCCTTATTGTTATTGTTTGTCTTTTTTGGCGTATCAAAATGAACTCATAGATTTTAAAATATTCAGTGTGTTTCACTCAATTGCAGTTTTTTTCGGACTCAAATTACTCATCTTTAGCTGCTGGGAACGTCTCCAACTTGGCTCCCCTGTCTTTTTAAGAAAACCTTGTTAGTCTTCGACACTTTATTTGCTTCTGACACAACTAACTGCATCAGGTTCATTGTATAGATTTCCAACTCTAGTTCTGGAATTAGCCATTTCTCCAACGAATCCTTTTTCATGTTAGTGGAAAATAGTTTTTGGAGGCCACGGACTAGACCTGAGGGATGCTCATTACTACCAGATTGTCACTGAATTTAGACCTCTCAGTTGACAGAGCTAGGACATATGTATTTTTAATTTTTTTTAATGTTTATTTATTTTTGAGAGCAAGAGCGAGAGAGAGAACAAGTGGGGGAGGGGCAGAGAGAGAGAGAGGGAGACACAGAATCCAAAGCAGGCCCCAGGGTCTGAACTGTCAGCCCAGAACCTGACACGGGGCTTGAACCCACAAACCATGAGATCATGACCTGAGCTGGTTGGATGCTTAACTGACTGAGCCATCCAAGCACCCCAAAGACATATGTATTTTTCTGAAGGAAAACTGTCATAGATTTAGACTGATATTTTCAATTCAAATTTAACATTAACTGCTTTACTTTACTTTTTAATATCTTAATTTACACACTGAAAATTTTGTCCCTAGCCACACTAACATAATTATCTTTGCTTTAATCTCTCTCTCATTCTCTGTCTCATACACATAATGTATACCCATATGTCATATGTATGTGATATAGTTAAAAATAGTTTTAAAATATAATAGTTTTAGAATAACACCAATATTACAACCAACCATAAAACCAATAAATGAAATTTACTGAGATTTTGTTGTGGTTTTATTTCTCCTTGGAATATTGTCTATTAAGGATATTCATTTAAGAAGCAGTTTTCTAGATCTGGATAATTCTTTTCCCTATATGATTATACCAATCTGAAGTTCATGCCATCTTCTGTTCATCTCTCTCACACACTGAAAGTTCTAGCTCTCTGGTTTCCTCTACATCCAGTTAAGACCTTATCTGAGGTCCCCCAGTAAGTGACAGCATTTGAATCTAGGTAGTCTGATGCCAGTGCACTCCCTTGCTCACTGCACTAATACCTTGGTAGTTAGCTGATCATAGATCTAGGTTTCCAAAGGACCTAGTAGAAAGATTTGAGTGGGGATAGGGATGGGGGGAGGACTGAGCCAGATTATGAAGGCTCAGACCTCTGACAGGGATGGAGGTAAACACGGATGTGACTAATGGGGTTAATCTGGCCACAATGTCTTACTAGAGCCTACTGTGACTGCTTATTCTACACCCCCCCGGATGGTATGGCTACTGGGAAAGGCAGTTTCTTACCAGTAATTGGAGGTGCTATGAAGGCTGCCAAGCTGCTGTACTCTCATGTTTTCCTCTTCTCTTCTCTTGGGCAATTCTTACATGTTCGCCAGGCTTTAGCTTAAATGCCTCTTCTAGGAGAAGTTGTCCCTAACCCCCTCAATATTATGTTGCAAAGCTCTGCTATGCATTCCAATGTCATCCTATCCTTGAGCATTTTTCTCACCCACTAGGAGGCAAATTCAGTGAGGATAAGGTCCCTGTCTTGTTCACATTGTATCTCTGTACACGGTACGGGCCAGTAAAATGCTCTCAAATATTTGTTAAATTAATAGGGTACATTAGAAGAATAACTTATTCAACTGGAAAGGTCATGATGGCTTGGCCTGCCCTACCTGTACCATCTTTTGTTTGTCTGTAAGGGCAAAACCAACACCAACATCCAAAGCCTGAAAAGTTTAATATATGAGAAAATAGGCTTTCTAAAATCTAAAATTCACATCTCGGATTTCCTGAGTGGCTCAGTCGGCTAAGCATCCAACTCTTAATTTGGGCTTAGGTCATGATCTCGAGGTTCGTGGGATCCAGCTGGCAGTCGAGAGCCTGCTTGGGATTCTCTTTCTCCCTCTCTCTCTGCCCCTCCCCCACTGCGCTCAGGCTTGCTCTCTCATTCATATCTCACACAGACATATGAAAATCCATGGAAAAGTTAATACATTCAAATCTTTAAATTCAGGAGAGAAATAGTAAGCATTAGGAGGAATTCAGAATAGAAAAAGAAACTGTCATTAGCTGTATGTTGTTGAACATTTGTGAAAGCAGCAGCTTTCAGCAGAATGGCCTGACCTAGATCTGTCAGGCCATATTTGGCTCTATATAAAATATGTCTTGTCTACTTAATTCTTGGAGAAAGAAAAATCTGCAGGTTTTTGAGTCACCTACACAGAAATAGAGCTTACTAAGAAGTTAAACAGCTATGTGGAAGATGCTCTGTTTTTAATTTTATTGCCTTTTTGAATAGGTGGTAACATTCAGATGGTTTAAAGGTCCAGTGATATAAAGTGGTATACATTGAGTTTCCTTCTCAGCCCTATCCCTAACCATTCTGGTCCCCATACCTCTCCATACCACAAATAACCATTTTTATTAATATTTCTTATTTCCAATATTTATTTAAGCAGATGAGAGTAAATATGTTCGCATTCTTATTCCCTTCTTCACCTCCCCACTTCTACAGAAGAGAGTATACTACAGATATTATTCTGCACCCTGTTTTTTCCCCTACATGTATCCTGGAGATATTTTCATATCAGTACATAAAGAGCTTCATTCTCCCCCCCCCCTTTTTTTTTACTCTTGCAATGTATTCCAAAAAATGAAGGGCCCATAGTCTATTTAACCAGCACTTTATTGATGGTATTTAGGCTATTTCCAATATTTTGCTCTTACAAACACTGCTGTAATGAACAATCTCAAACACGAAAGGGAAGATTATTTTAGACTAGTACAAATAAGAGTGGATTAGAGCATTAAATAGGCACACCCTGGCAAACAGCTAAGGCTAATCCCTTTCTAGAACTGAGGAGTGTGATTGATTGAGGAAGGGGGCGCTGTGGTCAGTTGAATAAGTCATGAATGACCAGGGAGATCTGTCCAAGGGAAAATTTTTGTTAGTTTTTTCCACATGAGATAAACAGAAGGTTTGGAGAGCACAGCATCAGGTAGGGAGATTCATCTGTACAGCCCTAGACCTTTAAATTTAATTAGATGTTTTTAGCCTTTGGAAAATAACATCCAGCTTGTCCTCAGGAAGATGGACAAATGATTAGAAAAGCTGATTCTGGGCCACTTCCCCCAAATTCCAACTTTTTTTTAGGAGGCCAAGATAGAAAGAGACTAGACTCCCTGCCGACAGGCTCCGTCAGTCTAAGTAGATGTGGTACAGCAGGTATTGTTGATGGCATATCCAACACCCATTGCCCTCCACCCACAGGTATGTGAGTCAACAGGGCTGGATAGAACAGCAAGCACTCCGGGCAGGTACTCCTTCAAGCACTGTTCTTTAAATAACTGTTTGACTTCAATACAGTGGAGTTGGGAAGAAACAAACTTTCTATTAATACTTTACTAGAAACAAATGAACCCGTATTAATTTTCACTAATTGAAGCAGAGTCCGTATTTATAAAAATATCAGCCCAGGCAGTTCACTTTTTCTGTAGATCTGTCTCCTTTTCCAGCTTTCTTTGGTGTGTGTTTGTTTTAACTAGACAAGTTCCTTAGAGGCTCACTGAGGGGCTTTCAAATATAGGTAAAACAAAAGATCACACTAGTTACGGGGCATTACTCATATACTATTTGGTTTTAGAAGCTCTGTCCTGCTGATTTTCACTTTAGGGTTACTGCTTGTGGATGTTGCAAAAATTTTACTAGAGATGTAGGTCTGCCTTGGAAAGGAGTTGTGCTTTTTTGTTTTTTAAAAATTCCCCTCACGGGCATATTTTGGAGGTGGCCACTTCACACTTTTTTAATTTGTTCCAGTGATAAGGATCATTTTCTAGATGAGCATACCACAGTAACTAAACTGATTGCTCATCCCCGGATCTGGCTGTGGGTCACAGATTAAATACAAGATAAGCACTGAGAGAGTGGAATGCAAAGTGGTGTGGAGCACAGAGGGGAAAAAAACAATGCTTTTCTGTGGCTGGTTAGAAGACAGTTTGTATAGTGGGAGAAAACATGGGGTTTTGAGCCAGAAAACAAGCCCAGCTACGTAATTTGAAAAGCCCAGCACAAAAGGAGAATGTGGAGCCCCTTGTCACACGATGATTAAGAATCTCAAGGCAGGAAGAGCAGAGCGTTAAACCAAGTGTGGGGTCTCCGTGCAAGTGACACACCATGAAGCTGGCCCTGACAGAGGGGGCTCATGTTCAAACCTCTCTCCTGTGCCAACAACCCCTCCTCCAAAACTCCCTGGCTTTGGTCAAGTTACCCTCCCCGAATCTCACTCTTTTCACCTGCAAAATAGTAAATGAACCTCCCTTAAAGAGTTGATATGTGGCTGAAATGAAAAGCGCTTGGCACATGATAGGTTCACGTTCCTCTTTCTATTCTGGGCTCTGTACTGATGTGAAATGTTGGGGTTCGGGAGTGAACAGTCAAGAATAATTCTTGAGACGTCTTCAGTGCAAAAAAGGTGGTTTAGTAAAGCACAGGGACAGCACCTGTGGGCAGAAAGAGCTGCACTGAGATTGTGAGGAGTAACTGATTACTCTTAAATTGGGAGAGGGTTAGGATAGTTTAAGTCTCTAAGGAATTTGCCAGCAAGGTTTCCAGGACCTTAGGGGGCTAGCTGCTGTGAGGATAAGGTCATTTACCACCATCTAATAAAATCTTAGTCACAAGACCCTTCAGGTGTGTATCAATGAGGCATATGTTTGGAGGAGGATTGCTAACGTATATCTTGGGGGGAGGGGTGGTGGTGATGTAGAGCTAAAGGAAGTTTCCAAAGGGATTTTTATACATCAAATATACAGGATCCTGGAGGTCAGGCTATAATGTGAACCTAAGGTTGCCTTTTGCCCTTAGCAAAGTATTAAGATTGAGGCAGTTCAGTTCCTGGAGAAGCTCTCACTTTGTCCCAAGTACTTGTCAATAGGCTGCAAGGTTGTAAGGAATTTTAATTTTTTCTACATTTCTTTTACCTTTGTTCTTCACAGCAGGCTCTTCCATCAGTTTTTTAAGGCATCCATCTTCGACCTTCTCTTCTCATTATCCACTATCCTTTTATTAGCTTTCAAAAGGGGATTAGAGTGAACATCACCAAACAGTCAATATCTAATCATTTATGACTCACAAAGTGTCAGTTTCATATCGTACAACCTAATAAAAATGCTAATGACTTTGAACAGTACTGTCCTCAGACGTGGGCACCTGAGACCCTTCCTCTGTGCCCATGTTTTAGGGGACACACGCCCCTGTACCCCTACCTTACCCACCCCCGCACTCTTCCAGAGGCACCCTTCCCTACCTCAAGAGGAGTCCCCTGGGCTAAGTCCTCTGCTAGACCACACTTCAGTATGGGGGCACCAGTATTCCTACCCAAACTGCCCTCAGCTTGTTTCCAAGACCCACCTTGCCTCTGCACAGGAACTGCCTTCTCCACAAGCACTGGGCGTAAAACTTGGATGAACTACACCACCATCCCTGACCTGCTGAGCCGAGTGGGTGGAGCTTGGGCTCCCTGAAAGGCGTTGGGGGCATTGGTGGGAGAAAGAAGGGGTGCTGGCATGCATGCACACCAGGCCTCTTGCAAACCACCCCCAAACCTGGCTTGGAAGAGGAGGGCTCATGTGTGGCTGCATTTGTACACTTGCCCCCTCCTCTCTTTTCTACCCCCAATGTTAGGGGTCTGCCTGGCTGTCTAGGCTCCCAGTATTCTGTCCACAACCTACTCTTGTAGTTTTATTTGTAGGCATGCTTCTCTGAACCTCTTCCCAACTGTTTATGATGTCCCCAAATATCCTGCACATTTTTAAAAGATCTCCGCAGCTTTCTACATGCTGTCTCAAATCTTTTTCTCCACAGATGAAATTCTACTAGTTATTTAAGAACCATCTTACATGTCAACTCTTGTGTTAGTTTTCCCTGCCAATTAATCCTACCTTACTGACCTTTAACCCCAGGCAGAGTTAGCTGCTCTGTGTGTGTGTCTGTCTCTATGTGTGTTTTATCCACTGTGATTTCAAACACACCTTGTGAAAACACATCACACTGTATGTAATGGCTTTGTTTTGTGTAAAGTTGTTTCATGTCCCTAGACTAGACTGTGTGAGAGTTCTGCCAAAGCAGAAAAGATGTTTCTTCATGCTTATTCTTAGTGCCTAACCCCTGAACTTGGCGCTCAGTGGACAGTCAAGAAATCTTTCAATGGGGTATTGCCATTGAAATCCCAGCTCCCCCAGGAACCACGTGGCCTTTAGCAAATTACTGAATTCCAGGTTCTTCTTCTTTGAAATAGAAATAAACATAATTACCTTCTTGAAAGGTCCTACGGATTAAATAAAGCTAGCCATCCAAAGTGCTTCAGCACAATGATAAATAGTATGAGCTCAATAGGGACAACCATGATTGAATTAGCTCCTATACTCTGATTCTTGGTAATATATAAGAGGTAAATAGTCTGTTCAGGCCATCAATGTGGTTTCTTGGAATTTGTATTCAATATCAAAATCTTAGTAGGACTGTGAAAAATAGGTTTAAAAACTGTCTGAGATAAAGTAATACTGGAAAATTGTTTTTTAAAAAGATACCAAGGGTTGCCTCGGTGGCTCAGTTGGTTAAGCATCTAATTCGTAGGTCATGGCTCAGGTCATGAGTTCATGGTTTGCGAGATCTGAGCCCCTCATTGGGAACTGACAGTGCAAAGCCTGCTTATGATTCTCTTTCTCCCTCTCTCTCTGACCCTCCCCTGCTCACATGCTGTCTCTCAAAAAAAATTTTTTTAAAGGACAAGTAATACTTTTTAATAAATCCAAATTATTAGGTACTCTTGGGACTCTTGGCCCCAATGAGGTAACAAAAATACTATATTACAATCTATTTTGAGGAATATTCATAATACTGTTTGTATATCAACTAAAAATAAGGAAATAAAGAAGCATAAAATATATTTTTATAACTACCTCTGTAAGAATAGAATTTTCTAGAAATATATATAATAATTATGTTTTTATGTATCTATATATTTAGGTATTCCTACAAACATGCTGTTAAGTATACTTATATATTTTTGTTTATATGTTTGGTTGTTTTCTTCTTTTTTTTTTTTTTTTTTTTTGAGAGGGAGAGTGAGAGAGAGCCGGGGAAGGGCAGAGAGAAAGGGAGAGAGAGAATCCCAAGTGGGCTCCACACCTAGCATGGAGCCCAATGCAGGGCTTGGTTCTAAGATGGTTAGACCATGACCTGAGCTGAAATCAACAGTAAGACATTCAACCAACTGAGCCATCCAAGCGCCCCTAGATGTTTTTTTTTTTAAAGGAAAAAGTTAATTGCAAGGAAATATGCTAATAGAAACAAAACAATCACTTTGCATTGCTTTATGTATCATACCCAGTCTGCTCTGATTGTTACCTAAATTGGGGCCTTTTGTCTACTAGCATATTATGCAACAGTAATTGAAACCACTGATATTTGCAACCTTGCACCTCTATATTCTGTTTTTATTAAGGGAAAAAAATGAAGAAAATGGAATGTGATCTAAGCTTGCAGGAAAAATACAAACTGGTTGTTTTCACTTATTTGAATCTTATTGCTCATATAGAATGACTGAAATAAAGTTTGCCTACTTCGGTAAAGAACTTACTGATTTCAGTCTTTGTTTTCCAAACTAGTGCAAGTAAAATAAAATCAAAAGGATGCTGTTGTAAAGCAGATGAAGCAAGCAACTGTTTGGCCAGTTGCAAAATGTGACACCTTTTTCTGTAAGTCCTCTATGCTATTAATTCTACTATTAACTGTTACAGCTTATAATTTCAATTATGGGAGACTACAAGCCTACCTGTCTGCAAGGAGGAACTATGCTAAATTATTTTCACGATGATACATCTCATTGCTTTTCAGATTCCCTAAAGCCCATGGGAGATGCTGATTTAAAATCTTAGGATACACGAAAATATCTGAGGTTGAGAATGAATAGGTTATGAGGAAGGTAGAGATAATGATAGCAAACTTTGGAGGATTTCAAAGGCACAGAAAGAAATCAGGTAAATCTTGTGTATTCTAGATGGTAAGACTGAAAATTAGTGTTAGCCTTACAGTAGTTAACAACTGCAATATCGTAGTAAAGCAGCTTTTCTTCGAGTTGCTTTTTGTGCTTAAAAGTATAGTAAACAAAACACTAAGGCACAAATATTTACATTCTAAATTAGAGAAAAGAGGAAACAGACGCTTCCTACGGAAAGAGATGGCGAAGCTTTGCGTTGAGTTCTCTCTCCTTGCTTAAAAGGCTCAGACTGTGCCTTTTGAAGGCTTCAAACTGCAGCCTGAGTTCATCATAGGCCTTTTGGATCCCATCTACCCTGCGCTGGAGTTCTCGCACTCTCAAGTTACTGTCCACGGCCACGGCCTCTTGTTCAAACCTCTCTAGCGCATGCCTCCTGGCCGCATCTGCCGTCTCCAGCTTCTCCTCAAGCTGGCGGATCTCTGCTTGCTTGCTTTGAAGTGCCCTGCCCCTTTCCATGGACAGCTGCAGCAGCTCACCTTTCTCGTGAGTGACTGTCTGCAATCTGGCCTGCAGCTCCTGTTTCAGGCTGCCGTGCGCCTGCTCCGCCGCGGCCATCTGCTCCACTACCTGCTGGTGCTGCTGCTGGAGGCTCTGCAGCTGGCTCCGCAGCTGCTCTCTCTCCTTAGAGTGGGCACAGGCCTGCTGGCTCTGCAGCTCCATCAGCTCTTTCTCTCTGGCTTGTGCCTGCCGGGCATCCCGAACACACTTCTGTTTCAGGGTCTCCAGCTCCTTGGAGAGCGCCTCGCTCCGGGAAGTGAGCTGGCGCACTTTGGCCTCTTGGTCCTTCAGAGACTGGCTGAAGAGGCTGTCGTTCTCCAGCCTCAGCTTCTCATTCTCCTCCCTGAGCTTGATGTTCTGACTCTTGTGTTCGTCCTTGAAGCGGATCATCAACTCGTGGTTGGCTGCCAGGGTCAGAAAGCGTTCCTCCAGCTTCTGGGCATGCTTGCTCTTGGCCTTCAGCTTCTCAGCCTCCAGCATCCTCTTCTCCTCCAGCTCTGTGTTGAGCAGCTCCAGGACCTGGCAGCGCTCCAGGGCCTCATCTGACCTCCGCTTCAGGATGCAGATGAGCTGGGACTGCTCTTGGATGCGGGAGCAAAGCATCGCCTTCTCACTCTTCTCCTCCTCGGACAGTCCCCGGAGATTTGCCAAGGCCTCCCTCAGACCATCCAGTTCCTTAAACTCCATCTCCTCTTCCTGCTTTTCTGGTTTTTTGTCCTGCTTATCTAAGGGTTCTTCAGTGTGTGGAGTGTCCATCCTGACAGCCTTTTCTTCCTGAGGCATAGGCGCTGATCTCCTCCAAAATCCGCTGACTACACAGTCTTTTGCCCTCAGATTCAAAAGCCTCAGAGTGTTGCTAGGGACTCCCAGCGCTCTCCAGCAGTTGCTTTTTCCAGTAAACAGCCCCGTGATTGGTGGACAGGTCTTCAGAATACTGACAAGTAACAGGGAGATCTGAGGGACTCCAGAACCAATCTATGCTTGCCTTTCTAACAAATCACAGCTCTCAGCTCCCAACCCAGCATCTGGCCTGTACTGTACAGAGAAGAGATGCCAACCCCACTGGGTTTTGAGCCAGCATCAGGGGGAAAAACAAACAAACCTGACTCCACCTAATTTCTTGGAGGAGTAAATAAATCAAGCTGCCGGTGACATATTTCTCCTCCATCTCCCCCCTTCACTTGTCATGAGAATAAATTTCTCTTTGTAGAAACACTTTGCTCCTTAGGAATGTGTCATCTATGCATACAAAGTAGCAGTGATGCTCTGGGAGCCAGGATCCTGAGTGGCTGTGAGTTGAACCTGTAGTGTTTAACACAGCTCAGTACAAGAGCAAGCCCCAGTGAAATTTCTTTAGTTTCCCTTCCCATTGTCCCCAGCTGGGAATACATTTTATTAGATATTCAGCATTCCCTGTTACTACTCATTGATAAAACAAGGTTATAGAAAGAAGCTTAATGAACAATATAGATGTGATAAACATTAAAACTGAAAAAAAATCCAAATGAGGCTTACTGTCATACACCAAAGTCAATTTCAGATTATTAAACAGTTAAATGTAACTAGTAAAATAAAATCAAAGTGTTAAAAATGGAAACAAAGTGGGGGGGGGGTGCCTGGATGGCTCAGTCAGTTGAGCAAATGACTTCAGCTCAGGTCATGATCTCTGGGTCTGTGAGTTGGAGCCCCGCGTCAGGCTCTGGGCTGACAGCTCAGAGCCTAGAGCCTGCTTCAGATTATGTGTCTCCCTCTCTGTCTGCCCCTCCCCTGCTCACACACTGTTTCCCTCTCTCTCTCAAAACTAAACAAACATTAAAAAAAAAAAAAAAGGAAACAAAGGAAATACAGGTAAGCATAAAACCTCTGGTTCAGAAAGGACTGTCTTATGTATTATGTAAAGAGGAGTAAGAAAAAGCTTAATTTGACTTTGCTGAACATCTCAAGTTACTTATAATTTTTTAAATTGTGAGCTCTGAGGTCTCTCCAGCCCCTTGTTCCTCAGGACCTGCTTGACATTTTACTCCCTAGTGCAACCCAATTACTGAAGTTCCCCTAACAAACCAGCTCTCTGGCCTTGTTTGTATGTGTTCTCTCTGCCTAGAATGCCTTTTCCCATCTTGTCCTTTATTACTCTGCTCACTTACTCAATATCAATACTCAGTTAAGAATCATCTCCTCAAGGCACCTGGGTGGCTCAGTTGGTTAAGCGTCTGACTTCAACCTAGGTCATGATCTTGCCTTTATGAGTTTGAGCCCCACATTAGGCTCTCTGCTGACAGCTCAGAGCCTGGAGCCTGTTACAGATTCTGTGTCTCCCTCTCTCTCTGCCCCTTCCCCACTCATGCTCTCTCTCTCAAAAATAAACAAACATTAAAAAAAAATCATTTCCTCTTTGAAGCCTTTCCTGGCCCCCACATGTAGAATCGACCACTCACCTCTTTTAGTGCATCCACTGGAGACCGTTCCCACTTCTACTGCAAACTGTGAATGCCTTATTGCACTTATGGCTCACCCGCCTGCTTTCCCCTATTAAACCCTGAGATCATTAAGGGCAGGGGCTGTGTCTGTTCCATCCTTGATACTTGACAAGTGCCTGGCACATTGGGGATGCTTAGATAAATGTGTGGTGAGTGGATGTTGAAGGCAAATTTCAAAAACTGGGAAAAATATCCACCATAAAGATGACAGATGATAAATTTATATTTTTATAGAGAGCCTGAACAAATCGATAAAGAATTAACATCTAAAAAGAGAAATAAACAATTAAATTCACAGATGAAGGGAAGAAAATGGGCAAGGACTGAACCCCATCAGTGATCCAATAAATATAAGTTAAAATTAGATATAATTTCACCCATCAGTTTAGTCACAATTTTCCCCCTATTTTAAGACTACCCAGGACTGGTGAAGGGTATAGTGAAATAGGTACTCTCATACTATTGGTGAAAATCAGTTGACAGCACATGTTGAGAACTAAAAACATTTTTAGCTTTTTAAACTAATGATCGCCCTTGCTGGAGAGAGTTTTGCTTAGGAAATAATCCAAAAGGAAAAGTTTTGTTTAAAGTTTTTCACTGCAGTGTGGTTTATAAAACTAAAAGTTGGAAACCTCAATGTCCAAAAAAGAGAAAATGTTAAGAAATCATATTTTCTTAGAATCTTATGCAGCTATTAAACATTATCATGCTTGTAAGTAATTTAATGGCGTGGAAATTTTTATGCTAGAAATATAACTGAAAAAAGAGAGATAAAAATCTTAAAATTCACAATGATTCTCGTGACTATGACCACTGCTTCTGGTGTTTGGACTTCATCTGTCAAGTCATGATGATAAGGAAAAAGCCTGAGTGTCATTATAGATGTTGGATGGATTTTCAAATGCTTCAGATTTCCAGAAGCAAAATAGATGAGAAAGAAAAGTTTCTGATTTTTCTTAGGTATCAAAGATCAGGGTCTCCTGTCTGTAAAGGGAAAGCAATGTTGGAAGACTGGGGAAATTTCCTGAACTGAAATTTTAATAACTACTTAAATTATAGTATACTGAGGTTTTATGTAAGTGGATTCTAAAGACTTCAAAAATATGAATTAGGGGTGCCTGGGTGGCTCAGTCACTTGAGTGTCTGACTTCAGCTCAGGTCATGATCTCAGGGCTTAGGAGTTCGAGCCCCACGTCAGACTCACTGCTGTCAGCGCAGAGTCCAGTTCAGATCCTCTGTCTCCCTCTCCCTGGCCCTCACCCACTTGGGCTCGTGCGCGCATGCACACACGCGCTCTCTTGCTCTCTCTCTCTCAAAAACAAACATTTAAAAAAAGTGAATTAAACTTATTTGTATTTCCCCCTCATTTCTCTTCTTTTCCTTACATTTCAAGCTTATACACTGAAATGGAACTTACAAAGTTGAGACAAGTGACTAGAAAATTAGAATAGTCCTCTTCATATAAATAAAAGGTTCACACATATATTGAAGGTATTTGCTGATGACCACATATGGTTGTCTGATGTAAAGTGAATTCACAGAATATATTTCCTAAGAAAAGAAAAAGACAACAGAAAAATACTCAAAATATTAATAGCAGTTGTTTCTTGAGGGATGGGCTTATGGATGCTTTCTTCCTCCTCTCTCCACCTTTCAATGCCCCTTGCACATAGTGGATACTTGGTGCTATTTGTTGGTTAAATAGATTTTCCACATTAAAAACACTTTAAACTTCTATGTTAAAATTATTTTAAATAACTAAGTCCATAAATTACTTGTCAAGTCTAAGAATCTCACAAGACCCTAATCAATATTCATTCACTCATTTACTCAACAGTTAGTAGGTAGAGTGCAGTGCTAGATGCTAAGTATACATTAATAAATTAGATACCATCTCTTTTCTAAGAAAGTTTCCATTTAGTAATAATGACTTTGGGCTCTTTGCCATGGTTTTTTTCCCTTGTTCTACCATTTATTCCCCACCTACTTTTGATCCTGAAAGTATTCAATATACTTCCTCACCAGAAGTCCAAAGCCTAAAACTGGGCCGATGCTCTCCCTAGTGGTGACCATCGAGTCCCTTTCATTTGCCTTTAAGTCTTTTAATGTCTCTTTTTTTGAGCCTACTATCTACAGAGTTCTTCTATATACTCTGTACAGTACTAGGCATTGTACATCTTCTCTCATTTAATTCTAACAATATTTCTTGAAAGGTAGGCATTATGATCTGCATTTTATAGTTTACAGGGAAAAAAGAAACTAAGGCACAGAGAGGTTAAACAAGTTACCCATGCCACTCTGAGACTGGTACAGCCAGAACTCAAACCCAGATCATTTGAATCCCAAAGGGGGTTCTATTGACCACTCTGCTGTTTTGAAGGTCAGGGATTTGAGAATTGGAGGAGGCAGGCAGTCCCAGTCCTAGATGGGGAGACACTAGAACCCATTGCTTTGTTTCAGAGCTGGCTGGCTGCTGGGAGGTGGCTGAGCAGGTAACTGAAAGAAGGGCTGAGGAAGGAGCTGGTCCCATGAAGCAGCAGGAGCTGGAACAAGATCTGTATTTTTGCTACTACTCCCTGTTGACCTGGGAGCTGGGCCTCCACTCAGCTCTTGCCCCTCCCTGTGGTCAGAATAGGACCAGGGAATAGAGCTAGACTCCACATCTTCCTAAAAGACCTGGAGAGGCCAGGGAAAGGGGGTTCTAGGTTAGCTGCTCTTACTGGGTAGATGTTTCTCACATGTTTCAAGTGGATAGAAGGTTCTAACATCTGTTTAGATGAGGCAAGCACACTAGTTGTTTTCACTGATGTTTGTTAGACCCTTGTGGTAAGGTTTCACACTCCTGACCACCCAGGCTCCCCCTACATTAAAATCAGTGCTTGTTTTGAGAAAGGCGAGCAAGTTGGGCCCTAAGAAGGAGTCATGCTTTATATATTAAAATGACCCAAAAAATGCCTCTGTGGAAAACTTTTCAAAAATAAATATTAACTTATCTTCAATGCTTTTCAACTACTTTTTTAAAAGAAAAAATTCCACTTTCAATAACATAGTCAAAGATTCTGAGAAGAAATGATGTCCAGAGTTGCAGTAAAGATTCAAGGAATAATAGCTTACCAATTCTTTAGCCTTGCTGGGAATTTAAGATTTTAGGATTTCTAACATGAAGTATCGAATTAAAAATAAGAAACCTATTTAACTTGACAACACAATTAAATCATAATTTATTCTAAGGGTTTTTACAAAATATTTTATGAAAATTATACATAGGAAGCAAAGTTTAACAATTTACATTCTAATTAAAACTTTGTTACAAAACATGCCTGTGACCACTCTCATGCTAATTTCATATAGTAGAGTTATAGGAAAACCAGAATCTTATATATGCAAGGTTTTTTTTTTTTTTTTTTTATATCGTCTATTACAAAATACAGGCTTGAGAGCTTAGGAGAAAATTAAGCCAAAAACTGAATTCCACCTATGAGCCAGTAGGTGGCACCAAAGCACATCTGAGACTTTGACACTGGGGTGTGGGAGAGTGGGAGAAGGAAAGCAGTTTCAAAGGCAGAAAGAAATACATGCAAGTACATTCAGTCTCAATGCCCTAACATGGATTTCCATATCATAATAGAGATTATAGAGTAAATAGTTTTCTTATGGTCAAATTCTTTATCATCACTGATACTCCTCCCACCCCTTCTTATAGGAATACTTTTCTCCTTCTTTTCCCAAAACTGTATATTTTTAGTTCCTGCAAGGGTTTTCAACCACTGAGAAGCAGGTCCTCCTGTCACACAAATTTGTGGTGTGAAACACACAACGGCAAAGTAGAAAATTTTGCTCTTTAACATCACCCCATATTTAATATTTTTTGACAACATTTTCTCTGAAGCAGCAGTACCATTTGATTTTGCTAGCTTTCTCAAGTATCTTCTTCAATGTTGAGGTAACAAATAAGTTAGACATTTTACTATTTAAATCTCTTGGGCCTTGTAACCAAAGAAACACATGCAGATTGACTTTAACATGCTGTGTGGCATCCATTAGTGAAAATAGGGAGCAGGAAAGAATCTCTGTCCACACAGATTTTCAAGATTACATTCCACCTGTTTACTAGTTTTTAGTGAAAGAGCCAGTCGATTTTGAGTTCATTTTGAAATCTTGGCGATCAACAGCATTCTGAGAGGCAGGGTTGCTTCGATCCAAGTGTTGGGGGACTTCACCATCTTTTCCCAGAGGGCAACTTCCTCTGAAGTAGAGTCCATCCAATCCACTTCAGTGCCATAGCTTTTACCTGGAAAAAAAAAAAAAAAGAGGAAGCATTGCCTTTAGTAAGAAATTGTTTATTGAAAAGTGGGGGCGGGGGAGGGTTATTCCCTAATTATAATCACCAATGGAAAACAGCTAGGAAGAGTTTTTATATCACCAGGAGGGCAAATCTTGAGCTCAATAGAAGAAACAGCTGTTTAACCACCTGAGCTAGCTAACTATCTGTCAGGGACATCGTGGGGTAGTAGTGAAAAGGCCTGGCACTGGGTTGGAAGTGACACTAGATGGTTTCTAAGGAAGTGTGGTTTGGGGTTTTGTGTCCAGGAGACTCAACTTTGAATCTTGGGTCTGATGCTTATTAACTCTGTTACTTCGTTTGTTAGAACATCAGTCCCTCTAGAGATAACATAGTAACTACTCATAAAATTTCCGTGAGGATTAAATGAATTAATATAAATAAAGCACTCAGTACAGTGACTAGTGCTCCATTAATGTTAATTACTATCATTATTTAAAGCACCCTTTCAGTAATAAAAGGATATAAATGTTTTTCAGGGGAGAGTAGTGATGAAGGATTTTCTGTATCCCCCACATACAATAACTTAAGCTCTGTGTGGACAGACACTACATCCTGTTAATCATCCTATCTAGAGCCCTTGGCATACAGCCCGACATTCCTTCATTCATTCATTTCATTACACGGAACACACATTACACAGAAATAGAACAACTGTTTTCATTAGGAAGAAGCAAAGCAACAAACAGACAAACCTCTACTGTCTCCAGAAGCCCTTGGCTCATAGAAAATTAAAAACGTAACAAACATTACCTGTTCCAAAGCCAATCCGAAGGCCTCCCAAAAACTGGTTGGTTAATTTGTAATGGTCCCAGACAGTAAGCTCTACACAGGCTTCTGTCAGATCTTCAGGCCTGAACCCATCATACACCATGGTGTGGTTGAAGACAGGGTTGGTTGTTTTCCCTACAGCTCTCGTCTTTTGGCGACTTTTCCTACTTGTATCTGGAAGGATGATACTACAAAAGGAATTGTTGTGAAAGTATTTTAATAAGATGGTGAACATTTACACCTTCAGTGCACTTCAACACAGCTACTGAAGACTGGCAGAAGGATATGGAAGAAAAAAGAGTGTCGAGAGGCAGCAGTGGTGGTGGGGATGATGGTGGCAGTAGTGGTGGTGGCACTGGTGATAGTGGTGGTGGTGATGATGGGCATGGTGGTGGTGATGGCAGTGATGATGGGGATGGGGATGGGGATGGTGGTTGTGGTGGTGGGGTGGTCATGGTGGGGGTAGTGGTGATGGTTGTGGTGTTGGTGTCAGAGGTGATTATGGGGATGGTGTTGGTATTGGTGGTGATGGTAGTAGTGGTGGTGGTGGTGGTGTTGGAGGTGATTATGGGAATGGGGGTGGTGGTCATGATGGTGGTGGTCATGGGGATGGTGGTGGTGGGGATGGAGATGGTGGGGATGGTGCTAGTGGCAGTGATGATGGTGGCAGTGGTGGTGGCAGCATCCTGCTGGAGGGACTCTTTATTACAGTGGACCAGACTTGCTTTGAATCCTGATTCTGTCACTTATTGGCTGTGTATTGTAGGGAAAGTCACTTAATCTCTTACTTGCTTCTTCATGTTTAAAATGAAAACAGTGATACCTACTTCATAAGGTTAATATTAGAAGTGCATATGAAGCAAACAACTTAGTTCAGTGCTTTCATTTAGTAAGGGCTCAATATGGTAGCAATTGCTTGAGGATACCTTTAAAATTTGGAAACATGATCTAGTCTTGATTATCTCTTTTCTGTTTTTAACCTACCATACCTCTTATAAATACAAGAAGGTCTGAAAGTTGTCTCAGAATGAGAGACTGCTCTGAGCTGAAAAGTCTTACCAGCTGACCTATGAATAATATGTATAGAGAAAATCACAAATAATGTCATATAAACTTAAACAGCTACAACTGGTCTTCTGGAAGAATTGATATGGATAAAATTAGTCAGGGGGAGCCAAGAGAGTACACTAATATCTGTTTAGACACTACTGACTAGATGGCAGGCATTTATTCGTATAAGGGAGAAAAAAGTTTGCCACTTAAAAACTCAAATTAGGGGTTCATGTCACAGATCCCTCTAGTTTGTGTTGCCACTGTCCCAAGTTATTTCATTCAAACCATGAATGATAAGTTTCAGCATCACAGGTATAGAGACCTGAAACCAACCAGCAAAGGCTGGGCTATGGTAGAAATGGGAGAAGCAGAGTTATCAATACTGTTACCATTTAACAAAAGAATTTAGATGGCTGCCCCTTAGCAGTGGTAGATCGAGACATTCCTTCACCCAGATGTGCACTTCTCCGGTTGTAGGAAGCTTTTTACCTGTAATTGAAAAAGGGCAGAAAATAAAATTTCACTGCCATTCCTCTCTTGGCAATATTGTGTCCAAAGATGCTACCCTAAAAATGGTCTGGCATAGTGATGGAGCTAGAGCTCCATGATATGATCCTAATTGGTTAAATCTATACATTCTTAACTAAATCTTCCCTAGTCTGGCTGCACTGAGCTCAGATAGCTCTATGCAAATAATTCATATTTATTCCAGGTACAGAGTATTACATCATTCTTTTTGGGTTTGGCTTGTTTCAAGATAAATTATAGAGATCAGGTATGTAAGTCATCCATTTACAGTTATACTCAAAACAACTCAATGAAATGTATATTCCTTTAAAATATTAATACTGTTAATGGGAGGCATTTGAAGCATAAGTAGTATAAAGTAACCAAAACAGGTACCAAGATACAGCCACTCTTGTTAAATGTGGTTACATACTTTGTGGCAATATTGTATACATACATACACATAATAACTAATGTTATAGACAGGGAATTACTGAGAAGTTAGCTTACACTTTAGTTGTTGGCTAGGCTAGGTGCGCCTGGACAGAGGACCACTACCATATTTTTCTGAATGGGTTAACCCAGTCAACCAACGGGAATTTAATGAGCATCTATTATGTGTTCAGCCCTATACTAGGAGAAATGTATACACTTAAGCTAAGGAGTAATTCAAATAAAAACTATAAAAATGTAATACAGAATGAAATGCCAAGTTATTAATATAATGTTCTAGGTGATGATGTGATCAATGAGGGTGAATGCATATGGCCAGGAAAAACTTTATGGAAAAGATGGGGCCTCATCTATGACTTGGATAGGTTGAGAAGAGGAAGCCATTCCAGAGAAGAGAAACTACATGAACAAAATATCAGACAAGGTGGAGCCCATCACAACACATGGTCCCCTTTGCCCCTTGTTCCCACCAAGAAATGATAGTGCTGGAAAACAGACAGGCAGAATTTCTATGCATGTGGACCATAAATGATAGGATAGAAATTATATATTTAAAAAATCTGCCTTTTAAGAAGATCCAGAAGTAACACGATGGTGGTTTGGCAGCCACACGGGTCTAAAGATATGTTGTGCTTGCCCTTAAATTTTTTTTAACTGAATTAGAATGCTTTTTCTAGTTTAATCACTGACCTTACCATCCAAGATTTCTTTCATGCCACTAGTTTCACTATCTGGTTACTGAAAGCATTTGAGTTGTAACCTTTGATTTCACTGGTAACATTCATACAGATTCTTAGGGAGAAAAACTTGGAGAACTTGCTTGGGACATGACAAGTGGCTGGCATTCTTTTCTTGCTAGTCTTTTGCTCCTTAACTGGGCTGGAGACCTGAGGCCCTAACATCAAGGATGCAGTTAGGAATCTTGAGGAAAAAGCTTTCTATCCTGCTGACACCTTGCGAATGGAGAACCAACCAATGCACTCTAATTTCCTACGGGCTCCAAATGAGTCCTTCTAATTCTTGCCTGTGAGGAACACTCAGGCTCCATTCTTAACACAGTGCTACCAATAGGTCCAAATTCTGAAGACAGGAAATGCCATTCACACTGTGAAGATACCAACTTTTTGGAGAGTGAGGTGACAGTTCAAACAAGGATTGTAAACTAGAGAATTCTGTAAACTGAAGATATTTTTTTCATGGAAACAGAAGGTAGAATGTTGGTTATCAGGGGCTGGGAGAAGGACATGGTAAGGCTAAAGTTTAATGGGTACAGAGTTTCAGATACGCAAGATGTAAAAAGGTCTAGAGATTGGCTTCAAACAATGTGAATATGCTTAACCCTACAAATGGTACAGTTCAAAATGGTTAAGATGATAAATTTTATGTTATGTGGTTTAACCACAATAAAAAAAAAAGAATTATCAACGATAAATGGACTCATTTGGTCCATACAATTACTAAGATAATAATTTTGCTTAGGGTTTCACCTTTGAAAATAGCACAGGGTTCGAAGAAATCCTTGGAGAGGGAAGGGATAGGGAAAGGACATAAATCTGGATGGAAAATCATTACGTACCAGGAATTGGCTCTGGGACATACTGGAGAGCTAACTTCATTTCACCTCTGTTTTCTGCTTCAAGGGCAACTGGTGCTGTCTGGAAAATGAAGGACACTGTTGGTAAGTGTGAGACACAAACTATTTTACTGTTTGCTGGTACTCTGTTATAGGACAAAAACTGCCCATTTCTGCGACTACGTATCACCCATGAATGCCCTGGATTAACATTTCTTTTCCCATTAGAGCTAAGCTCTTGCTTTTGTATCTGGGAAAGGCATACTGTGTATCTTGGAAAGACTTGGTTGGTACCCAGAAAACATCTCAAGGCCTTTAGTCTCAGAGATAGTAAAGAAATCAGAATGGCTTTCTTGAAGATAGGAGAAATGTTCTGGGATGCCTTCGTTTTTATCAAAATACACAATTTTTGTTAGTCACCCAGCCAGATATAAAGCTATTTATTTGTGTTATTCTCTTTCTTTGAAGAGTGTGGGGAAAGCACGGGGGAAGAAAAGTCAAACGTTACATTTTCAAAGCTGCGTTAACCTGATTATTTCAGATCACATGGTTTGATGTATGTAAGAATAACAAAGACTGAACAATAATTTAAAAATGTAGATCTATTATTTTCAAGTATGAGAGAGTTGGTTTCACTTTCAAATTCTGGTCCTTTAGAGCCTTATTGCCAAAACATGGCTATGCATCAGAAACCTAAGGGAAGTTAGTTTAACATAAAAAGCTTTTGACATTTTCTAAGGAACTCACACCCAGTGAGTCATGGGTAAGACTAGAAATAAGTGCTCCAGGTGATTTTGATGCAATAGTTGGGAACCATTTCTCAAGCAGAAGTGGTTTGTTATGGAAATGCTAAACAGTAATTTTTATGATTGATATTCATCACTTCCAGCTGGGATCATACTCTCACACTGGGAACAATAAAAAAGTGGATTAAATAAATTTATTTGAAGGAGTTAAAGAATTACTAATATGGACAGGACTCAAATGGAGAAGATCTTTGAGTCTGACATTCTTTGCTTTTCACCTTGAGGCATCGGCTGATTTTGAAGTAGTGCTAAACTAGAGCATAATAGAAAGGAATAGACTTAGACATACTCTAGATCAGTGGTTCTCAAAGTATGGTCCCCACAATCAGCAATGGCTAGAAACTTGGACCCAGATGTTACTGAATCAGAAACCTTGGGAATAGGGCCCAGAAATCCGTATTATAATAAGTACTTCAGGTGAACTGGATGCATGCTAAAATCTGAGAACTACTTCTCTAGGCTTTCACTTGAAATCCCTGAAGGGCCATAGCCTAGGAATCTGAGCAAACAAAAACTACCTGAGACCACATGAAAACTGAAACCCGGCTTCTAGTCAGTTTATTCTCAGATTAAAGTGGTCTGTCCCCACTCTGTGTGTCAGAAACAAAAGTAAATTCTTGCAAAGTATCCCTAGAGTTCTCATATACAGTGTCTAGCATATAATAAAAAATGAACTGGCATACCAGGACAAAGGACCAAATGACCAAACTAAGATAAAAAAATTAGATAAGAGAGACATACAACTGGTTGGGATATTGGTTTTTTATATTCATACTTTAAATAACTTTGATAAATATGCTCATAAAGATAATGTTAAGATAGAGAATTTTAACAGAGAAGTGATCTATGAAAAATCAAATCAAAATATAAATCTGAAAAATATAATGATTGAGAACCTGTAAATGGGTGTTTTAGACATAGCAGATAAGAAAATTATTGAATGGAAAGACAAGTTAGCAAAAACTAGCCAGCTTGGATTCTGGAGAGGAGAAAGAAGAAAAAAAGAAGAAAAGAAAATACAGAAAAGAGACATATTAGATAGAGTGAACAGATATAATGATTCCAAACAATGGATAACCATTATTAATTAAAATGCAGTTTATAGTAGTTTCCTCCTACACGCCAGGCCCCAAATGAACCAACCAACCGAAAATGTTGGAACTTACCTTTCGCTTCAGTGGATACCACTTCAGTTGTTTATTCTGTTTGTTGTCCCAATCCCAAGTTTCCAAGTCAAGTTCTACTTCCCCTAGAAAACTATTGCGCTTAAATGTATCCCGATGCCAAACGGACAGGTTCAGCTTTTGTGTTTTCAAGATTTGCTTTTCGACTTTATACTGCAGATCAAAGAAGGAAATTAAAGTGGTGAATAATATTATTTTATGCCAAAGTTATGACACAGAGATGAAGAGAAAAGTCATCTGTACAGAGCAGGTTTTCTCATCTGCTAGGTTTCAAGTCTCAAAAATATTGCAAAGTCATCTTATTCAAAGTGTCTTGTTTCAAAGAGCTAAATCCATCTTTCACAAAAGCTGATTTTCTTTCTGCCTCTGGAAAAGCAAACCATGGTTCAAATATCATAAAACAAAATATCTCTAAAAAACAAAAGCCAATTATTCATTTTTTACTGGATGTTTTTAGTTCAAATTAGATATAACATAAATCCAATTCAGTCTACAAATGCTAATGAAGTTTAATCCTGTGGTCTGTTTTCTACCTAAGGACAAGGTATTTTTTTTCTAATAGACTCTATTTTTTAGAGCAGTTGTAGATTGATAGCAAAACTGAACAGAAAGTACAGAGAATTCCCATATACCACTTGCCCCCATTTATACACAACATCTCCTACTATAGATATCCTGCCAAGACAAGGTACTTTTCAAGTAAAGATATGTTTGTTTTTTTCCTGCTTCATATGGTTAAGTGGAAAATATTTGGCATCCTAACAGTTTCTCATCCAAGATGTAGTCAATCCTAGATTGCATATAATCATGGAAGGGATAATAGTACTTCTAACCTAAAAATAATCTCTATTTGGTTTTATGATGTACTACTTGAATGTCCATTTTGGTTGTAGCAAGCTGGTGTTTCTCTGAGTTTACCATGTAAATTAGGTGGCTTTTCCTGAGTATAGGGTTGAAGTAGCTGACCTAGAAACAGCGAGGGTACGGAGGTATATCACAGTCAAACTGTAATTAAATACTGGCTACAGAAAATCTATAAAAAATTGACCCATGGATGACTGAAAATTAATTTAATTCTGCTTCTTTCCCCAGAGAATAATCAAAGAGTTGGACAGCCTTTTCAAAAAGTGGGAATGAATGACACTTCTTATATTTTCAGTTTTAAATTATCATGACTAAGGCAGCATTATGCAGTAGGGGGTAGGGGAAATATGAGTATTTGAGGCAGGTATACTTTCTATTCATCTGTCCATCCATCTATCTATCCAATAAACATTTTTTGAGTACCTATTCAGACACTGTATTAAGAGACAACATGTGTTAAATATATACTAAACACTTTGCACATATTAACTCTTGTAATGTTCACAACTACTGAGGTAGATAGGTAGGTACTATTATTGTCTCCCTGTGGCAGATCTGAAGTACAGACAGGTTAAGTCATTTGCCCAAATGCACCCAGTTGATAAATGGCACAGAGCTGGACCCTGTTCTCCTGGAACTTACAGTTTACTGGGAAAGCAGACAATGAGGCCAGTAGTTCAAGTGCTGAGTGTTAACAAAGCCTAATATAAAACAAGGTGACTGAGCCAGCAGACCGCAGGGCAGCCTGAGAGTTAAGGACAGCCTCTCAAAGGAAGAGGTATTTAAGGCTATAGGAGGTAGTTAGGGATAGAATGTGGGAAAGAGCACTGCAGCCGGATGGAAGTCCAGCAGTGTGAGAAAACGTAGTCAATTCCTCCAAAGAACAGAAAGGAATCAGGGTGAACCTGAACAAAGAGTCTGAAATTGGAAAGAGGAGGCTGGAGCCTGGGTTGTGGAGAGACTGGTGACATGTTAAGGATGGACTTGCCTCTAAGGGTAATGGGAATCCTAAAAGATTTTAAGCAGAGAAATAACATGATCAGAATTATGCTGTTGGTAAATCGTTTGGTTACGATGCTCAATTCTGTCAGCTGTGTTATCTTTGAGCAATTTCCTTTGTTTCTCTAAGCTTCACCTGCCTCATCTGTGAGGCGCAGACAGTATCCTCCTGGTGGCCTATGTAGGGAATGCAGGCGAGAACACATACAACATTCATGGTATATGGTCTCATGGAAGGCAGTTTCTCAGAAAATGTTTATTCCTTCCCTTCTTCTCTCCCTGTGACTGACTTCATCTGTAGAGATACTACCCAAGAAGACATGGCTATTTAGGGGTGCCTAGGTGGCTCAGTTGGCTAGGGTCGGACTTTGGCCCAGGTCATGATCTTGGTGAGTTTGAGCCTCGCGTTGGGCTCTGTGCTGACAGCTCAGAGCCTGGAGCCTGCTTCAGATTCTGTGTCTCCCTCTCTCTCTGCCCCTCCCCCGCTTGTGGTCTGTCTCTGTGTGTGTGTGTGTGTCTCTCTCTCTCAAAAATAAGTAAACATCAAAAAAATTTAGAAGACATGACTATTTAGGCGTAATCACAGTGACACATCATCATTTAGGATTTTCCTAGATAGAGAGTTCATAGATACCCGCAGTATCTCATTATACACAGGATTCAAAGTCTTCTTAACTACAAGTGTTTTCTTCTTGCCCATCTTGCCCTTGTCTGGTAACAAATAGGTCTTTACATATCTAAAAAGAGAAGTGGAAAGACAAGAAAGTCAGAGAAAATAAAAGTGATGTTTCCATCTCTACTTTGAAAAATGCATTGGTAACTGACAGAAATAATTAATTCATGACACTGAGAAAAGTGCTAAGTAAATGAATGTTCTCACTAACGTCTTTTATACTTAAATGTTTAGACACATTACAGCAGAATTGATCATGTCATAACTGTTTTGAAAAATTTTAAAGGATATTTCCTGAACTCCTTTTTTAATTTGGCCTTACCTGACATGGAGAGTGGTGGGGGACAGACCTCTAATGTAGTGCTTAATTTTACTGGCTTGTTTCCAATTAAGAAAAGACTTTGATGCTTGCAGAACTTTTTTAAAAAAAAGTTTTGTTACTGCCTTTTGAAAACAAAAATTACTCTTAGCACAAACCTAAGCAAGTCACATTTGATAGGGGAAAATGGTATATTGATTCCAATTGTTTTTATAATAAAAGCATGAGGATTGGGCTTATGCCAGCAAAATAATTAAGAAACTGACTTCTGCATAGGGATAAGTGAGGAATGCCATTCAACTTTTGCAAATAAACTGAAGTATCAAGTAAGCCTCTGATTTAAAAGATGAGCTGGTAATTCCCCCTAAAGTTCTTCTGTAAAATAGAAGTTAAATTTAGAATCTACCTCAGTCTAGAGTCTTAAGTCTTTCTGCACCACTGAACATTCTGAAGTATGTCCCTAATGTTAGAGAAGTTTGAATGTCATGGGAACAGATTGGAGTTCAAGCCCTCATTCCCAGTTCTGGTGCTGATGCTCTGAATTTATGTAAATAGGTCACTTATCTTCTCTGGCCCTGATTTCCTTATCTGTTAAAAGAATGAATGGGACAAGATGGCCTCAAAGGTCCCTTCCAACTTGAAACATTTTGTGCTTCTCTGACATTTTTATAGTTTAATAAGTTTGGCATATGAATTTATAAAGTAAATAAAACAGCACTTCCCCCAACTTTTCTTCTCAATCATTTCTTTTTCACACAGTCACACACATATCCTCCCCTCAATTTCTTTCTTTCTTTCCCAATTACTACAAGATTATGAATAACTAAGGGAAAACAGTGACTTCAAATTGTACTTACGGGTCTGAGCGCTGTTTTTTAACGTCCGCTGCTGCTAAGTCTTTACACTGGGCCACAAAGACATGCAACTCCTTCAGTGAGTCCACATAGTCGATTGCAAACTGAATATTTCCTTTCACTTCCAGATTGCCAAAGTCTCCACTGTAAACACTCATCACACTACCGCTCACCTGAAAACATCCGAAACACACAGTGTTTGTTTCTATTTCTTTCGCGAACCCAATGCAAGGATCATGAATATAATCTTTGCTTGCCATTATTTCTCTAGTTTGCATTTAAAGCAGTTAATAAAATGTGGCATAAAGACAGACCAATACAGACAACCTGACATGGTATATGGCACAACTAGTGTGTAAAAAATAAATGCCTCTAAAAGATAGAGATGAAAAGTGAAATGCAAAGTTATTTAGATACTGGTTCATTTCAAAGCAGGGGGATTTTATGGTAGGGGGCATTCAGAGTTCCATTTTTAGGCATGCTTAGTATTTAAGACACTAAAGAAAGAGGATGTGAGAAACCCCAGGCACACAAATCACAGTGACACATTGCTCGACCAAATTTCCAAGGCACTAAAAAGGAATTTTACTATGTTACTCATCCACTGAATCTAGGAAAATGCTTACTGGGCCATACGCCTTTAGAGGTCAGGAAGAGTAGAGAATGGATGATTGATGAAGGCAGTTGAAAGCCTTCCCAAGGCCATACATTTGATTGTTATCAGCAGAAATTCAATTTAAACAGATATTTTTTTTAAAGTTTGAGAAATGAGAGGCTAGTAAGAATTTAAGTACAGCTTTATCATTTGATTAACATACCTGGTGAGATATGTGCATGGTATGTATATCAGAGAACTATCTGGGTAAGTGTATGTAGATATATTTACATATATATATTTCTACACACATACTATATGCACAATGACTGACCTCACGTTATGAAAGAAGTTCTAGGTAAAGTCAAAGTTTCTAAAGCCAACCTGAATAACCACACTTAAGGAGCTTTCCTTTTAAAACCCTGTTCTGAATCCTTCTGTAAGGCAAAGAATTCCCTCTCCTATTCTTTCATGGGAATCAGGACCTTTAGTCATCAGGTTTGCTAAAAAAGAGATACAATTCTATACCTGCAAACAAAATATAAAACATATCTGCTATAAGCAGAACTTAACAATAGTTACCCCATTTTTTTGCACAGAAAAATGCAGTGGTTCATCTTGTTGGTAATTTAGGCTTATTTCTGAAGTACTTATATCCAAAAAACATATTTTTTATAATGGATATGAACTTTTTTTATGCTTAAAAAAAGGAAAAGAAAGATTTAGCCAGCCAGAAGCTAATTGTGGGTTAGAGAAAAAGCTGGTGCCCTTGGAATCTGGGAAATACAATGGGAGCCATTTTATAATAAGAAGGAGCACGGCAGAGCAAGGTTCACAGAAGCAGAGAGATATTAACACTGAGCCGGTGTTTACATACAGAAGACAGGGACGTCATGCCAGAGGAGCTGCTAAGATTGGTTAAAGAGCTTGGGCTCTTCTTGTGTCTGCTGAGCTGGTAACTGCTTTCTGATGCTGTATCTGTTTCTCTGTCATCACTCTACAAAACATCATATAATATACACAAAATTTAAATTCATGATGAGTGAAGATCAGAATCTCAACTTAGAAAAATATGATACCTTGGTATCCCAGGGATCTGTGAACGTTTTTGAAGGTCAAAGGACATTAGTGCTAATCACCAGGGAATGGGATTCAGGATAAAATGGGTGGTCTGTCTTGGACCTCACCTAAGGAGGAGAGCAGTGTTTCACTACCAAAATAACAAAGTCATTTCTTTTTTTTTTTTTAACCTACAAGGTGGGTCCAAGGTGATACAGAAGGCAGCACTACTGTGAGCTTTCTTGTTACTCTCTTAGTATTATGCATTTATGTTACTTGGGAAACTTTATTGATAGATATGAGAAATTAACTTTACCCAGACAATAAAAGGTCTAAGATATACTATCAAAACATAAAATACCATGTTTAATTCCTCTCATTATTAACATAGACTTGTCTTTCCAAAAATTCAAATCTTTTACTTGAGACACTATTAAACTAGAAAAATAAATGCCAGTTTGATCTGTTTCAACTAGAAGTTTTATATATATACACATACGTATTTTAAAATGTTTAAACGACCTCTTGTATATTTCTGTAATGCTATTGTGCTTATCTTTTTATTGCTATAGGGAAGTATATATTAAATTATATTTATTAATGTGTATTAAATTCTACCCATATTAGATTTTAACAAAAATTTTTTAAAAAGTAATATTTTAAATATATCCCATGAAATATTTACCTGGGTCAAGAGAAAAAAAAGTGACAATAATAAATTTTATTATATTCAGAGCTAAAATTTATTAGACAATACCTTTAAAAATTCATGATTCAGAATGAGCTCCTTCAGGGGTTAGAAAGATTATGGAGCAGTTCAGTGGAGTTAGGGAAATATCTGTATGGAGTAGTTAGTTCATGCCAACATATTCTAGGGCCATGCAATTACGTATCAATATAACAGATGCCAATTCTAATGCAGATTAAGGAAGGAGTTAAAGAAAAACAAAATTTATGACTTGTATGGATAAGAAAAAAATTCTCCCTCAAAGGTTAAGAAAAAAACCCATCACCATACCTTTTAAATGTCTCTGGTGTCATACCCTCTCCTCACATGCTTACAGTACATTTCACTCTATTATAGCATGTACTATGGTCTACCTAGTATATCAGGTCACTAGTCAATTACTGAAGGATGGGATCCTGTCTTGTTGACCTGGAATACCAATTTCCACATAGCAGGTACTCAACAAATGTGATTGATGATAAACTAAGCCTCAAAGGGATAGTGGACAAAGGCGCAAGACCTGGTTTCATGTCCACTTCCTTTAACATTCAGTCTGACCCAAGTGCTTTGAAAGGCAAAATTATACAGCTTAATTTGGCATCTCTGATGCACAAACTCAAATGACGTGGACTCTCTTTTGTGTGGAACTATGAGGCAGCACATTAAAAGTGAGGGAGGGGAAAAATGAAAAACCAGGAACTGGTGTCACTTGCCTCTTCAGTTATTATATAGCTTACTCATATGACCAACCAAGACCAAAGACTATTTACAAAGGTATAAAACCACAGGAACTCCATGAGGCGCCTATCAGAGGCTTCCAACTAATGATTTGGTTTCAAAGAATGAGTGATTCTTTTCAAAGGAACTATAATGTGGGCTGTTACACATATGAAAGGGTGAATATTTGCAGATACAGTTCATCTAAGGCCCAAGAATTGACAAAGGGAAGGCCAGGAGGTCTGGGAGGAGGTATGTAATTTATATGCTGTCTAGAACTTTCCTTCTATTTCATCTAAGAGAATGCTTAATGATAAAGCTTTTTATTTTACGATCAAAAATCAGAACCCGAACTGCAAATAGTAACAGCTAGCATTTACTGGTATTCTCTATGTGTCAGGCACTGTGCTCTGTGTTTTCTGTGCAATATCTCACTGACTCCTCACATCCTAATCAGGTAGGTACTAGGAAACCAGATTCAAGGAAGGTAGGAAACTTGCCCATAGCCACACAGCAAACGTGTAGCAGTCAGGAGTAGGAATATCTAACTCCATGGGGTGCCTGGGTGGCTCAGTTGGTTAAGCGGCCAACTTTGGCTCAGGTCATAATCTCACAGTCTGTGGGTTCGAGCCCCGCATCAAGTTCTGTGCTGACAGCTCAGAGCCTGGAGCCTGCTTCAGATTCTGTGTCTCCCTCTTTCTCTGCCCATCCCCCGCTCACTCTCTGTCTCCCTCTATCAAAATAAAATAAAGACATAAAAAAAAAAAAAAGTCTAACTCCAAGCTCCTAACTACCTGGCTGCAAGAACAGGGAATATTTTTCTTTTCTTTTCTTTTTGGCTTTTTATGTTTTTAATTCTAGTCAACTTACTGTGTTATATTAGTTGCAGGTGTACAATATAGTGATTCAATAATTCCACACATCACCCAGTGCTTATCATGACAAGTGCACTCCTTAATCCCTGTCACCTCTTTAACCCATCCCCCAACCCAGAACATGGAATCTTAATTAAGTCAAAGGATCTGAGTTAAAATCCTAGATCTACTTTTTAGCAGCTGTTGGATTTGGAGAAAGTTATTGAACATCTCGGGCACTTTCCTGTCCCATAAAATGGAGAAAATAATACCTACCACATTTAGTTAGTGAGAGTTAGATATCAGAATGAATATTAAGTGCCTGGTATTTACAAAGTATTCAGGGAATAGCAGATAATAGTCCTGTTCTGACCTGAGACAGTAGGCATACTGGCTAACCATGAAAATCAGATCAGGGCTCCAGTCCTGGTCCGACCCTTTTGTAGATGAGTGATGTTATTTACCTCTCCTGGTGTTTCCTTACCTGTAATGTCTGGGGATAATGATGGTGCGCACCTTCCTGGCTTGCAGGAGGAATAAATGAGATAATGTATGCAAACTGCCTACACCCAGTAGATATCCTCAAGGTCTGCTGTGTCACTGTCACTCTATTACTTTACCAAATGCTTTCAAGCTAGTCATGCTACCCAGACTAAGCTTTCACAAATCAACTCTACTGTAAACTACAGAGTGGTTGTTTCATACCAATGTATTTCTGCCTGGATTTCTTATTTTGTACCCACTTTGAAACAAAAGTCACATTCCAAAATCAATGCAATTTGACTTCACCACCAAAATGAATTGCTGTTTGAGTCAAATGAGACATGCCATGCCTCATTCCAGGATCAACAACACTACCTCTATTGATATGAAAGGCCAAGGGTCAGTCCTGCTGACCTCTTTGGTCTCTGCCACAGCTGAATACAAACTCACCAACCTTGGCAGAGCAAATCCACCTATTTGGTTCCATTTTTCTGAAATTACAAAAGACAAACTTGCCTCATCTTGGAGAAATGCTGGAACAGACTTGCTCATCCTTTTGAGTTTGTCAGGGTGGAAAAACTGATTATCAGGCTGTGAAGGCACTGTGGAAACTAAACAGCAGCATTTCCATTCAAAATTATCCTTACAATTATCAGACAAACATAAAGCAAAAGTTGAAAATACACTTTTCTTTCATCTATGAATGAGATATTTTTATAAAAATGTTAAAGGCACAGTAGTTCACATGCACAGGATCCTAAGATAAGCAACATGCAGTTTTTATAAATTATACGGAGAGAACTAGCAAGGAGATGAACCAATTGAAAGTAAGAATTAGGGGCACCTGGGTGGCTCGGTTGGTTAAGCATCCAACTTCAGCTCAGGTCATGATGTCACAGTTATTGAGTTTGAACCCTGCAACAGGCTGTGTGCTGAAGCTCAGAGCCTGGAGCCTGTTTCAGATTCTGTGTTTTCCTCTCTGTCTCTCTGCCTCTCCCTGGCTCTCACTGTCTCTCTCTCAAAAATAAATAAACATTAAAAAATAAGAATTTATAAACTGTTCATTTTTATTCATCTGGAGCTGGAGTTGAATTATATTAAAACACAGAGCCACTGTGAATCAGTTTTAACTTATTTTTCACATCAGATTCAAACCACACGGTGTGTGACTTATTGGTTCATCTCCTTGAGATGTATTTTTAAAACATGCTGCAGGCTGAAAAACTATTTCATTGGACAGCAAGGATCTCCATACACAACTCAATCATAAAAGTGTTCTGGCTACTGACTAGCTAAGAGAAGGGTTGTGATTATGAGGATCACTTCTCTGATAGTGTTTCTCACTCAGAATTATGAAAGACTACAATTTCAAACTACTTTTTTAAGCAAATTGTTTAGACCTATTATTTACACACCTTAATTTAGATACCCTTTGATATAGTAAGTATATTATGTGGAAGTCACAATGAGATGATGAATTCTATTCCTCATTTGTGTAATTCTAGTTAGAAATCTATTTCCTTTAATAATTAGTGTCTGGGGTGCCTGGGTGGCTCAGTCAGTTAAGTATCTAATTCTTAATTTTGGCTCTGGTAATGATCTTGAGGTTTGTGAGTTCGAGCCCCCTCATTGGGCTCCGTGCTGACAGTGAAGAGCCTGCTTGGCATTCTCTCTCTCCCACCCCACCTCTCTCTCTGGCCCTTTCTCTCTTGTGCATGTGCTCTCAAAAAATAAACTTAAAAAAAAAAAAGAATCAGTGTCTAAGCTTTTCTTACAGTGAATCAGAACTTGCATATTAAATGAGTTAATATGTTTCAAGGCCCTTAGAACAGTGCCTGGCACATAGTATACTCTATATAAGTAATTGCTAAAAAGTAAATATTATCTGATCATCTTTAAATTGCCTATTTGATGTGCTACAAATATACTGACTTGGTTTTAGCAGTGAAAGAGATACTAGGAAAACAGAGAGATTAAAATCAAATTATATTTCTATTATATAACTCAAAAGGCTCAAATTTAGCCCTAAGAATTAAATTCATCTTTGGTTAAAAGGAATCTAATGAGGAACAACTGAAAATTGAAATATATATATTAAATATTTTATTATTCACATAGTAGTTCTCATCTAGCCTTTGGCTCACAAATGTATCAAAACACATTTTATGGTGACTCATGAGATGATACCTGCTTTAATCACTTCCCATTAAACAAACACACATATATACATATACATATATACAAACATATATGTGTGTATATTCAGGTGAATTGCTCTGAAGTGGTGTAAGACTAGATCCCATGAGGGCACAGTACAGCCCAGTGAGTACACAAAAACTTTTTATCCTAATACTGCTTCCCAGTATTTGCGAAATTGACATCTGCTACTCAAATGTAGTCAGTTTTACATTTATTAGGCTTTAGTTATTTATGCTTTGATCACGTATTTCACTGTGTTTTGTGGTAAGAATACAGTCTTCACTAGAGAAAAGCAATAATCTCAGCCCAGACATTAAAGTCATTTTGGATATTATAAAATAAGAGAGAAATTAATTCATCCAGAATTCAGCACATGACTAGCCTATGTGGCTTGACCTAACTAAGCTGGGTCATGAATGAAGACACGGATACATTGACATATATGTTCATGTATTGTTTTCACTCCTCAGGCTAACTGTTGAACAAAATATAACTAGATAAAACAAGATGACCAAACCTAAGTATCTGCCAGTTCAAAAGCAACTGGAGAAATCTCTTTACCCAACACCCCCGAGGGGCAGGAAGGAGTCTTGGTTCCTCTGCAACAGCTGGACAGAGAACACGCACTAAGAGCCAAAGCCTGGCATGTTCTTTTGTCAGGTCATGTGCCAGAGCTCAACGCCTTCCTCTCTGGCATGACCTCATGAGCAAAGTTTCAGATTTCAGACTAGATGTCACTGCCTTCTGGCATCAGCACTTTATTTCTCTATCGAATGTCTCCTTCATTTAGCTGCTCTTCTCATTAAGACTTATTAGCATAGCCAGACTGTTGGGAAACTGTTAATAAAAATCTTGTAGACTCCTGAGGGCAAACATGTGTATCATCATCTTCATACCTCCAGCACCTAGCATTATGAAACTGACTGAAAGTGGGAAGCTTAGAAGACACACAGACATATCTGCATACTTTACGAGGACCCACAAACACCCCTTGAATGTGCTATTTGTCCTAGAGACAGTAGTCAGAGTTAAATACAGCAATCTTAAAATGGAACAGAAAAGACTATTATCTTTGATTGGTGGTGGATATTAATTAGCTGATGAGAATTAGCCACCACAAGTATACACTTACTACTTAAGACTCCCATGTTCACTTGCTCTATATATTGACTATATACTGAGTCCAGTTTTGAACCTCAGAGCTTAAACTCCATAGAGAATAAAATTTGCTTCCATAGGTATGTAGAGAGGCATATACAACCATACCGCATACTTGTAAAAGTACAGTTCTTTCTTATGTCTAAATAAATCACAAATTGTTTCATGTCCACAGTCTTATGTAAAGGCCACAAGAGATCCAATACTCAAGACCATATACTGCAACATAAAAGCCAAGTGATAACGCAAGGTGCCAATGTCATTTTAAGCAAAGACTCAAAGAGCAGAGAGACTTACAAAAGTATAACAACACTTAGCAATAATATGCATGTATATATTTATGTATAAGACATATGTCTACATAAAAATTGTTTCAGTATGTAACTCTTCCTCAGTAGAACCATGAATTAATCTTTCAACACTGACAGCAGTAAAATGTTTTTATAGAACACTTGTCAGAATGAAATAGTTTTGTAAGCTGCAAGAGTTTAGTACCAATAATAAATACTGCGTTATTAATAGTGTTAGTTATTTCAGTATATTTAACACCATGTAAAGTGGCAGCATTTAGTCATTTGTGAGAAAGATCCTGCTACTCACTTCCTTGTATGCATTCATTTGTATCTGGTTCCTGATCTGCTTTTTGATCTACTCAGAAGAGCAACATTGAGAATAAATACCATTTTAACAGAAGGATTAAAGAGACATGAAAGTAAAGCTCAAATGTCAGTTTCACAACAGAGACTGCAGAATACATCTGACAGGTTTTTAGCTTGCTTTCATCTGATCCCCAGAGTGAGTCTTCATTAGCCACTTTAGCGTCTCCTGTTCAACTAAAAATCCAACATCCAGCACAGGAGATGTTTGGCATCTTTCCTCTAATTCACTGAGCCACACATAGCTTGGGAAATGGAAAGAGCACTACGCTCTTTGAATGAAGCCAAGATTCTAGTTGCCACCTCCCTCCACTGACCAACTAGCTACAGGATCTTAGACAAGTCACCTAATTTCTCTGAGCTTTTCCTATCCATAAATGACAATGAAAATCCCTGCCCTGCCTACCTCCATGAAGTTGTTGTAAACATAAAATGAAAAAGACCAAACTATGACATAAAAGTAAGGAATGACCTTTGAGGAGCTCTAATGTTGCATTTTATATGGATAGCTCAGTTAATACATATTTTTTTATTATAGTAAAGGCAATTTAGAAAACACAATTCCAGTGTACAAATATAAATTACACATTTGCATAAATGCTGAACTATAAAATATAAAAATCAGACTCATTTCCATCCCTTCCCCCCCAAAGGCACTATTACCCTATGAATTTTATAACTGAACCAAGTAATACTCAATCCATTGACAAAGTGCAAAATCTTCTGGATCCTGAGTATTCAGAACAAGTTAATTTTACCTTGGTCTATATTTAGCTATTTAAATGACCCAAGGAAGATCCTGACTCTGCTTCTGGGACTCTTTCCTTTGAAGTTAAAGCTTTACCAGCTATGCCCAGAGAGATCCAAATGCTGAGACGTGCAGATCAAATACAGGAATAACTTAACCCAGGAACCCTCCCGATGCTTCCTGCCCTCACAAGGAGTTCTGCAAGTCAGAGTAGCAAAAATCAGCTCATACCCATAGAAATACAATTTCCTATTTATAGAAACCCTCGCTTGCCAAGGGTCTCTGATGAGATCCTCACAACAGTATCACCAGCAGAAGCCTTGAAAATACAAACAGTTAGTATTAAATGCACCAAGTCAGAATCGTTTTATAATAACTTAGGCACCATTCATCACATAGTGGCAAATGACGTTCTTCTATTTATCCAACAGCTGCGTCCCGGTGACTGCCCAAACCGCCCCAGACAGACATGCAAATACATAAAGATATTTACCATCTTCAGCACTACGTACTAATTCTTCTGGCAGATTATCTACTTTTGCTTGATCTGTGCAGGAGAAATTAACGAATGGTTAACACGGCTGACCCTTGGAGAGAGAGAACAATGAGACTGTCCCTGGAAGCCCCCGGAGTTTGAAGCAATTAGTCAAGATGCAGTGAGGGGTGCAACCAAGATGTCTTCCCCAAAATACTTTCTCTTTAGATTAGCTACTTGAACCAGTGCCATAGCGGGAGCTCCCATTTCAGTCCCGATGCAGCTTACATCAGCACACTGCTGCACACGGACTCCCAAGGGTTAGTGGGTTAGCTAAGAGCAAGCAATCGGCCAGCAGCAGAAGAAAACACAGGGCTGCAACAGCCTCTCTATTCTTCTGGAAAGGGTAAGATGCTAGCCATGACTAACACCTTCTCAAACCCATGGTCATTAACAAATATTTCTGTGCATGCATCATCATTTGTGTATGCCTCTGGGAGCCTTGCTTGGGAAGTCAACTGAAGAGATGTAACTGGGGACCAGCTGCTAAGTGGAATCTTGGCAGGCTAGTGTGAGAGTGGGTATCGGTATTTGGAAGGGAGCGTGCAGGAATACCCGTCAGCTGATGGTGATTTTTTTTTTAACCCTATACATTCCTAAGTACTTTAAAGCTGCACCATGGAAATAGCCCCATGTTTCACAGGCGAGAGGTTTGTCAAACCGGACAATTGTTGCTGAGGTTTTTTTTTTTTCAGTACCCATCACCAACATCAGGAAGGACAATTAGGGCAGTCCAACAAAAGACTGCACTCCCTTTCTGTGGGAGCATTCAGGCAGATGTGGGGGATTGGCCACCTGTTGAGAAGGTTTTACAGAGAATTCCTGCATGGTGGGGAGGACTATAAAATGGGTGACATGCAAGGTCACTTCTAACCCTGAGATTCTAAGATCTCCGGTGGGGACAGAACTGCATTCTAAATTGGGAATATTGTCTTCAGAGTCCTGAGAATCTCTGATTTTAAGGAATTATTTAATGGCTTTTTCCTTTTCCTTTTTAAATTCAGACTTTTGAGTTCCAATTGCAGATGCCTAAAGCATATTCTAAACATGAGAATGGTCAACTTTCAGTCATATGAGTTTGGCAGTGGTTAACTTTCATTCAATAAATTTTCTCATGACCTTCGTACTCCCAGGGGTGCATCTTAGTTTAAAAACAATTAAAAGCAAACCCCCTAGAAGTCATGATTTCTAAGTCCGCTTGTGTAGCTTACAAGTCCCTATAGATATTATCCTTTATGTTAGTACTCAAGAAGTCCTTCACTAATTAAAGGAGGGGGGGAAGGGAGGAGACAGTGCCTAAAGTGTGGCAGGCCAGATAGTCTTTGGGCTTATAGATCCAGTATCCAAAAGAAATATGTGAGAAGAAGGAATAAAAGATGACAGTCCCTGAAGCTAGGGACTAATTCATCTCTTATCATGTAAAATTCATTAGACATCTATTACTGTCACATATAACATGGTCACTTCATAAATGCTCTTCATAGTAGTCTGTTAATTCTGAATCAGGACACTAAGCAAGTTACTTTGCCTCTGTGAGCTACATCTTCCTCATCTGTAAAATGGGAATAACAATTCATCTCTCATAGGGTTGCTTATGCCAGTTAAATGAGATAATGCATGTGATATGCTTAGCCACGTCTTGGTACACAGTGCTTAGTAAATGTTACCTATTACTACTAGAACCACTAGCTACCACAATCTTTTAAAACTCACTGTACTTGAATAAACAGTCAAACATGGATTCTTCAACTCAAGGAAATCTACTGTCTAGTAAGCAAACATCATGCACTATTTTAAAAGTTTCAGCCACTTTAGAGTGAGTGAGCTTCTTCAGCTCACTTTGGAAAGGTTATTCTCATCTGCTAATGCCCCCTTTAGGGGCTTCATTGCACAACAGCATGCAGTGAGGCTGCAGAAGAGCACATAATGCATTTTTAAGCTTAGACTGGGGCATGAACGGTGGGGCAAATTTTATTCTCACTTGGTGAATCTGATGAAATGTCTTCTAGACTTTTGGAAGGCATTTTCCTAGTAGCACTCTTTTCCAAAGTTTTCAAGACAGGACTGGGTTCTTCTTCTGAACCTGTTACAAGACAAAATCAATGAACACTGCACAATACAAAAAGCACCCAAACTCTTAAAAACCAGTGGACATTGATATGATAGGTTGAAAGCAGGCATTATGTTATAAGCCTCTATACTTTTATTTACTCTATGAAGCACTTCTCAGAAAAAATGTAAAATTTCTCCACTCTTGGTATGTCCTTTAAAAACCATTTCCCTGGTCAAGAAATATTTGCAAGCATACATCATACAGAAACAAGATTACCACATAAATAGGAAAGTGATCTCTTAGTCATCTATACCTCTATTTTAGGCACATGATTTGTTCTGTGCCAGACTTTGAATCTTTCCACTTCACTTCCAGCTTTTGAAGACAACCACAAAGTGGTTTTAGGAGCATTAAAACAATTAGCTGAAAACCATAGAAGGCAGGATTCAGATGTTTAACATCTGTGTATAATCAGGTACACAGATGGGCGAATTCCACAGATGAATGAATGTAGGCTTTTTGAGTTTCATGAGGTAGTAAAATTTCCAACAAAATGTTGGAAAATAACATAAAGTACTTTTCATTTAATTAGGTCAATTTAAAGTCGAGGTAGGGGGAGGTGGCTCTATCATGTACTAATCGCTTTATTTATTAATTTTTTTTAAAAAAGGCATGTTAGGACCAAAAGGAAAGAAAAAGGGCATAACCTCAAAAGAAGAATAGTCCTTTAAATACATGTAATATACCAAAAAATATCTATAGATGGTGCTTAACTTTTTCATTTTGACTGTGAAAACTCCATCATGGATTAGTCCTGGTCTGAATACTGTCATTTTATCACTGTTGTATTCTTAGTGCCTAGAACAGTGGCTGACAATAAGCACTTCAAAAATGTTTGCTAGGCGCGCCTGGCTGTCTCAGTGGGGGATCATGTGCCTCTTGATATCAGGGTCGTGAGTTCAATTCCTACGTTGGGTATGGAGCCTACTTAAAAAAAATTTGCTAAATCAATGCATGATTTCATTAATGATTCAATGAATTTGGGAGCCACTTCTTCACACAATTCTTTCCTGAAACACATCCCAGTTCTCCCCAATGTTAATAGGCTTTCTAGCACAAATGGATTCTAAGAAGAATTAGATATGAGATGCTCTGTGTTCAAATTTAAAGGTTTCTTACTACAGATCTTCTTGTAGACTTTAATATGCTAATAACATGCATAATTTCTCAGCATTTCCAAATGTATTTGATCATGAATTTTTTTTTTTTTGAGCATACTGAGGTATTGGTTGATTAAGAGCTCAGGCACATGTCAAACATGTTAGGCTGCTCACCACAATCATGGTGCTACTGTAGCCAAGTTCCTCCCTCCTCCATCCTACCCCCACCTGTTTGTTTTCAAATAAAAATTTAGGTTAGGGGATATAAAACTACAACTGTACCATTTTATACGTCTTATTGGCTTATGAATTTTAAATATCTTCTCTGGGTTCTGTCTGGATGGTTATTTAATATTGTTTCATTTTTAGATAGACTTTTTGTTCTCTGATAGGTTATGCTGATATACTATAAACAAAGCTATATATATATTAGGCAATAGTCTCCAAAGTAAGTACAACTTTACAAGGGTCACTTCACCTTTGTCACTCATGTGGTAGTTCAGTAAAAGTCTACTTCAGCATGTTTAACATGCTGACTTATACTCTTGCATATGTCTGGTTTCAGAGACTGGTATTTCACTTTCCTTTGCTTGCCTGCAACCTTTGTTAAAGGGGCTTCAACTTGATTAATTAGGATTAAAAGGGGATGCTTTGGTCAGTTTTCAAGCAGAGAAGACTACAGTTACTTGCAAAAGAAACCAAACCCCACAAGTCATCCACCCAGTAAAGTTTACTCATTCTCATTGATGCTGAGGGCATTCAGAAAAAGACAGATTATTAAAACTACTAGGAAGGTGACTGACACTAGCTGTTGTACAACTTTGGTTAAAATGTCCCACCCAGGGAGCATCCTTTATCATTTCATCACTATAATCAGGTAATTTCTCATTCCTATTTGCCTCTGGGTTTCTCTTCTAATATGCCCACGTTGGTCACAACAGCAGATTGAGACAAACCCCGTGTCTTACAGCCTGGCTGAAACCACTACCCCAAAGTCCACTCAGAAGAATGTGGTAATTGATCAAGATCAACATCCACTTGGTCAAGGCTGGAGCCAAAGAAATGCAGCAGGCCAGGCAATGCCCTCAGGTGGAATCAGGTGAAGTCATCTGACCAAAGTCATACTCTAGAGAAGGGGAAGATTCTGCAGATAATTGAGCACGAGAGGAAAAGAGTGGCAACAAAACACCACAGCACTAGGTATCTGAGGGAAACAAAGCTCGAACCTTGTACTTTGTTCCTGGTATTTAGCCACTAATGTGGTAAAATATTCATCCTAAAAGGGAAATGTGGGTCCATTTGTGGCACTTTCTTGCCACAAATCTTACTAGAGACTTCTGCGTGGATTGTCAAGAATGAAATTCTGGGGGACCTGGGTGGCTCAGTTGGTTACGTATCTGACTCTTGGTTTCAGCTCAGGTTATGATCTCATGGCTCCATGGGTTCAAGCCCTGCATTGGGCTCTGTACTGACAGTGCAGAGCCTGCTTGGTATTCTCTCTCTCTGCGCCCCCCGCCCCAACTTGTGCTGTCTGTCTCAAAATAAATAAATAAACTTAAAAAAATTAAGCAAGGAATAAATTCTAATTATTTCCAGGAAAACTAGCTAGAATGTTTTAGAAGTACTTTCTAAAACTAAACAGTTCTTTAAAAAATACTTTTAAAACCTAAAAATTCTATTGTCAATTAATGAGAATGAAGTCAGATTCTGAAACACTTCCTGTGGGTAAAACTGTCTCTATGTAACTGATTTCATTAAAGAATATAAAGGAGTCTGGGTAGCTCAGTTGGTTAAGCATCTAACTTTGGTTCAGGTCATGATCTCATGATTTAAGTTTGATCCCCACACTGGGCTCTGCACTGACAATGCTGGGCCTGCTTGGGATTCTCTTCCTCTCCTTCTCTCTCCCTATGTACCCTCCTTCTCAAAATAGATAAACTTAAAAAAAGAACAGAAAAGGAAATGTAGCTTTTTATTAAGAAAGGCTAGGTAGAGCTAAAATGACATGAAGACTTTAGTACCATTTGGGAATGTCAAAGTAATCCCAATTGTAAAAACTGTATCATCTTTTATATCAGCATTCCACAAATCAACTCATTAACAACTAATGGGTTAAAAAAATATAAGAATGCTCACTAGAGGTATTTCTCCAGCTTTCTGCATTGGAACCAATATTTCCATCTGAAAAATCAGAGTCAGAGGAACCTTTTTTTCCTTCCTTTTTCTCTTCTCTCTTACATGGTGATGCTAGAATCAATTCAACTTTACTTGTTTTTGTAGGGTTTTCTTCATCTGTCAGGAGAGAAATGGGTTGCCTATTTCTGGACACACTCATTGCTTTAGGAGTCTCTTCAGAGCCAGCTTCCTGAGAAGCCCATTCTTGAACCCCTGAAACCTCACTTTCACTATCTCTGTCTTCTGGGGGTATTATAGTTTCAGTGACCCCTATTTTATGTTCCACATAGAGCTGTGGGGTTTCAAGGATCTCAACCCCACTTTCAGAACCACAAAGATCTACTGATAAATCAGTCATAGCGTGGTCTCCTCCTAACACTTCATTGCATTGGTTGACTTGAGATTTAAGAACATTACTCTTAAGCTTCCTTTCAGAGGTCTCTGAGGCTGTCCAGTAAAAATGGGGCACTGTCTTCAAGAAACTGGCCTGCTCTGACTGTGGACACTCCTTCTTGGGAGTTTCTTCCTTCACTGACACCTGGAGCAGGTAAGAAGGAGCTTCCAATGCTTCTCTAAAAAGTTTCTCAAAACCAATATCAAAAGCACTCTCAGTTATTGATGGTGCCTCAGACTTTTTTACTGTTTCTTTGATTTCCTCAGGATGGAATTCAGAAGCAGCTTGCCTGGGCACCTCAGTACCACCTGTTAACTTTGATGGAGAAAGAGTGCCTTTATCACTTTCATTTTTTGAGGAGGGGCTTTCAACTGCTTCCTTCAGTAGTTTTTCTAAGCCAGCATGAAATTCTACGAACTCTAATTTAGGTTGAACAACTGTTTCCCTCACAATTTCTGCCACTTCCTGGGATAACCCTTTGCCATACTGAATAACAGTGGAATCAGATGAGCGAAGGGTTTGTTCTGATGGAGATACTCGGGCAGCTAAATAAGATCCAACTTTATGAGTTTTATCAGGAACTACGTTGAAGGGATAAAAATCCTTTCTGTCTGGAATTAAAATGTCCATTGTAGCCCATGGTGTAGAATTCTGGGGGCTACCTGCTGCCTGTACTCCTTCACTAAATTCTGCTTTTACTTCTTCAGGCACTACTTCCCTCCCAACTGGATAACTCAAACAAGGTTCTCTAAGTAGCTTTTGTAATACAGTATTTACATCCTTCAAGGCAGGGTTAGGTGAAAGAATGACTTTTTCTACAGTCTCTGAAATTTCCCTTTGTGAAGGTAATGCGTTATCCTGGGGAGCGAGATGAGCATCCCTGGAAGAAGGCATCTTTTGGGGAGAGTTGGCCACATCTCCAAAAGAATCCTTTCTGTAAAGATGGGATGGGTGAGAACCTTCTGCAGCCATCTGACACGAGGCCTCCATGTTTAGCTGGCACTCACCACTTTCAGCTTTCTGGGGGATAGCTGCATTTCCCAAAGTTTCTTCGCCTTTTGGAAAAGGAGCTATTATCTCTTTATGATAGGCTGATGTGTTGTGACTACATTCTATCCCTTTTTCATAAACTCTACTCTTTTTGGGCTCAGAGTTGATCCTAGTGGTAACAGGTTCTAACATGTTTGGTAAGGGAGAAGGTGAAGTTCCAGTCGCTTCCTTCAGGAGTTTGTCTAGACTAGCAGTCAAAGTATTTGGTTTGACTTTTGGAGGAGCTACTGTTTTGTCTACATGCTCAGTAATGATCTCCTTATGTCCTCTGTCTTCTTTCTCAGCATCAGCAAAATCCGTATTGTGAGGCCATGTTTTATTTCCAGAAATATCTCGTTCAGGCACTTGTTTTTCATGAACTTTTCCACCAGAAGTTTGCATGGCTGGTGATGAAGCTTCTGAAAGTAGCTTCTGTAAGTTGTCATTAAAAGTGTCTTTATAGTCTTTAGACAAAACACTTGTTTTAACTATTGATTCTTGAATCTCTTGGTCTGAGTAATCCTTTTCTTCCTTGAACACTGGTGTAACAAACCATTCCATATTCTTTTTCACATTTTCCTTTGATGACTCATTTCCTGGCAACTGATGAGCAGACTTTCTGGATGGTCTCAATGGAAATGTGGTTTCATCTGGTAACACCTGGAGTGTGCACTTTGAATTTAATTTCTCAATTTCCTCTCTTGCTGGAAAATTTTTTTTACCTATAAGAGTCCCTATTTCATGGATATTTTTTCCTGATGATTTAATGTCATTGAATTCTTTGTGCTTCTGGGTATTAAAAGGCACCAAATGTTTTTGGCTTACTATGGTAGTATTCTTCTCAACATTGTCTTGACTATTTGTATTGGCTCCTAAGTCCCAAAACTTTCTCAAATTCTCAAATTGAGAGTGATTATAGACCTGTTCTGTATTGGGTTCATCCATTCTTTCTTTCAGGGACATAACTTTAAAGTTGGGACTTGATTCACCAGTTAGGGATCTGTCTGTCTCCAAAGGGGTATGTATTCCACTCTCAACATCTGAAGGATGTTGCCATGATGGTAAAGTAAGGTCCCTTTTATGCTGCAAACTCTCTGCCTCCAGCAACCTTTTCATAGGCTTATTTATCTTATTCTGAAATGGGGACACTTCACCTGATTGGTCAACTGAAGGATAATTTTTGGATGAACCTGGTATCTGAGGTCTGGTCTCTTTAGGTTTATTCGAGGAATGAAAGCTGGAGAGATGGGCTATGTGGCCATTGTCATCGAGGACCACTTGTTTGTTAGTGACTTGATTATATTCAGTCTGGTCTGTAGATAAATTGTCCATGGGCTTCACAGGATGATACACTTTAGCAAAATGTCGTTGTTGACTGCATGATGATGTGGGTTCTTTATGAGTTAACTTAGCAGCAGTTTTCTCACCTTCCCAGAAAGATATTCTGTCACTTACTCTTTTGTATTTCTCTCTTTGCACTTGGTTCTTGGGAACCTCACCAGCTTCCTGTAACTGGACCTCAGGCTTCTTCCAAGATTTGTCTTTGGTAATCCCACATAATGACTCAATATACTCTGGCTCTAAGGAAGCTTTCAGGATGTATGTATCTTCTTCTTTGCTCTTTTTCTCTGTGTTCACGTTGTCCTTCAAACTTGGTTCTTTGACAAGTGTTGAAGAGTCAAAATTCACTTCTGAGTTTCCTTTATTTTTTTCATAAACATGAAGCTTAGGCTCTTCTTCACCTAAGGTGCCAACATCCTTAATGTTGCATGGAACTTGGTCTTCTGCATCAAGTACTGTGAGAGCACTGTAGGAATAGTTACTGATTGGGGGAAGTACCCAATTTCCTTCTCCTCTGTTTTTTGAAACTTGGCTGTAGTCCATAGTTTTACCCCCTTGATTTGGGTCGTAGATGTCACATGATTGCAATATGCCTAGACTTTCCTTGCCTTGTTGGAGCAAATTAATAGATTTGGGTTTGATATTCACATTATTATTTCGGCAATTTCCAGAAGGTAGTATATTTCCTTTTCCCTGGAATGTCAAATCAGATTCCATAGGCATCAGTTTAACTTTGGTAGATAATAGAGTCTTTGAGCCATTTTGTTTTACACTGGTGTCATCTGTCACCAAAGTAGTAGCAATCTGTGATTCTGAGTCTGTTTCTTCTTTGGGCTCTATTCCTTGGGGATGTTGGAGAGATGACTTAATATCTTCTGAATGAGAACTTCGATTAAACCAGTCTAGGACTTTAGATATGGAATCATCAGTTGTCTTCCTTATCTCAATGGCAAATGGATCAGAGTGTGAGGACGTCCTAGCTTTCAGGGCCTTGAGAAGAGGGGGCTTACCTTGCTGATGGTCTCTAGAACTGTGACCTGGCACCTGAGATGGCTCAGGCTCAACACAAGACAGTCCATCTGCAACACAGAAATGCTTTTCTAAATAAGAAAAGAGAATGCTTAAAGAATTATTATTCAATCACTCACATTATCTTTCAAAGAGGCACTTTGTATTTACACTTTCCATACCACTAGCATTTATAGCCGCGCTTTTCAGGGGCTGTAATATAAACTATCCTAATTAAGATATTCTATCAGAGTTGCTCTATGACAGTAAAGGAAGATAAATGTAGACCTCTGCAATATGGGATATAGACCCAATTGAGAAATTCCTTTGAAGTCTCTGATTTATGCTGAAAATTCATACAGGGGCACCTGGCTGGCTTGGTCGGTAGAGCCTGTGACTCTTGATCTCGGGGGGTCATTAGTTCAAGCCCCGTGTGGAGGGTAGAGCTAAATTAAAATAAAATAAAAACTCATGTGAATTTAGTATTCTGATCTATGTTACATTAAATTTTTTTCAATGTTTATTTATTTTTGAGAGAGAGAGAGAGAGACAGAGAGATAGAGCGTGAACAGGGGAAGGGCAGAGACAGAAGGAGATACAGAACTCAAAGCAGGCTCCAGGCTCCAAGCTGTCGGAACAGAGCCCAATGCAGGGCTTGAACCCACTAACTGTGAGATCATGACCTGAGCCAAAGTTGGACACTTAACCAACTGAGCCACCTAGGTGCCCCTAAGTTACAATTTAAATATTAATTTTCTTCTATTCTCAGATCTATGTATAAAACTGACACTCTAAAAGGATACAACATGTTGATTTTATGACTCCACCCATCCACTTGTATACCCATAAACATTAGAGGGGGCTTATACCCAAGTTTGAGGAACAGAAGATTTCAGGAGTTGGGAAAACAACTTCTGGAGCTTCCTCCAGAATATCAGAATAGTACAATGAAGACATTTGCATTCCTGAGCCTTACTCCTGATACATTAAAGCAGAATCTCTGAAGAGGGGCCTGGGAATCTTCACTAACAGCTAACAGCTATCCCAGTGATTGTTCTGCATCCTGGAGCTTGAGGACCATGATCTCAAGAAGTTCCTCTGTTATCTCCTATTTCCCTTACACAGTTTGTGAGTTTAGAAGTAATTTCTATGAGCCAAATTAACTAAACTGCAGACTAATGGAGAATGTGATCTCTACCTGTTCCCCGATGTTGGCTGACCAATGGCTAGGAGGCTAGAGAAGGATATTCTAAGCTATCAAGAAAGCAGAGAGAATCCTGTCTGAACCTTAATCACTGGGCACACGGTACACTTAGATAAGGTAACTCAGGCATTCCTCCCGTTTAGTTAAGACTTGGGTGTTTTAGGAGCACCTGGGTAGCTCAGTTGGTTAAGCGTCTGACTCTTGATCTTAGCTCAGATCATGATTTCATGGTTTGTGGGATCAAGCCCGGTGTGGAACTCTGCCTCTGGTTCTGCTCTGATAGCACGGAGCCTGCTTGGGATTCTCTCTTTCCCATTCTCTCTGCCCCTCCCCCACTCGTGCATGTGCATGCTGGCTCTCTCTCTCTCTCTCTCAAAATAAATAAACATAAAAAAAAAAGACTCCAGTGTTTCAGCATTTCTCCCGCTTCTTTACAAATGCTAAGCTATGCAATACATGTCCTGAAAATTACATCAGCAGAATTTTTAAGAAATCAGCTACATTTCAAATGCACTAGAGGACATATCAATTAATGAAAATCTATCTTTAATTTTAATCATCAACTCTGGCTAAGTGTGAAAACTACAAAGTGTTACACAATAATTGTCAAGGGGTCAATATTGGTTTCCATAACTACCCATTGTACTATTGAATATATGTCAATAATTGTGAAGTTCTTTTGAGAAATCTTTAAGAATTCTGTATTAGTTTAACTGAAGACTGTTTAATGATGAAAAATGCTTATAATATACTATTAATAAAAAAATTTCTGGCAGTATAAACATAATTTAAAATTATATTCATGCTTGAAAATTATTGAAAGGCTCTACAATTAAATGTTAGCAATACTTGTGGTTAATGCTGGGTGATGATATCGCAGATAATATTTGTTTCATTCTGTGTGTGCTTCTTTTCAAATGTTTTACCACAAAAGTATATTACTTTTGTTTTTTATTAAAAATTTTTTTAATGTTTTATATTTTTGAGAGAGAGAGAGAGACAGAGCATGAGAAGTGGAGGAAGAGAGATGGAGACACAGAATCTGAAGTAGGCTGCAGGCTCTGAGATGTCAGTGCAGAGCCTGACACAGGGCTCAAACCCACGAACTGTGAGATCATGACCTGAGCCGAAGTTGGATGCTTAACAAACAAAGCCACCCAGTTGCCCCAAAAGTTAATTACGTTTAAAATAAGAACAGTTATTTTAAAGATTTGATGCCAGGTAATGTTTAATTTCCTCTGAGGAGTTCTTTTGTATTTTCCAGTGTAGTAATGAAGGTGATATTGATTGTCCTGAAGCTCAGAGCTAAAGTTAAACCCTTATAATTCACATACTTTGCGTTTACCATTTTTGGGAGCTTGTTTTCTTTTTATGCTTCATTTACTTGTATGTATTTTTTGTGGTAAGCAAGGCATTAATAAGTAAGTAGAAATTTGTATGTAAGCTATAAGGTCAGGAGGCCTGTCAGTCAAAAGAGGTATAACTGATGATGCCTTCCTTCCAAATTTCATGGTCAGCTGGGATTTAAAAATCAGAAAGCACAAATAGTTAATACATAAGTATAATTTGTGGGAAAGCAGTGCAGTTTGAAAAACAGAAAAGGTTTACCAATTATTTTCTGTGGATTATAATAAAGGAAAATAATATTAAAGAATTTTTTCATCTTTTGAATAAATATTTAATACCATCCAATTATTTGCCAACATTTGTGAAACTTTAGTAATTTTCTTTAACATGGGGTGTTTTTATTGAAGAAGCACCTGCTAATTTTTAAGTTAAAAAAATACTCCTTTGTGTTCAAATGATTAAAATGTCTGGAATGCAGGGGGATTGAAAGTGCTTTGCTCTTTAAGAAGTGGATTGATCTAAACCATAAAAAAAAAGAAGTGGGTTGATCTGAACAAGTATAAAACTATAGGGCTAAGCAAAAGTGACTCAGGCTTAACTTAGTACTGACTAATAAGGAAGGAGGAAAGCAAGTGCATCAGATACGTGACTGCTGCTATTGTAAATTTTCTGGACTACAAAGACATGATCACAGGGCTGGATGAAGACTTACTGAAGATGGGAGAGAGTACACAGCATGATTTGTTCCATTGTTCCTGTTTTTTAAAACAAAAGAATTATGAAGTAATCACATGGGTATGGGAAAACAGTGTCTCATCTCTTGAGAGGTATAAGATCTACAAGAGATGGCTAGTTATATAGCTAGCAGGAAAAAGCAGTATCCCTTTGCCTCTCCACTCACAGCAGCTGAAGGAAAAAAGTTCCTTAGGTTCTTTCAATATCTAAGAACACATGGCCGGAGGCCCCAGGCAAGCCAAGGTCTGAGGCTTTTTCATAGTAAGTACTAGAACTATAATTTCCCATCCTTCAGAGCTAACAAAGTGAAGGTTCTTCTGGGATTAAAAAAAAAAAAAAAAAAAAAGCCAGGCACCTGGGTGGCTCAGTCAGTTAAGCATCTGACTTGTGATTTCAACTCAGGTCATGATCCAGGGTCATGGGACTGAGCCCCACATCAGGCTCTGTGCTGAGTGTGGAACCCGGTTAAGCTTTTGTCTCTCACTCTGCTCCTTCGCTGCTCTCTCTCTCTCTCTCTCTCTCTCTCAAAAAAAAATCAAAGTTTGATTAAATGGTGATTGATAAATATGCATTAGGTGAATAATATCTAATTATAAAGGTATTAGCATGTATTTAATTCTTATTCTACATACACATCTTGATTTAACGCAAAACATTATAATTTGTTTAGTTAAATAATTGATAGCTAACAATTTTTAGGGAAAAGCATAATGGGCCAGAAACTGTGCGGTCATGTGGTGTTTTTTTTTTTTAAATGTTTGTTCAGGGGTGCCTGGGTGGCTCAGTCGGTTAAGCGTCCAGCTTCCTGGGTTTGAGCGCTGTGTCGGGCTATGTGTGCTGACAGCTAGCTCAGAGCCTGGAGCCTGCTTCAGATTCTGTGTCTCCCTCTCTCTCTGACCCTCCCCTGCTTGCACGGTCTCTCTCTATCTCTCAAAAAAAATAAATAAAAAACATTAAAAAAATTTTAAATGTTTATTTTTTAGTACAAGCAGGGGAGGGGCAGAGACAGAGAGAGACAGAGGATCCAAAGAGGGCTCCAGGCTGACAGCAGAGAGCACAATGTGGGGCTTGAACTCACTGTGAAATCATGATCTGAGGTGAAGGTGAATGCTTAACCGACTGAGTCACCCAGGCACCCCTGGTTTTAGTTTGAGTTATCCCTTCAGTTACTGGTGATGATTACACTGCCTCCAAACCCATTAGGAGGTAGTATAATCATTCCCCAGTGGCACTTGGCTGAATTGTAGTTGGAATGTCTAAGAGGCAAAATGGGGCTTGTAAAGGCTTGGCCTTGGTCATTCCAAGCCCACTGGGTTGGTTTTTATAGCCTGGTAGTAACAACTCTTACCAGCAGGGCTTTTGGACAATTCTGATTCAAGCCTTGACAATTCTGATGGTTTGGCTTCGTGTTCATTGATGGTGGGTGAAGTCTCAATGGAGGTAAAACTTGCAGGTAAACCTTGTGAGGGAGAGTGGTGCCCATTAATTGGAAAAGAACCAGAAGTCATTCGCTGATGTGTTTCATTTTTTGATACACTTAGGCTTGAGGCTGACTGATGTAAAGGCAAATCCTTTCTGTACTGGGGAGGCTTAGGATCATTACAAAATTCATCTATGTCCGCTTTATCTTCCATTCTATTCTTCAGTCTGTCAGATTCTAAAACACTGAATTCTCCTACTTCCTGGCCATGGCTTAGCCCAGGGCTCTGTGGGAGTTCATCCTTCACTGCAGAAAATCTCACATGCTTTGGTGGCTCCAGTGAGTTTGAAGAGTCGTCATCTTCCAAGGAATGCTCCTTCTCAGAAATTCTTTCATGGATGGTTAGGCCAGGTGACACAATTTTGCTTTTGGGTTCAAAGTTCTGATGAAAACGAACCGTTTCGGAGTCTGTGCTGCTAGAACTGGAGTTGCGCTTCAGGATCCCTCTCGGAGCCCCCCTTGTGCCCAGGGAGTCTGTCCTTTGTCTAGGAAAAGGCTGGTTATCATCTTGCTTTAACTCATGTGATTTGTGGAGCATTTTCCTGGCTTTGGGGATTGGAGCTTTGATCTGAGATCCATTCTCAGGGCCTGGAAATGTCTGCTTTGGTTTCTCTAAATTTTGGCTTGAAATATCCGGGAAAGACAATTCTTCTTTTGACTCTGATAATTCACCTGAAAATGAAAAATGTTAGGTGATATACCAAATGGATAATAACCCTAATTTAAAACACTTATCATAAATTTAATCTACATTTAGCAAAAGGAGTAAAATATTAAGATAACAAAGTATTCACATAAGTGCAGGCCTAATTAAAAAGCATTAAAAACTTCATTCATGAACTTCACTGAACTGTACATTTAAGATTACTGTGCTTTACATCCATACTTTGTGGTATTTTTATGCTCAGTAAAAAAGTTTTAGAAAAAAAATTTTTAATTCCTTAAGGAGGCTAAGGCAAAACACAGAAGTCACTTAAAAAATTCACGTATGGAAACCAGAAAAAGGAACTCAATGTTTTAAGAAGAAAATCTCAATTTTTTAGAAAAGAAACTCTCAATTTTTTAAAAAAGAAAATCTCTAAACCAAAAATTAGTTTTTTCCAAAAAGTTTAAAAAAAATGGGTAGCATGTTCCAGTGTCTTTTTTCCTGTAAAATACTTTATGTAATATAATGTGCATCCAATAGAGAGAGGGGAAATACACTAATACTAAAACAGGATAACTAAAACTCCAACTCCACTGTCTAATGTTAATTTTTACCCCTTGTCCAATTTTTAATGTCTGTGGACTGTTCTTATAATTTCTTTGGAAGAGACTGAATTGTCTAGTATTTCTTCTTAATGCTATGGAAGAATGGTAAAATTCTGTCAAAGGCAGACTTTAATCAATTAAGCCACAAAACTGATTAAATGCCTCCTGAGAGACTAGGCTGATAAATACAGATTAGAGGATCATAACATTGTCAAGTGACCTTTTTTCCTTGAGGCAAAAACTCTTTTAATTTTATATGGAGAACTATGTCCTCATGTGGTAGGCATCCAATATGTGCTGTTAAATGAATGACTGAATGCCTCTAGTCAAAAAATTCCCCAGTTCACTGAGGGGGAACCCAAGGCCTGGAGGTCAAACAACAAGTGTGAGCTCCAAGACTGGAATGCGTGAACTTCCAGTTTCTAAAATTTCTGCTTCCTTCCCTCAGGCAGGAAACCAGTGGGCACAGTAGAATAAGAAAAGCATCAGGACTTTTCACTTTCTCCTGAATGTTATTTTCGTTAAAGGAACTCAGAGAATTTCCCTTGGTCCACAAATAACAAAGATAAAAATATCTAGTCCATAAAAATAATATTTACCTTCTTTTGAAGTCTGAAAGAAACCAGCCTTTCCATTTTTTGACGGTTCACTTTTGGCTTGTTGAGATAAGTGATCTTCTGGCAACTTGGAACTATTGAATGGGTTCTTCCTTTGCTGGGGAAAAATATTGTTTATTAAACTCATTTTAAATGTCATAGCAGCAACTCAGTGTTAGCAATTGCTTATTATCTCCAATATTTGATAGTTTCATCCAGTAAACTCTTTCTGGGATGCCCTGGTTAATGTGGCTGACAGAGAATTACCATATATATTATGCCAGAGAAGAATTAAACTGTATAAAATATACTCAATCCCAGAGTCCTACAAAGTTAGACCAGAACCAGGCATTCAAATCTAAACCTCACATTTTACAGAGGTGAGAAAACTTAGGCCTGGTCTAGGTTAGGGTAAAGCTGAGACTGATCAGGGCAGGTTCCCCCAGTGCTCTTTCTACATAAAAGACTCTCACTGTGAGAGTCTGAACTAAATCTCACTGTAGATTAAAGCTGAACTAAATATAATTGTAATTGGCCTTTCCTGTAAGATTTAAAAGACACTTGTCAAGGTACTTGAAGTGCTTCATAATCACTATTATAATCATCAATTCCAATGACAGAAAGGGGATCAGTAAATAGAATTTTTTATTAATATAAGACTGAATATCAGTGTTTACTGTCTCGAGTTTCATAAATTGGCAATCCCCTCCCATAAGCAGACCTCTAACAGGAAGCTATGAATAGGAATATGGACTGATAGGGAACTAACAAGCTACTTTCTGTATGCTTAAAAGCAGCAATCCCCAATAGCTTGAGACTTTTTATTCTCTAGGACAAGAAACCAGGGTCTTCAGCAATGCAGGAACATGGTGTTCACCAACATTTTCACCACAAGAGTGACTTCTTACATTAAATAGTAAAAATTATCTATATTTGGTACAAAAAAGGACTACAAAATCCTCTTTATATCATGGTACTTTGATAAAATGAGAAAAATGGCATTCCTGCCAAAAATGAGAATTTTGGAGCCTGAGCTCAATCTACCTTAGCCGAAGACACAGCTGACTTCCTTGTGCTTTCCTGGGACATATCAATCACGGAGGAAGCTGGAATTACCACGCTAGAACTGGAAAAGAAACAATAATTCAGAGAATAAATCCTCACCCTTTGAGGAAGCATAAATCATGCCTATGAAGCTGCAAGCTATTAAGGCAGGACAGGAGAGGAAGTTCGAAGTTTGTAAAACCAACTGCCGGGAAGGGAAAGGGAGTTGGGGCCTAAAGATCATTACGCAGCAGAGTGAAGGCAGAGGCAGAGCAGACACAAAAGACGGGGCATGAGACAAGCAAAACCATTCAGCAGAAGCCTTGAGATTTTTATCATGGTACCAAGCACACAGGAGGTTCACAATGTAAATTTGTAGAAATGAACCTATCTCAAAGTCAGAAGTTAATGTCAGATGCAGATGACAGGGAGCAACTGATCTCAAGGTGGGGGAATGTCATTGCTGAAAATAAAGCCCCAAAGAGTTTCAGGGCTTGATTTCACAGAATGGCAGTGGTCACTGTAATTCAGGGAGGAAATAACAAGAAAATAATCAGGTGAGACCAGTGACTTGACAGCTGATCTAAGAGATGCTGTGCAGGGAGGCCAGTAGGTTCAGACAGCTTGCTGAGGGCTCTCAACCTAACTCTTCAGGCTGGCCAGTGAGTTCTTATTCAAATACAAGAGAGGTGAGGCCAAGCAGAGCAGCCAGAAGATGGTGGGCAGATAGAAGGCTGGGGCTAGCTCAGAAGAGTGAAAAGGATTCTCTACCCAAGGAATAGGACAGCCCCAGGGTGAGAGCACAGTGAGAGTTTAGCAGGGCTCACTCCTGAACAACCACTCCCATGGCTATTAAGGAAGAAGGGAAAAAGAGAGTCAGAGTGGCTCCAGACAGGAAGAAAACCATCTGTTTAGACTTCCTGCTCCAGTGGCCTTGCCTCAGGCATAAAAGGTGAAGTCGCCACTGGCTGAAACCACTGTGCCCAGGTGGACTCTTAGTGACATCACAGAGTCAAGAACTTGGAAAATACCAAGGAAGGCAATGGCTTTCTATTGCACAGCAAAGGAACTGGAGGTTGGGGAAGGAGAGCAATTTGCTCCAAAGCCACAGAGACCTGCCCAAGAATATGGTTACTCAAAACAGGGGCTACTTATTCCCACAGCTTCATTTCCTTTCTTTTCCTCTGCACTTCAATTGTTATTTTGCACAGGCTTAGTCCCAGGAAGAGGAGGAACTTTGAAAGGAAGTCATTCTTCCTTTCGTTACCCTCTTCATTGTTCCAGAAAGGAATTGCAGCAGTTGAGGCAGATGCATATAAAATGTATCTTGATTACATGGATGTGACAAAGAGGGGAAAAAGATGAGGAAGGGAAGGGCAGGGAACAAGGATGGGAATTTATAATGGAGCCAGAATTAAGGCTAATAGAAAAACACATCACAGGAGGCTATTCTTAAAACAGTGGGCACAAATTTCAATCAAGGTATCTAGCAGCCAATGTGAAAAAAGGTACCTGGTCACTGAGAGAACTCACAGCATCCATATAATAAAAACAGCCAATAGTTCAGGACTAGAAAGCAATATCTCTTGACTGTCATTTTAAGACGCCCAAGAGTGACACAAGGAAACTTACAGCAGAGGCTAGGCTCAGTTTCTTAGAATGTTTTGTATCATCTCCTTATAAACAAAGCAGTCATATAATCAGAAGACCTCAACCAAGTGCTACTGGCTCCATGGGTCACCCATCTTCTCCTGCCATCTTCCTCCCTTCCCCTCCCACTCCCTAAGACTGAAAGATAAGCAGAGCCTCAACTCTCTCCCCTCTCTGCTCCCCGGAAACCCAGTTCCTGTGTTTCATAGGCCCCAGCTCTGAGTACCCATATTTCACATCATAAAACCAGACATGAAACTAGTCTCTTACTAAACTCTATCAATCAATGTATGTCATGTCCACTATGAAACACCTCTTTGACCATCTTTATATCCCCCTGCAATGCCTTGTACAGCACTTGATACACAACTGGTGAAAAAATGAAAAAATGAAGGCCACTGAGCCAGTGCCAGGCAGCAGATAGGTAACCGTGATTTTTTTCTTAAAAAATCCATGTTATTTGCCAAACAACAACGAGGCACATTATTTAAGTTTAAAATAAATGCCTTTGTTTCTATTAGTTCAAAAACAAAAGAGGAAGAAATGACACATTCAGAGCATATGATCAGACACTAAAGTACAGAGATACAGTATCACTGGGCCACTGTGTGGTTGGAAGAGGGGAAAATGACATGGGGGTGGGACACGTGGTTAGGGACTGGGTTAGTTTGCTTACTTAGAAAAAATGAAAACAACAGTCTTGTGCCTCAAAGTCTGTACAAATGCAGCTACTTCTTAGATTAAGCTCTGGCTTTACTTCTCTCGAGGAATACAGCAATGTTTTGCATTCCTGCCTTTTATTTGGCAATCACCTTATCCTCAGTTGATTTTTGCAACATCCCTAGGAGGTATGTATGCTTCTCCTCATTTTACTCATGAGAAAACCAAGGCTTGGGGAGGTTAAATAACTTTGATGTCACAAAATTAATTAATGAAGAGCTAGGGATTTGAGCCAGGTGTGTCTGACCCTGACCCCACAGACAATCATAGTAATGGCTAGGCTACACTGCCTCTGATTTCTCACATTAATAAAGTGGTGGTTAATAGCAAGAGGACTGAAGTCCAGGTGATCATTCCTTCCCAGTGACTGTCACATCTGTCACTTCCTTTCTACCTGTACTGTCACCTCCTTTATTTCTATCAACTTTATTAGCCTCACGTCTGACCTCCTGATTCTAAAGTTCCACGAATCCCTTCAGCATTCTGCCACTAAGCTGGGATGATCTAAAACACAACTTTGATCATGTCACTCTTCTGCTTGTTACCTTTCCCTGGTTCCCCAAGGCCTGTTGGAATGAAGTCTGAACTTGTCAGGAATGAACTGGAGAGGTTCCAACATCTACCCAATATACTTTCCCACTCTTCCCTTCTGTTGCCCTTCTTGCCAAACCAGTGTTCTATCTACTCATTATCCCCAAAACTCACTTGACTGTTGTCTCCACTCCGTCCATCTCTCGGCCCTGCCCTCATGTGTTTGCTCTGCTCTCTGCCCAAATCCTTGCTGTCATCTGCAAGCCCAGTCCAAATCTCACTGCCTGGTGATGCTGCTCCTGTATCAGCCCAGCTGGAAGCAGTTCTCCTTGTCTCAAATCTTAGAGCACATTTCAGTGGTAATCTGGATTTGGAATTTGCTCTCTGCCTGGCACTATTTGTTATCACATGATCAGAAATTCACACACGGATGCATTATTTTTCCTAGGAGAATATAGACTCTTTATAGCCAGATATTGTGTCTTTGTTTCTTGGAATCCCTCTCTGAGGCAGTAGACTGTGTCCTGCATATACAAAATATACTCAATACAATCCACAAGATGAGTTTTTTAAATTGTAGCAAGGCAAATTCCACACCCTGTGCTTGTAATTCTTCCCTGAGGCACCCTTCAAAAACTACCTGCAATACCAGAAGGAACACTTAGACAAAATGTGTTTACTTTGTTAAAAGAATTATTGAAGTATTAGATTATGATACTGGCATTAGGGTTAAAAGTATCTGCATTTTAATACAAGTCTTGGAAGACTTAGCTAAAAAGGACAATAAGGTAACATTCTGTTGCAGAGACGCTGGGGAAAGAGGTGCAGCTTTAAATCATACCACCTGGCCAGCTGGATACTCCACCTGTTTCTATGTCCAGCCATAAAGTTCTCCTAAGCACATAAAGTGACTTTTAAGAGCTTCTGAACCTTAACTGGCCTTTCTCTCTAAAAAAGTTAAAAATAACAGCAGACATCTTAAACTATACTTCTTTTGCAGCTTAAATATTAACAGTGTTGAATCAGAAGCAAATTCTGCAAGTGATTTTTTTTACATGTTGTTGCTATTGTTGACCTCTCTCTCCCTTTGGATGGTGAGTTTCTTGGAAGCTAATGCTGGGTCACGTCCCCAGTGCCCAGCACTGTGCCAGCACACGTTACATTACACTCAGTGAAGCTCGAACACATGGGTAAATAAATGAAGAGATGGCTCAGGGATAAAGTGAAGGACGTAAATTAGAAAATATGCAAAACCAAGCCTTTCAAGTCAGTATTTTTTTTAAGTAAAACATTACTTGTCTGATGCCACCATCCTTCACGCTACGGATTTCTCTAACATGAATATTCTCACCCAAGTGCAAGACACTCTCATGTCGCAGTAAGACTATTTCTACCACAGGTGATTTGGACAAATCCAAGATCCTATAGGATTAAGAAAGATTGTATTAAGGAGCTCAGTATAAGTGATTCTGTGGGGCAGGCCTCTAAGAAATGAAATGGTCAAATCACTGAATATGCAATATATCCAAGAACAAAAGATCAAATGTATTGTCCCTAGACAGGCATCTCTACTTTGTTTTTGGGCACAAGCTAGGTGCTTCACATTGAGATTATTGGCGGGGGGGAGTTGAGGTAAGTGGCTAATTCTTCTGGGAGATTGAGACAGGGAGAGGAAGAGGGAGAAAGAGAGGGAGAGACTAAGAGTTCGAGAGAGAGACAAACAAAAGCCTTCCAGGAAAAAGAACATTAGTAGAAACAATAATACTATTTCAGAATAGTGTATATGCTCCTCCAATTATTTGGGGGCAGGAAGGACATGATGTGCTATCAAGGTGTGGTTCATGGACCAGTGCCAGTCTGAAAACTGTCTGTCACTGGTTCACAATGAGGTAAGTACAGAAATCGAGGGTATACATTTAGTATCATATAGAGCAATTTGCTAAGACATCTCAGAACTGGATCAGGGCTTTATACTTTGGGTGCCTTTGTTGTTTTCTGTATTTCATTTTTGTTACATTTTTATATAAGGTACCAATCTTTGATGACTAGAAATGCAGATTATTTTTAAAAAACCAAAACACTTGTCTTTTACACAGTTTGTGCCAACACTGCCCAGTTAAAATTCAGCAACCAGCACTAGAACTGTGGACATTTGGAGTTTTCCCTTTGCTACTTTAAAGAAAATCTCAATCTCCACTCCTTGGTTCATCCAACCTCTCTCTACTTCCTTTGTGACAGGTACAAACAAAGATGAGTTCTGAAAAAATGCAGGTACCAGATAGCGCATGAGTTCATGCCAGGCACCCACAGTGTTTTAATTCTTCCCAAGCAGGACCCCACAGAACTGTGCCCATACAAGGAAGGAATCTTGCCACAGAGCCTATTAGAAAAACTGCTTCAGAAACTGCAATATCTAGTCACTGTTGCCTCACAACACTCCCAGACACCTGACTACTGGCTAGGAAAATATTGACAGGTACTGACTCATGCTATTGAAGTTCAATTCCTCTAAAAGTACAGGCCCTAAAATACACTTAACACACCCAGTTCACAAAGGTTAAAGTATAGGTGAGAAACACTGCAGGAACCTGATACTGAGTGAGGTAGTAGTTTCTGACAGGGGAAGGAAGAAGTAAACAACAGCTCCTTCCATAGCTCTGGATGATTACCACCCATGTCACATCATGAGCAAAGCAGCATACTAGATACGTCTGACATTTTTATTCTTGCCTTCTGAACCATACCTCATCTATGCTATAATAACGTAATTATAAAGCCACTGGAAATTGCCAATTTTCTTTCTTCCTGTGAAATGCTAAGTGGTTCCCACATCTCATTTCATTTAATCTCATAATATCCTGGTGAGGCAGCTCTGCTCTGATTTACAGATGAAACCAGAAAGACTTGTCTGAGGTCACAAAAGGAATGCAGAAAATAATGACGATATGACTTGTGGAAGCTATATTAATAGCCTCAAATTGAGGAACAGGGGAGAAACACCCACTAGTCTGCATGGGGTCATGAAGAAAATGAGCCAGGCGATGAGGGCAATGGCGCCTCTGTCCCCCAGACCCTTTGAGATGAAATAAGTTCTTGGGAGAAGGACAGGAAGTCTGACCCAGATAAAACGGTGCAATCAACTAAGTTGGTCTTCTGACACCCCAAAATCTCTTTTCCCCTTCTGTGGTACTTGCACTCTCCTCCCCTAGGTAGTCAGTGTTCTGGTGTCCCCATCACCAATAAGACTGGCTCTTAGGAGCTTCTCTCAGCTCGTTGATGATGATTCTAAATAACTGTGTTCTCACTCCTGGATTTTCTAATACTTAAGGTCTCATCTTTCCCTATGGAAGGAAATCCTTTATCCCATTAGGGGGATTGCTGGTAAATGGGAAGTCACCAAGGGGAAGTGATAGGGGTAGATTCTCACTCAATGTATGTGGAAGTCCATACTTCCATTCACTGAATGCCTACTATGTACTATGGACCATGTTAAGAAATCTCCATTTAATAGCTAATTAAATACTCAATAATCCTGCTGGAAAATCATTTTCATTCCATTTTACAGTTGAAGAACCACAGGCCCAAGAAGTTAAGTCACTTCTAACACAAGGTCACAAAATCAGTTAGTGACTACTTATTTAACTTCTAGCCAATGTGGCTTCTACAAACAGAACATTACAAATCATCCCAGAGGGGAAACAGTCCAGCCTACTGCCCATGGAAAATACTGAGTCCTCTCCAACAGGGAAATGGATCCTGGGTACCTTAATAGAATCAGTATTCCATTATCCATGTCATGTAACTTTACTCATATTTGGTTCTGAAATGTCTACTGATGCCTATATTATAGACCCTCTCTCTCACCTGTAAGCTATGTTAGAAATATCTCTGTTCCCTAGGTTGCCTTAGACTTGGAACCTGACTTGGTGATAGTCCCACCAGCAAATTTGTCGATTTCAGCCCTATTGGAGACTCTGAATTGAATTGTTTTCAATGAAGAGGTACAGATAAAATGCAACTGCCTTCCCACCAAAGGGTAACAACTATACCTCCAAGGGATGAACACCAATGGGAAGATCCTGAAATACCTAAAAGCAAATCATCAAAATGTTTCCAGCAATGTAGCTCCACAATCAGGTACTTCTTAGGAAGGATGCACAAATGTACATTTTGACTGGCCAGATGGTAACAGGTATGGAAAACACCAAAAAAAAAAAAAAAAACAATCAAGGCTGACATATTGAAGACAATCTGCATCCTGAAGAGGCATTTACTGAGCACCTACTATATATCAGGTATTCTATATACATTATCACTAATTCTCCCTACAGCCTTTCCTGGTATATGTTATCTTTCCTATCTAGAGTTAAGAAAAGAAACTCAGAGAGGTTAAATGACTTGCCCATCAGCAAATGGCTAATAAATGGCATATTTAGAATTTGAATTCATGTCTGGTTTCCCAGAAGCTTGAGTTTCTTCCATTGCACCAGGTTATACAATTTGATAATTCCCCTCTTCTCTGAAATGATTATATTCATTTTGAAGTACCTCTTCATTATACTCTAAGGTGAAATCATTAACACAAACAAAAACCAGCTATTGTTGATGCTGGAAGAAATCACCACGTAACACTTTAATTTTATTTAACATTAGAAATTCTGGAAGGTGGGAAAGAGTACTGCTTAGGCTTTGTCCACATCAGGGCCCCAAATTCTTTGGTACATACTCCCTTCGCAGTGCCTGTGAGAAGTCTGGTATTTGCACTCATCGCATGGCAAGCCATGAATCCCACATTCAGCGGTTCTCCCTATGAGCCCTATCTTACCTGGGGTTTGCTGGTGCTACATCTTCTGGCTCTTCTACAACACCAGTTAGCTCTGGGGGAAGGAAAGAATCTTTGTTGACGTTATTCACCCAGCTTTCCTTTGCCTCATTTGCTCTGTCCTTACTCTGCTCAGCTGAAATAGGAAACAATAAAGACAGGAAGGTTATCCCTCACCTCCATGACCTACAACTCTTATAGCAGCTTTTATCATTGAAACTCAAACCTGAACTTCAGGCCATCCCAGAGTGCCAAGGCAATCACTAATGAGTCTGAGTACCCAGGGTCAGAATTACATCTGCAAATCAAGTCAGTAGATTCGCATGATTGTAGCTTCCCTCAGTCAGAATCTCCTGAGGGTATGACTGTACCTTTAAATGTACAGGTAACTCCAGAGACCACTACAGCAAAACTCTGACCACCCCTATCTGAATCTGACCTCAGTTGGGGACAGGACTAAATATGCCTGCCAGGGAAATTATCAGCCAGTGAGTCTTCATTGGAACAGAGTTACCATCATTACCAAGCATTTACCGAACATCAACAATGTGCCTAACTTGAGGTTGGGCTCTGGGACCTAAAGGGGAATCAACACTTTTAGTCTGGAATGTTCCTCTCTACTGCCTCTTCCTTCCCCCAGTCTCTATGCACCCAAATTCTACATACTCCTCAATACCCAGCTCAGATGTCAAGGTCCCCCAAAAACCTCTGTGCTCCCAAAAAACTCTATGCTCCCTATTCAGGAAATAACTTCTTTTTTGCCTCTGAACACCCAGGGCTCTTTACCAGCACCACTCAAATAATTAGCATCAACCTAATGCTAAGTGCCAGATACAGTGCTCAATTTTCTGCATGCATTTTCTTGTGAGGAAGGAGGGTGTTTTTTTTTTTCTTCTCCAAGTTCACGGGTTTGGAAATTGAGGATCGAAAAGTTCAGGAAACTTGCTTAAGATCACAGAGCCAATAAGTGCCAGGAATGTTTAGACATCAATATTAAGAAGATGAAGGAAATAAGGGCTCCCAATTTCCAAAGCGTCACATTCCAGGGTGGTATTCCCTACTGGGTCTCTTTACACATAAGTCTAGTTTCTTCAATTGCAAAACGGAATCCACAATACTAACCTGTACCTCTGAAGAGTTCTGAGGCCCGGATGGTTTTGAAAATCAAAAGGGATGTGAGCAATTCATGGCATATACTCAACGATAAGCCTTATTTGCAAGGAGTATGATTCTGAGTTAGAAAGAATGAAATTCCAGCTCTGCCATTTGCCAATGACATAAACTTGGACAAGCAATTTCACTTTTCTGATCTTCACATGCCCCATATACAGAAGGGGAATAATAATACCTACCTTACACTATTGTTGCTATGGTTACAAATAATAGAGAGTAAACGCCTAACTGTATTAAATCATCAAAAGGTGACAGCTATTTTTCTTATTGTGTACAGGCTAGATCTAGACAGGGGCTGGTCTCAGGGGTAAAAGTTTATACTGCCCAGTCCAGAGTTAGAGAGAAGGCTCACTATAAATATTTAATAAACCCAAAATTCTAAAGAAGCCCTCAAAATATTGTCTTTACAGTCCCTTAAGTTGTATACTTGGTTGATTAAAGACATACCAGATGTTAAAGTTGTTGAAGAAGATGATAATCTCTTTCTGTCACCCTACTCAAAGGAAAAGGTTCTGAATCTTCTGAATTAAAAGCCAAAAGGAACACAGGCAGTAAGTACCTTATAAACCCCAATTGTTGGGGCTCCTGGGTGGCTCAATCATTAAGATTCTGACTCTTCATTTCAGTTCAGGTCATGATCTCACAGTTAGTGAGTTCAAGCCCCGCTTGAGGCTCTGTGCTGACAGTGCAGAGCCTGCTTGGGATTCTCTCTCTCTCTCTCTCTCTCTGCCCCTCCCCTGCATGTATACATTCTTTCTCTCAAAATAAATAAACAAAACAAACTTTAAAAAATAAATAAGTAAACCCCAATTGTCTATACTACTACGACTCAGTACAGTCTCCAAAGAACTTCCCAAGTTTTTCTACATTACCCTGGGTCACTTAGCCCTGCCTCCTCCATCTGAATCCAGGGCAAGAAGATTTTGAGCTGAAGGACTACACATTATGCAAAGCACACCTCTAAATGACCTCCCTCAAGAGCTTCCAGCAAAGATTCTAATACCCTTCCCTTCCCTTGACAATGCCTTCCCCACAAATGCTGGCTCATAATGTACTAGCCAAATCAACTCACCTGCCACCTGGAGCTTCTTCTTTCTCATGGATGCTCTGATGATATCTGCACCATGAATTCTGTCTCTGTGCCTTTTTGCCTTGGCTTCATAAAACCATTGGCCACTCATATTCTTCAACTGTTGGTCATCCTTAATTTTTTCAGGCAAATGTCTACAAAAGCAAAAGAGCTTTACTTTGCTGAGAGCCCATAGTAAATAAATGAGTTTACTGTGACAGTGCATAAAGAAATTTGTAAACATAAAGATAAATAAAGCTCTCAATAATTTAGAAGACCACACAAACCTCTTAGAGACTAAGAAATATATATTCCTCTTTGAATGAAAAGTCAAGAAAGACAAGGCTAACAATTTTTAAAAACCAAAGGCTTTATCCATGACCTCCACATGGTGCCTGTAATTTCTCAAGAATGGATTAACTTTTGGGCTGTGGTCTTCTGTATGTACTGTTCAAATGCAAACACGGGAAAGATGATATATTAAGCATCTCTAAGTCTTGGCCCCTTTATCTGTAAAAAGAGGTTAATCATATTCATCTACTTCATGGAATTGCTTTGAAGATTAAATTAGCTACGCATATAACCTGCCCTTTGCAAATGCCTGGCTCCTAATACCCAATGAATAACTGGTGGTGTAGTTATCAGCTCATCAATCCTTTCCATTTCAGTGAAATGAGTTTTATCAGAGCCTTTCTGCAGGGGAAGTGCATGATGTCTATGGTTCTTAATGCTAGGGAAATGGATACTGCAAAAACAGGCTGGAGGCAGGCAAAATCAGATTTATGGTAGGAGGGGGATGGGGAGTAGAGGCAAGGCAATGCCAATTGTGCAGATACTGCTTTCAAGTGTTCAATGATCAATCATGCTCACTGAAAAGCTAAAACCTATAGAACAAAACAAATGCAGCCCTAAACGCTCCCTAATTTACACTCACTTAAAAAAAAAAACACTATTCTACTTAACAAGTCTTTTTTTCATCATGATTAAGTATACCCTTTAATTCTCATCCCCTATTTCTCCCACCACGCATCCCAGCTCCACATCCCTTCTGGTGACCATCAGTTTGTTCTCTATACTTAAGCATCTGTTTCTAGGCCTCTCTCTTTTTTCTTTGCTTGTTTGTAAATTCCACATATGAGTGAGATCACATGATATTTGTCTTCCTCTGACTGACTTATTTCACTTAGCATTACACTCTCTAGCTCTATCCATGTTGTTGCAAATAGCAAAACTTCATTCGTTTTTATGGCTAAATAATATTCCATTGTAAATATACCACTTCCTCTTTATCCTTCATCTATCAGTGAACACTTGGGCTGCTTCACAGTTTGGATGTTATAAATAATATTATAATAAACATAAGGGTGCATATATCACTTTAATTTAGTGTTTTTGTATTTTTTGGGTAAATACCTAGTAAAGTGATTACATTTTTGTAGTGTAGTTCTAGTTTTACTCTTTTGAGGAACCTCCATAGTGTTTTCCACAGTGGCTGCACCAGTTTTCATTCCTCCCATCCCTCCACACTTTCACCAATACTTGATGTTTCTTGTGTTTTCATTTTCACCATTCTGACAGGTGCGAGGTGATAACTCATTATAATTTTGATTTGCATTTGCCTGATGATTACTGATGTTGAGCATGTTTTCATGTGTCTGCTGGCCATTTGGATGTCTTCTTTGGAGAAGTGTCTGTTCATGTCTTCTCCCCACTTTTTTTTCTTTGTCATTCTTTTTTGTTTAATTATTTATTTACATTTACATCCAAGTTAGTTAGCATAGAGTGCAACAGTGATTCCAAGAGTAGATTCCTTAATGCTCCTTATCCATTTAGCCCATTCCCTGTCCTACAACCCCTCCGGTAACCCTCTGTTCTCCATATTTAAGAGTCTCTTATGATTTTGTCCCCCTCCCTGTTTTTATATTATTTTTGCTTTCCTTCCCTTATGTTCATCTTAAAGTCTTCATATGAGTGAAGTCATATGATATTTGCCTTTCTCTGATTGACTAATTTCACTTAGCATGATACCTTCTAGTTCCATTCATGTAGTTGCAAATGGTAAGATTTCATTCTTTTTGATTGCTGAGTAATACTCCATTGTATATATATACCACATCTTTTTTATCCATTCATCCGTCAACAGACACTTGAGCTCTTTCCATACTTTGGCTATTGTTGATAGTGCTGCTATAAACATTGGGGTGCATGTGTCCCTTTGAAACACCACACCTGAATCCCTTGGATAAATACCTAGTAGAGCAATTGCTGGGTCGTAGGGTAGTTCTATTTTTAATTTTTTAAGGAAACTCCATACTGTTTTCCAGAGTGGCTGTACCAGTTTGCATTCCCACCAGCAGTGCAAAAGAGATCCTCTTTCTCCACATCCTCATTAGCATCTGTTGTTGCCTGACTTGTTGATTTCAGCCATTCTGATGGGTGTGAAGTGGTATCTCATTGTGGTTTTGATTCGTATTTCCCTGATGATGAGTGACATTGAGCTTCGTTTCATGCATCTGTTGACCATCTGGATGTCTTCTTTGGAGAAGTGTCTATTCATGTCTTTAGCCCATTTCTTCACTGGATTATTTGTTTTTTGAGTGTTGAGTTTAATAAGTTCTTTATAGATTTTGGATACAAACCCTTTATCTGATATGTTATATGCAAATATCTTCTCCCATTCCCTCAGTTGCCTTTTAGTTTCACTGGTTGTTCCCTTTTCTGTGCAGAAGCTTTTTATTTTGATGAGGTCCCAATAGTTCATTTTTGCTTTTGTTTCCCTTGCCTCTGGAGACGTGTTGAGTAAGAAGTTGCTGCGGCCCAGGTCAAAGAGGTTCTTGCCTACTTTCTCCTCAAGGATTTTGATGGCTTCCTGTCTTACATTTAGGTCTTTCATCCATTTTGAGTTTATTTTTGTGTATGGTTTAAGAAAGTGATCCAGGTTCATTTTTTTTTTTTTTTTGCATGTCGCTGTCCAGTTTTCCCAGCACCACTTGTTGAAGAGACTGTATTTATTCCATTGGATATTCTTTCCTGCTTTGTCAAAGATGAGTTGGCCATATGTTTGTGGGTCCATTTATGGGTTTCTCTATTCTGTTCCATTGATCTGAGTGTCTGTTCTTGTGCCAGTACCATACTGTCTTGATGATTACAGCTTTGTAATACAGCTTGAAGTCTGGGATTGTGATGCCTTCTGCTTTGGTTTTCTTTTTCAAGATTGCTTGGCTATTTGAGGTCTTTTCTGGTTCCATTCTGCTCACTTTTTAATTGAATTATTTGTTTTTTGGGTACTGAGTTGTATCAATTTTTATATATTTTGGATACTAACACTTTATGTCATTCCCAAATATTTTCTCATTCCACAGGTTGCTTTTTAGTTTCATTGTTTCCTTCACTGTGCAGAAGCTTTTTACTTTGATGTAGTCCCAAAAGTTTATTTTTGCTTTTAATTTTCTTGTCTCAGGAGACGTTATCTAGAAAAATGTTGCTATGGCTAATGTCAGAGAAATTACTGCCTATGCTCTGTTCTAGGATTGTTATGATTTCAGGTCTCACATTTAGGCCTTTTAATCCACTTTGAGTTTATTTGCATGTATGGTATAGGGGGTCTAGTTTCATTACTTTGCATGTGGTTGTCCAGTTTTCCCAACATCATTTGCTGAAGAGATTCTTTTTCCCATTGGATATTCATTCTTCCTATGTTGAAGATTAACTAGGCATAAAATTGTGGGCTTATTTTTGGATTTCCCTAATATTCCATTAATCTATATGTCTATTTTTATGCCAGTATCATACTATTTTAATCACTCCTGCTTTGTAAAATAACTTGAAATCTGGAATTGTGATACCTCCAGTTTTGTTTTTCTTTTTCAACATTGCTTTGGCTATTTGAGGTCTTTTGTGGTTCCATACAAATTTGTTTGTTCTAGGTCTCTGAAAAAATGCTGTTGGTATTTTGATAGGGATTGCATTAAATACGTAGATTGCTTTGGGTAGTATAGGCATTTTAACAATTTTTTATTCTTCCAACCTATGAGCATGGAACATCTTTCCATTTCTTTGCATCTTCTTGAATTTCTTTCATTAGTGTTTTACAGTTTTCAGAGAACAGATCTTTCACCTGTTTGGTTAAATTTATTCCTAGATATTTTATTGTTTTTGGTGTGATTGTAAATGGGATTATTTTCTTAATTTCATTTTCTGCTGCTTTGTTATTAGTGTATAGGAATTCAACGGATTTCTGTACATTGATTTTGTATCCTGCAACTTTACTGAATTCATTTATCAGTTCTAGCAGTTTTTTGGTGGAATATTTAGGGTTTTCTATATACAGTAACATGTCATTTGTAAATAGTGAGAGTTTTACTTCTTCCTTGCCAATTTGGATGCCTTTTATTTCTTCATGTTGTCTAATTGCTGTGGTTAGGACTTCCAGTAATATGTTAAATATCAGTGCTGAGAGTGGACAGGCTTGTCTTGTTCCTGACCTTAAAGCAAAAATTCTCAGTTTTTCAAAATTGAGTATATTGCCTGTGGGTTTTTCATATATGGCCTTTATTATGTCACAGTATATTCCCTCTAAACCTACTTTACAGAAAGTTTTTATCATGAATGGGTATTGTACTTTGTCAAATGTTTTTTCTGCATCTATTGAAATCATTATATGGTTTTTATCCTTTCTCTGATTGATGTAATGCATCATGTTGATTGTTTTGTGAATATTGAACCACGCTTGCATCCCAGGAATAAATCCCACTTGATTGTGGTGTAGGTTTTTCTTAAATATATAATTTATTGTCAAGTTGGCTAACATACAGTGTATACAGTGTGCTCTCGGTTTTGGGGGTAGATTCCCATGATTCATCGCTTACATATAACACCCAGTATTCATCCCAACAAGTGCCCTCCTCGATGCCCATTTTCCCTTCTCCCTCACCCCCTCCATCAACTCTCAGTTTATTCTCTATACTTAAGAGTCTCTTACGGTTTGCCTCCCTCCCTCTCTGTTTGTAACTATTTTTTTGCCCTTCCCTTCCCCCACGGTCTTTTGTTAAGTTTCTCAAGTTCCACATATGAACAGTTTCTCTGACTGCCTTATTTCACTTAGCATAAGACCCTCTAGTTCCAACCAGACGGCAGGATTTCATTCTTTCTCATTGCCAAGCAGTATTCCATTGTATATATAAACCACATCTTCTTTATTCATTCGTCAATTGATGGACATTTAGGCTCTTTCCATGATTTGGCTATTGTTGAAAGCACTGCTATAAACATTGGGGTACATGTGCCCCTATGCATAAGGACTCCTGTTTCCTTTGGATAAATTTCTAGTAGTGCTATTGCTGGGTCATAGTATAGTTTTGTTTTTAATTTTTGTTTTGTTGGATTTAATTTGCCAATATTTTGTTGAGGATTTTCACATGTATATTCATGAGAGATATTGGCCTGTAGTTCTCTTTTTTTGTGGTGTTCTTATCTGGTTTTGGTATCAGGGTGATACTGGCTTCATAGAATGAATTTGGAAGTTTCCCTTCCTCTGCTATTTTTTGGAATTATTTGAGACAAAAGTATTAACTCTTCCTTAGGTGTCTGGAAGAATTTGCCTGTGAAGCCATCTGGTCCTGGACTTTTGATTTGGGGGACTTTTTGATTATGGATTCAATTTTGTTGCTGGTAATTGGTTTGTTCAAATTTTCTATTTCTTCCTGCTTTAGTCTTGGTAGGTTATGTTTCTAGGAATGTATCCGTATCTTCTAAGTTGTCCAATTTGTTGGCATGTAGGTTTTCATAATATTCTGTTACAATTGTTTATATTTCTATCGTGTTGATTTTATTTGGGCCCTCTTTTTTTTATTAATGAGTCTGACTAGAGGTTTATCAATTTTGTTTATCTTTAAAAAAAAGCTAGCTCATAGTTTCACTGATCTGTTCTTTTGGTTTGGTTTTTTTAGTTTCTATGCCATTTATTTCTGCTCTAACCTTTATTATTTCCTTCCTTTTGTTGGGTTTGGGTTTTATTTGTTCTTCTTTTTCTAGTCCCTTTAGGTGTAAGCTTAGGTTGTTTGAGATTTTTCTTGTTTCTTGATGTAGTCCTATATTGCTATAAACTTCCCTCCTACAACCACTTTTGCTGCATCTCAAAAATTTTGTGGGATGCCTGGTGTCTCAGTCAGTTGAGTGTCCGACTTTGGCCCAGGTCATGATCTTATGGTTCGTGAGTTCAAGCCCCACATCAGGCTCTCTGCCATCAGCACTGAGCCTGGACCCTGCTTCCAATTCTGTCTCTTCCTCTGTCTCTCTCTGTGCTCCCTCTCTCTCTCAAAAATAAAATAAACATTAAAAAATTTTTGAACCATTACATTCTCATTTTCACTTGTTTCTATATAATTTTTCATTTCTTCTTTGATTTCTTGGTTGACTCATTTATTGCTTAGTAGCATGTTATTTAACCTCCATGTATTTGTGCTCTTTCCAGATTTTTCCTGTGGTTTATTTCTAGTTTCAGAGTGTTGGGGTCAGAAAAGATCCCAGAGCCAAGCCTCCTATTTTTAAAGATCCAGGCCTTAAGTCCCACTGGTTGTAAGAAATCACATTCAGATCCTCTCACTTTCAAAGGCAAATGTTATGGGGATTCATCTTCCAGCTCAGGGGTTCCCTTTTATGAGTCTGTTTTCTGCCCTTCGCTTTGCCACCAGCTCCTTCTGCACCATGGACAGCCCCAATCCACTTCACTCCTAGATTTGGCCTTCACTCTTCCTACCTTCTTCAGTGTGGCTTCTTCTCCACCATTTAATTATGGAGTTTGTTCTGCCAATCTTTGGGTTGTTTTCTGGGTTATTTACACTGATATGGGTGTAATCTGGTTGTATCTGTGAGATGAGATGGGCTTAGGGTCCTCCTACTCTGCCATCTTTCCAGCTGACCCTCTACCTGACAAGTCTTTTAACATCTACATCTCTCCATCCATCTCAGCAAAACGTGAATCACAAACTCTAGAGTAGAGCAACAGAATAAAGAAGTATTAAAGCCTTAAGCAGACTTTGAACTTTCATAAGGTAATATGCTACATAAATCCAAGAGGGTTTTATGATTCTCATTCAAGTTAATATGCACCCTTCCTAAAGTAGCAAATCAAAATGTCTAAGCCAGAGAACACTGTATGATGGCCACACCAAAGGTGTGGCAGGGTTGTGTGTGAGGGTTGCACACTGGCATACCCGGGAGTGGGGAAAACAGAAGGGATTCTGGCAAGTGCATGTCCTCTCTCCAAGGGTGCCTGGAGTGTCTTTCTCCCAAGAGTTCAACTCTCAGTTGGAAGTTTCTCTCCTCTCACAGTTACCTAGGAAGAAGTGACCCCATCCTAAACATGTCCAGTCATGATAGAACATCACCAAATCCAGACAGAAACAGTCATCACTTCATGATTTTGAACCACTAGAGAGGTCATGGTTCTTATTAAACATTTCTAATGGTTTCCAATTGTCTAATGCTTTTTTCAGGGCAAACAATCCTCCATGGGCTACTGATGGAGATTTTTTCCCTTCTTCTCCCAAAGGACCAAGTTTGAGATCAATTCTAGAAGAGAGAAGTCCTTCCAGCATTTCCTGATTTCAAAGTGAGCCCCTAGGTACATGTACCCCAATGTTCGTAGCGGCACTTTCAACAATAGCCAAATCATGGAAAGAGCCTAAATGTCCATCAACTGATGAATGGATTAGGAAGATGTGGTTCATCTATACAATGGAATACTACATGGCCATGAGAAAGAATGAAATCTGGCCATTCGTAGCAAAGTGGATGGACCTCGAGGGTGTCATGCTAAGTGAAA
>CM053575.1:63738543-63877808 GCA_028646485.1 Cryptoprocta ferox
CTTACCATATGTTTGCACTCATAGGTCTAACAGGAGAAACCTAACAGAGGACCATGGGCAGGGGAAGGAGGAAAAAGAGGAAGAGGGAGGGAGACAAAGCACAAGAGACTCTTGAATACTGAAAACAAACTGAGGGCGGAAGGGGGAGGGGGAAAGGGGAAGGGGGGTGATGGTGATGGTGGAGGTCACTTGTGGGGAAGAGCACTGGGTGTTATATGGAAACCAATCTGACAATAAACTATAAAGTTAAAAACAACAACAACAACAAAGTGAGCCCCTAGGAGCAGGGCCTGTACTCCATGTATCCTTGCTTGGTGTCTCTGGAAAACAGTGGGTATTTATTCAGTGCTTGTGGGGTGAAGGAGTATCATATTAGGCCCCTGACCACCTGGCTTCAGACTACCTTTTCAGATTCATTTTCCAGCATTTAATCCCAGACTCTACTTGCCAGTACTCTAGAAATCTTACTATTCTCCAAACTGCTCTTTCTGACCTCCATAAACATTACAAGCAGGAAGGCCTGGCAGAAAGATTATGAGGTTTGGAGTCTCCCAAACAGGTCCAAATCCTGGTTCTGACCCTTCCTATATGCTACCTGGGCAGGTTACTGAACCCCTTGACACTTCAGTCTCTTTGTTAAGAGTGGGGAAAATAAGATCTACTCTGTAGGACTTCTAAGATGGTTAAACGAGGTGATTACCTGAAAGTAACAACAGTGCCTGGATCTTGGTAAGAGGCCAATAAATGTGAAGTCTCTCAGGATATCTTTCCTCACTTCTCTTTGCAGCACATTGGTCCTTATCCTTCAGATCCAGCTCATGCACCACCTCATGGGGAAACTTTCCCTGATTGCCGAGGCACAGGTCAGCAGCTTGCCCTTCTCCAGGCTCCCACAGCACTGACCACACCATATTCCAATGATCTGTTTGCACATCTGTCTCACCCACTGATCTGTGAACTCCGCAACACCTTGAAGATGAGGACTACATCTGAATCACCTTTGTAATGCCAGCACCTCGCAACAAGCCTGGCACAGAGCTGACACCCAAAAACAGTTAGCTGAGTGAATAATGAACAAATAAATGCTCAGCAGTCACCCCAGTCTGAGCCAAGCAAGATATAAGAGAGATCTTGTCACTGCTGGGCTTAAGTGAACCATACCCATCACAACAGCAGTGACCAGTATGGGTCACTTCTCCTGATGAGGCAGGACATCTCAGTCCTGGCAGAATGGGAAAAAGCATGATGAAAGAGGGCATCAGCCATCATCTTGTTTAAAGAGACCACAACCCTCACAGCATAACAACTCTCAACTCCTCTTCAGGAGGTTATTTATTTACTTATTTGTGTTGCTCAGTGGAAACATACTTTGTAGGCACCCTTGTGCAACTCTTACTCTGCTCCTGCCTAAATGACGATCTGTAAGCCCTGATCGTGCTAAACTTTCAGTGTGCAATGAGCATACACCAGGTGAGTCAGGCTCACTCAAACACATGGCCCCTGGAAAGGCTGATAGCCATTACAGTATAGAATGAGGGTTGAGTTTCTGGCTTAAGTGGCAAAAGAGTAAGAAATTTTTCAAATTCATTAAGTGCCAATTATGTCTTTCCTCACATGATAATCACTGCTAGGTTTAATCAGTTTCCTTTTCTTTCTTAGTCATTTGGAATATCTTATAGATGAATACATATGTGAGACATTAAAGCCCAAGTTTTATAAAGATGTAGGATCATTTAAGAAAAAAAAATCCCACCACCTAGACTATGTTATTAAAATCTTCTCTATCAGTCAGGTTGATGTCTCATTTTTCATCAACTCTAATTGTACCAACAAAAATGGCATTTGACTCTCTAATTCTTATAACATTGAACTGAAGTGAGAAAAAGATAAGTTTTTTGGATCACAGTTTTCATCCCTTACCATCCTTTCCACACATACTAAGTGTGCTTAGTAGGGAGCAGAGGATAGAGAAGAGGTGCAATAAACACCCCTGGGCTGGTGGGAAGAAATGAAGGTAGAAGAAAACCATGCAGCCCTCGGAGCACAATGTCCTGTTGGGCCTCCAGGCAGAACATGCCCCTCATGCCCCCCTCCTCTGGCTAATACAGACATTGTGTTTTGTACTGGGCCCCATGCTTGGCACTTGACATGTATCATCTATCATCTCATTCAATACTTAAAATTTCACCATGATGGACAAAGAATTTAGTGAATTGTGAAAGACAGCCATCTTACCTTCGCTGCATGCTAAAGGCCATATCTATTCATTTGTTCATTTGTTAATTAATCATTCCCTATCACGTATTAGCCATATGCTCGGAATTGTGCATAAGAAGTTCAATCTACAGCCCTAAGCGCCAGTCTCAACTCCTTTGTTGCAGAGAGAGTGTGAGCACTTTCAGAGGAAAACTGGAAGATCAGTTACACTGTCAAGTCTGGCCTCAACATTTCCTTCAGCTGTTCCCCAGCTCCCCTTTGTATTCACGTAACACACCCCCAGCTTCCAGTGATTCATCATGATTAGGCAAAGGCCTACCTTCATAGATGGGACCTTCATGATGTTACCTAGTCAACTGAGTAAGAAACAGCAGGCTGTCCAGAGAGGCCCACTGGTCCACTCTCCAGACTTTTTTTTTTTTTAACCCCTCAGTATATTCTGGACAAGGCAATTAGACTATGTGATTTGAACACAGTCTGGAGCCAGAGAGGTTAGAAGGTTTGCCCAAGGTCACATAGAGCCAGGACCAGAAGCCATCCAGACTCCTGGCCAACACTGTTTCTGCTATGCCATCCTACCTGAGAGAGCCAAACATGATTTTGCTGTCTAAGATGGTCATCAAATTTCACTCTTTCTACAGAGGAATTCAACTTTGATAGAGAACCTGAAAACTAACACATGCAAAAGTGAAATTGCAAATGCTCCTTACAGTGAAAAAGGAGAGGAAACGTGTCCCTTGTGTCATGGACACATCATAAATCCCCACAATCTGCTGAGGCAGCACAGCATGCGGAAAGCACAAGCTTTGCAGTTTGATGAGCAAGGCTTCAAACTTGCAGGAGCTTAACCTCTTCTACCTCATTTCCTCATTGCAAAGCAGGTTTAGCTATACGGCTATGTAGATGAAAGGGAAAAATGTAAGTGAAGCTCTGGGTACAATATAGTTCCTTAACAAATGTTGGTTCATTTCCCCTTTGCACTGACAGAAAATAACCCAGAGGTCCTGAAAAGCAGTTCTTCAAGGGCAACTGCCTTCACTTAAAAAAACTAGGTCTTAAAGGAGCAGCTAAGAATCATAAGATGTGGTCGCGGTTGAGATGGTATCTATGGCAAGAACGCCCATCACCATAGATATGGTTACGTGTGCACAGAGGTGGGGGTGTGGAGCTGGTGGTGTACAATGATTTCCTGCTGACAGTATGACGCAAAGCACAGGAAACACCACCTTTAGAGTGTCTCATTTCCAAACCATAAAAGACTAAAATTACATATGTTTATGAGTGATGGTGTTTCTTAAAATGAAAAGGGAGTAGGGAGAGAAAAAGAATCTGTCCTGATGTCTGCTCCACTGCTGGTCTGTGAAATGCCTCTATCTAGTAGTTAGGGAAGCAAGCTGAGTATACATGCATGGTAATGACTGAGCCCAGCACTTGTGGCTGTAGGTGGAGACGCAGCACAAAACACAGTTGTGGGGGCGACAGTGACCTGGAACTGTTATCTTGTAGCTGCATCCTGAGACAGCACACTGGATATTCCCTTGGGTGCAAGTCCCTGCTCTACCAGGTACGGGGAGAGTGATTTGGGAACTGAACACTTCCCCTGTGTGACACTCATCTTTCTCATTCACAAAATCATCCACAATGTCTTGAATGAGCTTGGATGTGAACAATTTGAACCCCTGGATATACCAGGAAAGGCCAACAGATTTCAATTTGAATGAGAAATCTCACCTACAGCCGTGCTGAAAAGTATTCTGAGGCAGCATCTGGTCTTAGTGGGCAACAGTGCTCCAGTCCATTGCCTTTCTAATGATGTCTTGCTGAGGCTATTATTAGAATTATGTAATTTATGTTTCTAAAGCCACATACCAACTAGGAGAAGGAGGGAAACTGCAAAATCATGTTAAGGAAACAAAGCTGAGATTTTAAAGTTAAAGTTTAAATTTGCGATTGAAAATCCATTAAATGGACCAAGGTCAATTCCTTGAGGGCCCGGACCATGTCTTCATGACCCTAGAATTCTCTTCATATCATTGTCCAGAGAAGTTCCTTATAGTTAATAGATGCTCAATTAAATTTCACTGCATTAAATGATTGAGAGTTTTAGGAGTAATTTCCTCCTAAGGAGTCAGACTACCAAACATAGAATTTTGCCCTTTTTTAGAGCTAAAGGTGGACTGGGGAATAAGGGAATTGAAATGGATCCATCACTTCTTGTGAGCTAAGAAGATTAAGAATTATTTTACTTAATCCTGACTCTAATCCCTTGAGTTTGGTATTATGGTCATTCCCAGTCTCTGGGTTAAGGCTCAGAAAGGTTAAGTAACTTGTCCAATGAACCATGGTTGATTAGTGGTAAGGAGAGGATTGAAACTCATGTGAGTTTTGACTCCAAGGTTAAGCAGGGGAGTTCTTCCCTATTCTTCTGAAAGAATAATACCAACAATTTTGACCCTAACTGAATGTAGATGCTTTATAAACATACTGAAATTCACTTGAAGCACTCCAGAGTATCTGATTATGGCTACTTATAATAACTCATAGCTAGACAGTGCTTCACAAATTAACAAATGATTAACAAATGGCAATGCTTAACAAATTGCAATGGGCAATAATACCAGCATGGGATAGAGGGAATAGCACTGGACCAAGAGCTTTTCTTACCATGGCTTTGGCAATGACTAGCTGTGTGACCCTGTGCAAGTCACTTCCCCTCTCTGGGCTTTACTTTCTTTGTCTTTAAAGTGACCAATATGGGCCAAAAAAGCTCCTTTCCAGAGCTGTCAGGCTATATGAAAGGCTGACAGAAGAGTCAAAGACAAATAGCTGGCAGAGGACAAAGGGCTGAAAATCAAAAGCCCATGGAATAGCATTTTCAGAGACCAGAGATCTAGTTCCACCAGCTCAGAAGCAGAAAGCCAGAATAGCCTCAGATCGATACCCACAGGTCCCTAAATCAAAGAGTGGGTCACAGAACGATTCTCTTTACATGAAGCAGGTGAGGCCATGGGCTGGGCCTCTTTCAGTGTCTTCAGACTATGGGCCTCATGCTCACCTGCCACCCTCTGCTCCCCACTGTAAACCATCATTACTCCCTAGGAGCAGAGTCCTAGACCTATCTGTGGCCAAGTCACCATCAGGTGCTTGATGCCAAACTCCAAACTCCCCCAGAATGGTGGTAGTATACAATGCCTGACTCACACTTGATTTTTCGCCACCCCAAGACTTCTTCCTATCAGTTTACAAAAGCAGCAGCTGCTGGGGCACCCTCAGAAATGGCGAATGGAAGGGGAGTCTGCAAGCCCACCACTACCAAGGGACTCACTGCATTGTTGCTGTGGCTGTATGTACCAGAGCCTATATGCCCACACCCTTTACCAAGCCCAGCTCCAGACAGAATTTTGCATTTTTGGGGGATTTTTCCATCAGCCACCGCAGATGTCTGTGAAACACCTCCACTCCACTCACACGGAAACACACAACTACGCGGAAGACTCAGCAGCCTGCAATCCCAGGGGCCAAGAACATTTAGAAGGGAGGGAGGAGAAATCTCTCTTCCTAACCTGGCTAGATGGAGGAGGCAGAACTGCGGACCACATATAACACCTGTTAAGGGGAGGAATTGAAGGTGTTCAGCGATCTGGTTTTCATAGTCCCCACGTCCTGATGTAGGAAGAGAGGCCCAGTGCAGTCTTTGCTGCAGTGCTTTCTTTCCAAGTCTCTCTGTCTTCTCTTCTGCAAGGATAAAGGAATTCCCACTATGCTTTAAGAATCAGCTAATATTTTCTCTGTGTTGCCCTCACTCCTTATTTTCAAAATGGGTGTTAACAGTCCTACCTTGGCAAATCTCAGGGTTGTTGTGAGGAAACATAGGATACCATTTATGAAGGGGCTTTATGAACTGTAAATGGGTAAAGGATCAGTGCTACCAAAAGGCTCTGAGGGCAGATTGGTGTAAATCCCCTGCCGCTCCTGATAAAATGCTCACGGCACCCCATGTGCTGAGAATGGAGAACAGCACCCCTTCCAGGTGCACAGAGCACTACTGGTGACTTGTGGGGAGGTATATGCCAGGTAAAGAACCCCATTCTCACACTCCAGCAAGTGTCACCATCACAGCTCAGTGTCCTTCCTACCTCATGCCAAAACAGCCGCCCCCTTCTCCACAGCCAGGTGCCAGGATGGTCTGTCTGCAATTGTCTTGTCAGGGAGAAGAGGTGGAGTTAGTGCATGAGTACCTGAAGACCAGAATTTGACTCTCAATCCTCACACCTATGGGTTGTATGAGCTTGAGCAAGTCACCTGACCTGTCTCAAAGCCAATTTCCCACACGTCAGGGAGGCATAGTTATACCCCACCGTGACCCACTACCAACTGCAAAAGAATGTTTGGGCTCAGAAAACTGCCCTTTACAATCTGTTCATCACTGTCATTTGTGAATCATTTGTTAATTTGTGAAGCACTGTCTGTCTGTGAGATATTACTAGTAGCCATAATCAGATATTCTGGAGAGCTTGGAGTGAATTTCAGCATGTTCACAAAGCATACAAATTCATTTAGGGTCAAAATATGGGAACTCGTACAAATAAATCCATTATTCATGATCTTGTGTCCCAGGAAATAATAACATGATTTATGCTCCTCTTGGATAACTTCTGGGATGGTGATTATATGTAGTTAATACTACTAACTTACATTCAGGAAATCTTTCACTGTGTTCAAATCCCAAAGTTACACAGGTGACAGATGGCAGGGCCTGGGCTAAAGCCCATGTCTTTGACATCTTGGTCTCATGCTCCATCTACCCCGCAGGGGAGTGGAAGTCAGTAGGAATGGTGACATGGAACATTTAGTGTGTCAAAGTTGCCATTCCATCTTGTGAGACACAAACGAAACACTGGCTCAGTCAAAGCCAACTTCTTTCAACTGCTATTGAAACCAATTCAAACATTGCTGAAAGTATGCAGAAATGTGAGCTACTTATCAATTTATTTTCTTTTAAAATTTTTAGAAATTAAAAAAATTCTAAATTAGTTCATGATTCAGTTTTTTTTAAAGTGGATACAAATATGCACACATTCAAATATACAGATGTAGACGTATGTACGTGTTTCTATATACTTCATTTTTAATTCAGTATTTAATAGATTAAAGGGGTTTAGTTTATTAAGACTATTTCTGGCAGAAGTCCTAAGGAATTAGGAATTAAGAGACACTAAGAAGGAAAAAACATCCCATCCAGGAAGTAAACCTAAAATCAGAACCTATAATTTCAGGCTCCAAGTCAGAACTACTACTTATACCTGAGAAAAAATGTGTCCCATCTTCTTACAGACTCTCCCTCATTCCCCCATGCCCGAGGACCTCTTGGTCCCTTACCTGACTCTCTCCTCTTCAACTCTCTTCAGGGCAGCGTCCCGCTGCAGAACCTTCATGATGGCTTCTTGCTCCTCCTCAGTCAGGAAGCTCAAGTCAATCATTTCGAGAAGCATACACAAAAATAATAGCAACAGATCTGGCTTACAATTCTCAAAGGAAAACAACTATGACTGTAGTTCAAATGATTAAAAGATGCAAAAATTAAATGAAATAATATCTTGTGCAGTTCTGCAGCAGAAGTCTTGTGTTGGTTCAGCTAAAGTTTTAAGTGGCTGATTGCAAAATCCTCCGTACCCTTTCCAGCGAGGAAGTGATCGCCTGTGGGACAACGTGGAGAAGAGGCTCTCAGAAGGACTCTGCATTCCTTGCCAGACAGGTCACTTGTTCCTACAGTGGCATTCCTACTCACACTCCCACTGTGGACCAGTCTTAGACACAATTTATTCTCCTTCCATCCAGATCATCAGCTCGAGGAGAGGCAGCAACATCCCAGCATCACCTACCTGGGGAATCATGAGACAGTAAATACCAGACAGTGAGAGGCAGTTCCTACAAGCATTGCTCATTATTACAAGATTTAAAACATGGCTGGGGAAAGTAAATGACCATCTGAGATGGTCTCTGAGATCAGGGAAACCAGTTCTGCCAGCTCCCTGAACAAATGGGTCATGAAACACGCTTCGACTCAATTCCACACTGCCAAGATGGAGAGTACACAAAATGTCGATCGACGTTTGACAACTGACTGAGCAAAGGAATGGTAGCCAAAAGGAGCTGGTTCTCTCTCTATAAACTCACGGGATGCTAGGCTAAAAAGTCACTCTCAAGGTCAATAAGACCAGGAAGATGTGATCAGATGTCAAGTGATTCTGGGAAAGAAACTAGAAGCAAAAATTCACAAATGCTCACATCTTCATGAGTAGGAATGTTGCACCAGAATATAACTGTGCTCTGTAATGTCAGGTAGTGAGCTGGTATCATATAAAGGTAGTTCACACAAGAGTGGAAATTGTTATCCTTCACCCAGTCCCACGTCTAACCTTTGTTGAGTCTAGAGCAACTCACCAAGCTTGTCTCCCTTCATTTCTGAGGAGAAAGTACACTTACTGACATGTGATGTGTGTGTACCTGAACTGAAGAATTTCAATCCCCTCACCATCCAAAGTGAGAATTTTAAGTAGGACTTTGGGTAAGCATCCTATTTTCTTTGAGGCAACTCAAACCCACGTGTAACAGGACGGTGACACGAAGAATTCCACAGCCGTCTGGGACTTCAGAGGCCACCTACTCCAGGTTTGGGGCCCTTTAACAAACACCATGCTACAGTTTTTTTGACACTAAAAACCAGGTGTACAGTAAGTTTTAAAGTAAGTTCTCTGCTTTGGCAAAAGAGAACAGGTGAGAAGCACCCCTCTGCCACTTTAGCAAGTGAGCTCTCACTCTGCGACTCAGATTTCTTCTCATCTGCGCTGACTTGCTGATAAGACGTCCCTTATAGGTTGTAAAGACTAAGTGAAACATGAATAGAAAACAGCACATATCTTGCATCCCCTACCAAAAATAGCTACTGAAAATATATTCTAGCTTCCTTTCTAAGTTCACACTTTTGTTCTATCCCTCTGAATAAGAGTGTCCTTGGTCATATAGTTTCTCTTTTGTATTATGTTTCCTTCCGAACTCCCCCGTGAGGTATGGACTTCATGGACAGATGCTCTGATGACCTTTGTTTTATATTCCTGTAGCTCTCTGAATATTGCCCACAGTGACTATTCAAAAATAAACATTAAGATACTACTTTCTTCTTTTTAAAATTTGCACTCATTTGTATAGGTTAGTGCCTATTCATTCATCTTGAAAACTACTCATCTTTCAAGGTAAAAGTTACTAGCTCTAGGAAGCCTTCCCTAATTTCCACAGCTGGAGTTAAAGTAGATTCACTTATTGCTCCTAACTCTTCACTCCCTCCCTGAAACAGCTATGCAGCCATTTTGCCATTAGAGTAAGCAGAGTATTCATCCCTACCTTCCTATTGTTGGGCTTGACCTGTGACTTTGGTCCATGGAATATTACAAATGCTATACAAGCATGGCTGTAGATGTGCTTGTGTGGTTTTGCTTGGCTTCTTATAGTCCTACCATGGGCTACAAGAAGAGCCTGTGCCAAGTAAGCTATCGTCTTTTCAGCCTGGGTCCCAGAAAAGGAGATATTAGGACAGACTAGAACCTGACCCACCTGAAGTAAGGCCACCCCAGCCGACCTGGTGATATGGGAAGAAATAAATATTTGTTGTTGGAAGCCACTCAAGTGTGGTGTTGTACTAGAACACTTCTGTAGCAGGAACCTAATACAAAAACTTTCTTCTCCGTATATATATATATATATACTTTCACTGCTCTATTTGTCTTCCTTCAGTCATTCCCATTTGACTGAGTCGCTGAATGTAAGTAAATGAATGAAACTAATCCAAAAGTAAAAGTTTGCCAGGGGCTGGCTATCTTTTCTTTCATTCAGAATAGCTTCTTTCATGCATAGTAACTTCCTTGGGATCTCAAAGGCTGGCAAGGAAATGAATTTAGGCCTCATTCTGAGAACCATGAACACTGCCATATGGTTTGATGAGAGACCGTTTTTAAATTCAGTAAGTGTGGGACAGGAAGAGGACAAAGGGGAAAAACAACTTGAGTTGTCCAGCAGTGGTAATTGGCAGTGTTGCTAAAGGAGGAAATGCTGGTTTCCACACCTTCATGTACAAGCTAACCAGTGCTTCTGTTTAAGAGCTTCTAAGGGTTAAAGGTTTTTCCTAAGAATGGGCTATTAGTGAGACAAAGAGCAAAGTCTTCATTTTACAGACAAAGGAGTGAAGGGCTGGAAACTTTGACTCCTAATTGGGTCATAAGGCAGCAAAGCCCTTGGATGGCAATCAGGACTTTTCAATACCAGGTGCTTTCCCAATTGCCAATATTCTGGATGTTATCTATCATGGGAGCTAATCAAGCATTTCATTGATTCATTCAACAAACTCTTATGGAGAGCTTATTATGTGCCTGGCATTGTTCTAAGCACGGGAGATAGAGCGATAAATAAGACAGACAAAAGCTTCCTGTCCTGTGGAATTTACATGGTATTTAGAAGAGACAAAAATCAAACAAAAAAGGCCTAGATAATTAAATTATGTAACAAAGTGATAGCAGAGAAGGGAAGTGGGGAGTTGAAGTTTTAAAGAGAGTTGGTCTTGCTGAGAAAATGACATCTGAACAAAAACTTGACAGAAACAAGCCACGCTGGTAGCAGAGGCTCCTGAGGTGGAAGTGTGTCTGCTGTGTTCAGGGATCATCAAGGAAGTCGGTGCCAGGACACCAGAGGAGGACAGGATGGAGCAGGTCAGAAAGGAAGTACATTGTACCATAGTAGGCTTTGCATTAGCACTGTATGATTTCTGGCTCTTACTCTGAGATGGAGCAACATTGAGGAAAGGCAGAAAGAAAGAGAAGTAAATATTTATGGGGTACCCCTACACACCTGGCACCTGACATCTATCATCTCATTGGATCCCCACAAAGATTTGCAGGTGGTAGTTTGGGATGTGTGCTTTCCAGATGAGGAGAGCAAGGCTCAGAGAGGTGTTTGCCACCAAGCTTGTATGTGTGGTGGGGCTGGTATCTGCCAGCAGCTTTGTCAGGTTAAGCCACCCCAATACTGACCTCTCCCTTAATTCTCCCTACCATGGATTCTTCAAACTGGGAAGCAGAACAAAACTCTTCTGTCTGACTGTGGACTCTCATTCTCTGCTTAAGCATAAAAAAATCACTGGCCCATAGCTGGCAGTCAGCAATGGGGGCAACTTCAGGGCAAAACTTGGGAAGGATGAAATCTCACAACAGGGATTCCTTATGTGTTCACTGGAGTAGCTGCATAACGTTTCCCTTAGTTTCAGCCTCTCTCCCACCCATCCTCGCCATGCTGCTGAATGACTTTTCTAAGTCACATATGACTAAGCCATACTGCCAGGTTTAAAACCCTTCACAGCTTCCCATTGCCCTCTTGGCTAATGCTCAAACTCCCTACCGTGGCCTGCAGGCCTCACATGAACTAGCACCAGCTTTCTTCTTTTAAGTGCTTTTCCTTAGGCCTCCTCCACACAATTTTTGCCCCCTTTGTATATATGCTGTTTCTTTCTCCTGAAATACCTTTCCTGAGATAATACCTCTTGGATCTCAAGTAAGATGTCACTTATTGCACAGAAGTCTTCCCTAACCTCTCAAGGCCAGGTTAGGCATCCCTCCTGTGTGCTCCAATAGCACCTGATTTCTGAGTCAGGATATCTATCACACCATCTTGAATCCTTCTCTAGTCATGTTTTTCCTCCACTAGTTTATGAACAATGCCTGGGCATCTGAGTGCTTTGTGTCCCCAACGCCTGCCACAGTTCCTTGCACCCACTAGGCACTCACATACTCAATACATGAATACAGATGGAAGAAGGCTGAGCTGCTACTTCTTCCTTGACATGAAGCTGGCTCTAGGGCCATATTGAAAAACCAGTCCATATTATTCACTGTTTTCCAGCTCTAGGTCTTTCACATGACTGTGTGGTTTAAATAAATCACATGAGTTCCCCAAGTCTCCATTTTCTCACCTATATACCTATGTGATAGGTATATTTACTCTTACTTTCCCTTTCTTATGGAGATTACTGTGAAGCTCTCATGAGAATGCAGGACACCGTCAAGAACAAATAAGGAGTAATACTAAGAACAGCAGCAAGAAATAAACATTAAAAAAAAAAAAGAACAGCAATATGAAAGGGAAATTTACAGGCTCCAAATGCAGACTGAGCTTAATTTAAGTTTTCCATGTGTCAGCCCTGCTATGCCACATCTACAAAACTCTTCTCCTTGTCAAGTGTCCAAAGTTAAGCTAGAGTGGGAAATCAAGACCCCAAAGAGTTGGTGCTTGCTGGTAATCACAGCAAGAAGCAGAGCTAGACTTATAGCCCTAATCCCAATCATTCTGCCTGACCAAACCCACGTTAAAGCCTGATTATCAACAGCATTTGTTCCCCCAACCACACTCTGCTGCAAGGACAGACCCACATACCATCTCCTCCTTCCCCAGATGACTGTTGTTGTACCAAAGCCTGCAGACCCCAAGGAAGGGGAGGAAACCTCAAGTAAGTAGTGACTCTCACATGATGAGGTTTTCAGATGAGAAGCAAATTGTTCTGCCAGTCCCGTGACATCGAGAATGAAAACTTGAAATAAAAATCTGGGAGGCAGAAGGAGAGTAGGAATAAATATGGTGGGGTTGGGGAAAATAGCACTGGACAGCCCTAATCAATTAAGGGACTCACCCCCAGCAGTGACAAACCATCATACAAAAAACCAAATGTTTTGTAAATATCATAGTATATAGATCATAGTGGCATCAGGGATAAATGGAATAACCCACAGATCGTTCAGGGGATGTCTAGGAATGAACACATGGAGTGGGACAATTAGAGAACATTTGATCACTTCCCGCCCAGGCCAAGATCTGTCCCTTGAATACCAAACTGGTGTCATCAGATCTGCAGGCCACCCTGCCAGAGCACTACACATGCCCAAGGCCCTAATTCCCCTGTGGGGTTGCTGTACTTCTCAGGCTTAATTTGCACTATGGTTGAACTTGCCCATAATTTTTACCCTCTGCCTCCAATTTGCCCTGGCCCCCTCAGCTCACTCTCCCTTTCAAACACCAATTTATATATTTGTAAGTTTATTTATTTATTTTGAGAGAGAAAAAGAGAATAAGCAAGCATGGGAGGGACAGAGAGAGAGGGCAAGAGGGGGAGAATCCCAAGCAGGTGCAGAGCCTACACGAGGCTTGAACTCAGGAACTGTGAGATCATCAGCTGAGCAGGAGTTGGGACACTTAAGTGACTGAGCCACCCAGGCATCCCTCAACTCACTTTTTTTGAGCAGTCACCTTGAACCAGTCACAAGACAATGAATTATGCTTTCCCCTCAAGAAGCCAAATTTAGGCAACATATTAGTTTGAGTAATTTGCATCTTTTTAAATAGCATGATAAAAGCCCCGATGATGCAAAAACAAGAAAACATTCATGCAATATTGTATCTGCACAGTGCTGTGGACAAAATTTGCTTTTCATATAAACACATCTCTATGTAAGTGTATAACAAAACATTCTGATTGAGTTTAAACACATAAAGGTAGATTCTTTTAGTAACAGTTTCTGATTCCTGGGATCTCCACCATCCTAAGAAGCCCGTGCCCATGTTATAAACACTACATGTTGACACAGGTGCCTTTTCCCCTCTACCCTGTGCTTGTGCTCCTTTCCATGTCTGTCCATAAAACAGAGTTGTGTATAGAGGAGCATGTCCTGCTTTGAGGGCCAATGCATGTTGCTCATAGGAAATGACAAAGAAGGAAGTAGAATGTACAGGAGGAGGAACACAGGGTGAAACCAAAAGGGACTGGGAATCAGGAACCTGGGATGTAGTCTCATCCTTGTCCCTGACTAGTTGTGTGATACCTCTGAGAATAATCGGGGTGGTGATGTAGAGAAAGATGGAAAACGGTGGCTTTAGAATCCTGCAGGCCTGGGTTCAAATCACCTTCTGGTTGAGTGACTGTAGACCAGTTATTTAACTCCTTGAGAACAATGTTATATGCACAATGTAGTGAATACCTGCCTTGCTGGATGGGCAGAGAGCTTCAGTGGGATCACATAGGTAAAGCAAGATCATGAAAAGCTTAGACAACATCATGTGAGGAACAGTCAAGAAGGAATGAAGTTCATCTTCCCCTCAACAAAGGAGACTCAGGGAGAAATCTGTCGTCTTTTTAGGTTGCTGTTTGAGGGGCACCTGGGTGGCTCAGTTAGTTGAGTGTCCGACTCTTGATTTCAGCTCAGGTCAAGATCTCATGGTGGTGGGATCAAGACCCACATCAGGCTCCATACTGAGCATGGAGCCTGCTTGGGATTCATTCTCTCATTCATTCATTCATTCATTCATTCTCATTCTCTCTCTCTCTCTCTCTCTCTCTCCCTCTCCCTCCCCCCCCTCCCCCACTCACACACATGAGCTTTCTCTTTCTCTCTCAAAAAAACACATTTTTAAAAAATGTGAGTTCATTCAACTCAATAAAATAAATGAAATGAGCCTACAAATAAGTGAACAAAAATGGATAAAGATGGAATAAGAAACAATATGTTAGTTTGTTATCCAATCATCAATTTATTTTTTCTTAGAGGAACAACTGAAAAATTAAAACTGACAAGCACCTTCAAGACACAAAACTTTCACTTTTGTGAGGATGATTCCAAAGGTAGAAGCCATTTTTCTACTCCATTCTCCTCCTCCAGCCCCAGGCTCATGTGGCTGACAACTCATGTTTCCCATGACTAATGTGGTGACCTCAAATTAAAAATTCAGGAGATAAAGGAAAGACTCCTTTTATGTGACAATTCCCCCTGCCCTTTAACCTAACATTCAGATCTAATAATAATGTCCTTGGGTTTCTGAAAAACTCACCTCTGCCATTCCTAGGCAAGTTTGGATTTATGGTACCCATAGGAACAAAATATTTTCATCAAGCCTCAATCAAGGACAAGATCCTGGGCCATGTGAGGAAGGCTATACACACAACTAACCCTCAGGCAAGTACTATATCAAGTACTAATAAAGGAGGCACAAACCAAGTATGGGGGTCCCAGGGATTTAGGAAGGAAATAACATGAGGTGAACCTTGAAGGCTGAATTAGAGATGGGAGCAGGAATTCTGGGCCAGTGTACTGAGCTGTAAAACCATAAAGGGATTCAAAAAGAAGGTTGGTAACCAGAGTATAGAGTAGGGATGGGGAACAGTACCCAGGGTCAGACCACACAGGGCCTGAAATGCCAAAGAAGGGAAATTTGAACCTGAATTTTTCACATTTTCCAGTCTTGATAAATGTGCCAGAACCACTCTTTTAATCTGTATTTTCTTGGTACATCAGGATTCCAAAAGATGAAAACAATGAAGAAAGAAAGGAGCTGGGGAAATGGGCAGCTGAAATTTATTTTAATTTTCATACTTGGTCCAAAAACTCAAATCTTAAAAAAAGGATGACAATAGACAAAAGGGATGATTTGCCGTTGACAATGTATCAACAAGGAGTTTTAAGACACAGTAGAAAAAGCTTCATCTGACATTGCACAGACCATAGGTTTTTATTGGTTATCCAACTTGGAAAGCACCAGGAACCTTAAGTTCAAAATGCCAGAGAGAAACTTCCTTTCCCTTTGAAATGGCAGCATCCACCACAGGCCCAAATATCAGTTTAGTAAGAGGAAACTGTATGCTCCAAAATTCTATAGTATCCCCAATCCCTGCCCTAAGAGAGTTTGTATTCTGGAAAAGAGGACAGATGTTGAACAGGTCTGAGAATTCCTACAAAGCAGAAGATCAGGATGCTCTTAGCCAGGGCAGTTATTAATGAAGAAATACAATCTCTGTTAACTTTAAGCTCTATAGTCACAACTAAATTGGGAGTTCTGTCACTTTAATTAAATTCATCATTGCTTGTATCTAAATGTGGCTGTTGAGTAGCAAATTCCCAGACTTTGCTCAAGGCCTACTGAATCAAAATCTTCAGGGCTGGGGCCCAGGAATCTGCGTTTTCTAAAATGTTTCCACATGATGCCAGATGTTTGGCCAGGTCTGGGAATCACAGCTATGAAGGATTCCCAATGGGTTAGAAACAGATGGTGACTGGTTAAAGAGCAAAGCAATTAGTCAAAGTTAAACATGTTCAATTGTACATCAGTTGTTTTCTAGCTGTAACAAAATCAAACCCAAAAATGGAAGTACCAGCTGAATCATAGTCATAACTAGTTTTTTGTGCGGATGAGAAAGCTGAGAAGCAGAAAGATTAGAACAACTGCCTAAGGTCACACAGCTACCTAATGTGAGGGCTGGGTCGCCCAGAGGAGGCCTCCTTTATCTTCCAGGACATGTGCATCTTCAACTTAAATAAGAATTTGTAAATGGACTACTACGTGGATTGAACTACATTTCAGAGCACCCCTGAAGCCAGCACATTGACAATAGCAGGCATTACAGGTGAGTTCTAGATTTAATTCTTTTCTAGGTTTCAAATTCAGAGGAAGGGAGTGCAACAACCAGCTGACTTATTAACCAGCTGGAATTAAACCAGGATCATAAAGTTAACTGAACTGTAGCAAATTGCCAACTCAGACTTTAAAAGGAATACGTAAAGCCTCACTTTTGTACAATCATGTACATTCTTCCTTGGGAATGAGGGACTCTTTCCAAATGTACTAACTCAGGGGTTTCCAAACCTGGCTGCACATTAGCATCAACCTGAAAAGCTTTAAAAAAAAATATTAGCCATGCCTAGGTCTCTTCCTCCTCTAACCCCCAGTGACACTGATGTAACTGATCTGGGGTCAGACCCTGGCTGCCCAGGTGATTCTAATGTGCAGCCACTGAAGAGACCCTTGAACTAACTGCTGCTCTTTTCTCTCTGGCCTCTGCTCAAATCTAAGACCTTGGGATGAGGCAAAGAAGATGCCCAGGGCAAAAACTTTAAGGAGGCAGGTGTCTGAGCAGAGCACTCTGCCCCTGAAGCCCCCCAACAGTGAGGCCTCCTTATCAGTGAGGTACCAAGGGCACAAAACGTAAGAAGACACTCATTTTCACTCAGGGTGCCACAAATCCAGTGTCAGTACTTGTATGACCTTGTGTCTATAGATTCTGTGCCCTGGGGGCCTCACTTCCCTCACCCCAGTCCCAGGACCTGTTCAAATCCCTCTGGTCAGACCATTAATTATCCCATCAAAGATACATAAAGTTCCCACTATGTGAAGGTCTTCCTTGCTCCTTTCCATCCTCTACAGAGACACTCATTTTGAAACTGATACAGATGAATAATGCCTACCACATCCATTTACTAGGCTGCTGTGATGGAGTGTAACACACTGGTTTGTGCATCAAAAGATGACGGGAAGGGGACTGATCTTTTATTTGTTCCTTGGCAGCTCCCTGAGGATTCTGTCTATTGTTTGATCTGTACCATGTGGGCAGCAAGGCATACCTTACAGAGTCATTGTGAGAACGACATTAGACTGTAAGTTAAATGGTCTGGGACACAGTAAGTGCTCCATAAATACCTGTTGACCATTAATCTCCACATTTTACCAACTCAATCACTTTTCCATGCTACCTTGAGGTCAGGGTGTTATTGCTGCTGTTTTTCTGTTTTCCTCATTAGACTGTCTCCCATCTTCTAACCTCCCACCCATTTTAAGGAGTCAGATTTCTGGTTTCTGCAAGCCTTTGCAGAGGGGGCTTTGAGGAGATAAAAAATCTTCTAAATTTGGGATAGGGGTTGGCAGTAGAGAAAGAAGGGGAGAGGATCTCATTTTTCAATTACCAAAAATTCTAAATCTTCCATCTTAGGCCTATACTTCAGCTTTGGAAAATCAAAAGTCAGGAATCTAACATCTTGGCCTCTGGGTCAACATCAACATCCCTCATCTAATTCTTCTTCCTCTGGTGGTGGGCAAAGAGGTGCTTAGACATCCCTGGGCCCCAGCACCTAGCATGGTACGTGGCACACAACAGGTGCCTCATTTATTGAATAAAGGAAATAAAAAAAAGAGATTAGAAGGAAAAATCAAGACAGTAGCATAGTGAAAAAACTTAGAAAGGTTACAAGAGTAGGGCAACAAAACTGTGACAAGTTATCTTCCATGGATGTATTTATTAACTCTCTGTGGTTGGCAGAATCACGGTCCTCCAAAGATGTTCACATCCTACTTCCTGGAACTTGTGGATATGGTACTTGGTAAAAGAGACTTCATGGATGTGTTTAAGTGAAGGATCTTATGGTAGGGAGATTATCCTGAATTATCTAAGTAGACCCAGAGCAATTACAAGGTCCTTTCTAGGAGGAAGCAGGACGGTCAGAAGGAGAGAGAGCAGGTGTGAGAATGAACACAGGTTGGAGTAAATGTAGTTTGAAGGTGGAGGAAAGGGCCATGAGCCAACGAACAAAAGCAGCCTCTGAGAGCCAGAAAAGGCAAGGAAACAGAATCTCCCCTAGAGCGTCCAGCAGGAACTCAGCTCTGATTGAGGACTGGTTGATTTTGCCTTGGAGTACCCATTTCAGACTTCTGATCTCCAGGACCATAAGACAATAAATTTCTGTTGTTTCAATCCACTAAGTTTGTGGTAATTTGTTAGAGCAGTAACAGGGAACTGACACACCGTGTGAGGGCAGATGATGTCCTTCTTCATCTCTGAATTCCCAGTTTGTTGCCTGGGACTCTGTTGACTGCATTCATCCTCATAAACAACACTTAGGCCAACACTTTCCTCCCCATGCCCTCCAGCCAATCAGTTGCCAGGTGCAGTTGACTGAACCTCTGAAATCTCCCTCCCGTTCAACCCTTTCTCTCCTTCTCTACCACTCACTGAGAAGGCTGTAATGGTCTCTGAACATGGCTCCTCTCCTTCCTGGTCCTCCCTCACTTCCATCTATTGTACACAATCTAGCTAGATTCATAGTTCAGAGCCCCACTTTCAGCATGCCATACCTCAATTTAAGAACTTTCCTCAGCTCTTCCCTGATAGTAGAGTGAGTCAAAATTCCTTCTCATTCCCAGCTCCCTATCAACCTAATTTCACATGGAGCCTTTCCTACCACATGAATCCCAGCCAAAACACTTCTCAGTAGCACCTTGACACCACCATCACCAGACCTCTGTTTCTGCTGTTCTCTCCACCTAGAATGTCATTCCCTTCTATCTGCACACATCCAAACCTTAACGCTCATCCAAGTCCCAACCTCAATGACAGACACCTCCTCCATGAAGCTGCTCCTGCAGCTCTCTTCCACCTCACAAATACTCCTTCCACAAGCTGGTGATAATTACTTCTTTCACTGAGCCCTCATGGCACTTATCTGTACATCTCCCTTTCAAGTTGGAAAGAGCACAGCCTCTAGAATCAGATAGATCTAGGTATAATGTTACCCTCTTGTGCATGTAACTTAATTTCTATGAGCTTCAGGTTTCTCATCTGTAAAATGGGTATCATCCTATCTCACTGGGTCATTTGGAATATTAAAATTCATATCTAGGTGCCGAGCACAATAAGTATTCAATAATTACATCAACATTATAGTAATTTATACACATATCAAATTTCTACTTCTAAACTTTAAAAAAAATTTAAAATGTTTATATTTATTTTTGAGAGAGAGAGAGAGAGAGAGAGAGAGAACACACACACAGGCAAGGAGCAGATAAAGAGGGAGACACAGAATCCAAAGCAGGCTCCAGGCTCTAAGCTGTCAGCACAGACCCCGACTCGGGGTTAAAACTCAAGAACAAAACCGTGAGATCATAACCTGAGCCAAAGTCAGATGTTCAACCAACTGAGCCAACCAGGTGCTCCCCCCCGCCACTTCTAGACTCTTTAAGGGAAGGATATATGTCCATTCATTTTTGTAGCTACACAGTATCTTGCAGGTAACAGTGAAAAAACTTTTAAATACTGAACAAGTCAACGTAGTGTTAGGAGCATCTCTGTAGTCTTCCTGTTCCATAGACAGTAAGGATGGCCTCATTTTTCTCCATTTTAGAGAGAACCGGTACACTGATTCTCTTTCTGATCATCGGTGTTAGCCTTAAGACGGCAACTTTGCAAGACCCACTCTCTTTAGTTAATGCCTCTAAGCCACTATTCATCCCAACTAACAATACTCAATAAGCATTGTTTTCATTAGCATAAGTTATACATTGTTATTTTAATGTCCCTGAATTCTAGCTCAGAAAACAACTGCTGTTCCAGAGCTAGCGGGACAGTGTTCACTTTTACTCATGCTGGAGATTCTCCTCCATTCCTCAGTTGGGTATGCAACACAATCACATTCCTTTAAAGGTATTCCTTAAACCACTTTTATGGAGCTGAAACTTGGCCCTTTATTCCTCAACCTAGTTGGCAGCATCATGAAGGTGAAAGAACATGAGATTTAAAGTCATAAGATCTGGTTTGAAATCCAGTTACCTACTTAATAGCTCGGCAACCATGAACGTAGCATTTACCTGAGTCTCAGTTTCCTATCTCTAAAACTGAAAATACCCACTGCCCATCTCCCTCACTGAATCACTAGACGGGGCCAATGAGACCATATATGGAAAGACATTTTATCAACTGCAAAATGCTATACCATCATATTTATCCATTCACTTTCTAATGCAGCATGAGCTCTATCCAGGAGACTAGATATGAAGAAGGATGCACAGTGCATTCTAGAAGAAATGAAGAATGCTTTCATTCCTACTGCTTTCATATAAACACTTCACCAGCCCAGACAGTAGTGCTGCAACTGTAGATGCCAAATAACCACAGGCAAGCTCCACTCACAGGAATCTTAAGGAGCATCTGTCTTGATACCTTTAAAGTGTTTGGAAGTGATATTACTGAATCAAAGGTGCTATTTAGTGTAACCATCATGTAATAAGCATCATGTCTGCCCAGGTATCATGCCAGACTCTTTACATATATGACATCCCTAAGCCTTCAAAATCCAGCCATTCTTCAAAGTACTTGCTGTAATCTGGAAGGCCCCTCACTATGATTGAGAATGTGTGAGAGATGACCAACCACATCTAAGACAGCACTCAACATTAAAAATGACAGCAACTATCCTAATCCCAGTTTAGTTTTCCCCAACTCTAGTCCTTTTATTTATTTTCCAGGACAGCCTGACTCAGACCCAGTACAATGCCTCACAAAAGGGTAAAAGCTCTAATGAGCAAATCTCATGAAAAATTCAGCTGGTCTTTTGGAGAAAAACAGCTGGAGTTGACCTTAGAAATTCCACTAATTCCCCCTACCACATGGCCTAAAAATAGCCAAAGAGCATTTCTTGCTAGTGATGGCCTTTCCTTTAAAGGACATAATATGCAAAAAGGCATGCTGGGGTCATTAGCCCAAACCATGCAGTCCCCATGATAAATCCTTGGCCAAATGTTCCTATGAGAATCTGCTTCACAAGGTCAACATTGAAATTTCATTGTGAAGGCTCCCCCTCCCCTACTCCCCAGGCACCACTGAGTCTGTTTAAAGATGAACACTATCAGCCACTAACTACCTCTGTGGCCACAAGTATGACACTTCCCCTTCCTTGGCCTCAGTTTCCAAATTTGTGAAGTGAAATGGTAGACTCTGACCTCTAAGATCTCTTCCTGGCATAAGACCTGGAAGACACATTCCAAGGCTCCTCATTCATACCTCTTAGTGTTACATGGGCCCCTACAGATCTGCCCCCTGCTTCCTCTCCATTTTCCTCTACACCAAACCTTGATGTTCTTTAAATTTACCTCTGATGCTTCTGTGTCTTCAGAACATGAAACTCTCTCTTCCTATAATGCTCTTTCCCAGCTTCATAAACTCTTACTCATCTTTCAAGTCAGAGTCCAAGTGTCACCTCCACGGAGAAGGTCTAGCCCCTTCCTCGGAAGCTGGGTTAGAGTCTTGGCCTCTGTGGTCTTGCTGAACTCCACATGATATAGCAATTGTCTATTTACTTATCTAGCTCCCTTACAAGCCTAAGTGGCTCTTGAAAATAGATATTCCATGTCCATCTCCTCCATATTCCCACTATCCAATCCTGTGTCTGCCATTCAGTGTTTGTGGATTCTTTACCAAATTCCGCTAAAGTACCACATGGTTTTACAGTGTTATTCCAAAAGACCAGAAATTGTGTATTTTTTTCTTTTTACTGTATCACATTTTATTTTATTTAAATCCAAGTTAGTTAATATATCATGTAATAATGATTTCAGGAGCAGAATTTAGTAATTCATCACTTACATAGAACACTCAGTGCTCATCCCAACAAGTGCCCTCCTTAATGCCCATCACCCATTTAGCCCATCCCCCCCACCTGACACTCCTCCAGCAACCCTCAGTTTGTTCTCTGTATTTAAGAGTCTCTTATGTTTGCCTCCTTCTCTCTTTTTATCTTATTTTCAGAAACTGGGTTTTTAAAGTATTGTTTTCTCTATTCAAAAAGCGAGAAAATAAACTATCACCAAACCTTTGCCTTATTAGGAAAAAATATATACAGCTATTTGGAATTGTAACATAATCTTTGCAGAGCTTAAAAATATACATTACATTTTCCCTGAGAAACCTCTCTTTCGACCCTCTGAACCACAATTTTTTAAAAAAGGAGATTCAAATTTAGAAATGATGTGCAACTTGGTGGGTTTTGGTTTTGGTTTTTCTTTCTTTCTTTCTTTCTTTTTTTTTTTTTTTTACTAAGAGGAAGGAAAATTTCCAAAAGGGATATATTTATACACTCATCTTTCTGAAAATTCTCAGCCAAGCCCGGGAAAACCAGATGAAAAGCAGCAAGAAAGAATGTGATCTTGTATAGAAAAGCAAAATGTCTTATTAACCATTAATAACATTAAAAGGCATGTATATGTGCCTGTATTACAGAAGATTTAAAACCTAAGTTAATTGATACAATTAATAGGTAGGAATTGGACTTGATGGAAAAGTAGAAGAAAAAGACATTTTATCTTCCTTCAATACCTCCTTCCATCTTTACACACATCTCTGCAGCATAAGGAAACCAACGAAGTAGGCAACGTTATCTGTGTTTTACAGACGAGGAAAGTGAAGTTCATGGAAGTTAAGGGACCTGCCTGTACCCATATTGCCTCTAAGCCACACAGTTGGGATTTGAACCCGAGTCCACTGAGCTCTGAGTTCTGTCCAACACACAGGAAGAGCTCTGGGAAAGGTGAAGTAAGGAAAGGCCAGGCACAGAGTGCCCTGAGAAGGAACCCAAGGATGCAAAGAAGAACAGGGGTTTCACACCAAGCATTGAGCTTTGCAGTACATAATGCTGTTAAACTTGTTGTGTAAAGCAACCAGTTACAAAGGGATTTTTAATTCTTTTGTGATCCCAATTTAGCAGTACATACAGAGAGCAGGCAGGGAGTATGATGTGGCAGCACCAGCAAATCTATTTTCCTAAAGCCTCGTGAACAATGCAAATTCTTGCACTGATCTGGGAAAGGGCTTTACAGTATTAGCCAAAGCCAAAAGATGATCGCTGACACTTTGTTAGCTGGGGTCAGCCTGTGCCCTGCCTGGAGGAGCAACCGAAGACAAGGGTTCTGGTCCCTGTTATGCCACAAATGACTGAAACCCTTTGGTGTCTCTCACCTCTCTGAGGGCCCTCACCTGTAAAATGAGGCATGTGCTCTCTGATCACTCAGATATCTTCCAATTGTATAATTTTTTTCCTCATGGGCACAACAACAAACAGCCAGAAGGAATTCCAACACCACTACCAAGCTAGCTGAGGGAGAAGGAGATGCAGAGGAAGATGACTGGAGGAAAGAAAGTGATTCTGCTGCCCAGGGCAAATGCCTTCTAGAAACTAAACATTTTTGGGGCACCTGGTGGCTCAGTAGGTTAAATGTCTGACTTTGGCTCAGGTCATAATCTTGCGATTCGTGAGTTTGAGCCCTACGTCAGGCTCTGTCCTGACAGCTTGGAGCCTGGAGCCTGCTTCCAATTCTGTGTCTCCCTCTCTCTCTGCTACTGCCCCCCTCATGCTTGCAAGTGTGTGCTCTCTCTCTCTCCCTTCCTCTCTCTCTCTCTCTCTCTCTCAAAAATAAACATTTTTATTTTTAAATAAACAAATAAATTTTAAAAAACTAAACATTTTTAAATAAGATAGAGCTATATTGAGGGAGGGGATGTTAATTAGGAAAATAAGATACAAAAACTGACAGAAGTCTTCCTTCCCTTCTTTCTGTCCCTCCCTCTTTCCTTCCTTTCTCACTGAAAGTGTCCGCTGTTTGGGACTGGGCTAGGTACCACCTACACAGCTGTTAGGTAGTAAGACCTGGTTCGTATTGTCAAGAAGATATTGGCTGAAAGCAATAACAACAGCTTACATTTGTACCATGTTGGGAGTTTACACTATACTCCAGCATATGCACTCTTCACAACAACCTTGGCAGTGAGGGAGGGCAGGCAGGAGTAAGTACCATCATAAGCCCCCTTTGATTGATGTGAAAACTGAGGTTCAGCAAGGTCAAGTGGTTTGTCTAACATCACACAGCTGCTAAGTGACAGAGCTGGGAAGATAATACATTTGCAAATGGGGAAAAGGACTACAGACAAAGGGGGCATACTTCAGCATCAATTACGTGAGAAGTAGGTAAATGAGGAGATTAGACCAAGGACTGGGACGAAGTGAGACTTGAGATGACCTTTGAACATGAGGTAAGATTTAGACAATTCACACCCTACACTCACTGAATGCAATGCAGAAGACAGCACAGTACTACTTTAGAGGGTGGAGTGCAGAAAAACCTAAGGATGTCTATATTTAAACACACACAGAAGCACATTGTCTTTCATTTAAGAAGTGGTCATTCTTTAGCCGTCATCAGATACCAGCATGTGTGTGCTCCGAGTATTTTCCCCAGCAGCAGAAATGTGTGGCTCTGAGCCTTTTCCTTTGGCACGCACAGTGGGTATCAGGGAGAGGGTCACATGGTGTTAAAGGATATGTGATCTGTACCCACTGAGCTCGGGTGAAAATTCCTAACCTTGGCACTCTTGATCCTTACTGTAGATACCTGAGCTAACTGGCCTTCTCAGTCAAGTATTCTTCTCTGTGGGTGGGACTAATCACATGGTTGTACAGCAAGCCTGCCTTCCCTTGCATTCATTCCTCCCAAGGCTCAAGAATGTAATTAATGAGCAACCTGGACCCGTTCCTATGGTGGGAAGCAAAGGAGGAAAATGGCTGGGAAAGATTTCAGGTGATGATAGAGTCTCAAAATTACAGAAGAGCTTAATAAAGCAGGTCCACGCTCTGTGCACCATGAAGAAGGGGATGTAAGCAAAAAAGCAGAACTGGGGAGACTTTGGAATCAGGCTGCAGGTTCTTGAGAGGAAGAGGCTTGAGCATAATGAAGAGTGAGATTCAAGTTAAACTACAGACCTACAGGTGGGGAATTCAGATGACAGGAGTCCTAAGGTTTACTCCTAGCAGAATTCCAGGTCTTGCTAGTGAGACTTCAGTCAGCCTCCAGAATTCTGGTTCCATTTTTTTTTTTCTAATCAGGTTACATTTCAAACAACACCGATTTCATCAAGGGTTCTGAGATTAAAATCACAGGATACAGGGTATGATAAGATTAATCAATCCTGTCTCACCCCCAACCCCAAGTAACTGACAAGCAGTAGGGATGAGGTGAAATCAGGGACTCTCTGATAATAGTACCCAGGAAGTGGCTTTGGAGGTTGGACTCGAAGCTGGAAGTGACTTTTTCCACCATATGGAATTTAAACTTTCTCTTCCATCACATCAGAACCCAGTACTATTTGCAGAGTAAACACAATGACCAAAGAGAGCTACCAAGTTACAGAGCAGAACTTTTTCCAGCATCTTGAGGGGTTCATCAGAAGGCAGCAAAGCCTTCCATAGACATCCACTGCTGGAGATTTGAAGACCTGTCCTTAAGCAAGTGCCTAACAATGACTAAGTGAAGAGGAACAAGATAGATATTCATGCACTCTATCTCTCTAAAATACAGTACATGTATATACATATAGATGCAGAGATATATGTAATATATGTAAATTCTTAGTTTTTAGTCATTTGCAACCAATTTATGAAATCCTGAGAACTCTTTACTCTACTGTTACATAGAGAAAGCTAAGCAGGGTGGTTGCTAAGTGACTGACTACAAAACCAGGATTCTGGTGCCCAAGTAGTGGGCAAAATCAGGCATACTCCCCCATAAAAGATGTCCTAACAAAGCTTGTTTTGGTTCACATATAGTTGTTTATTGGGAGGGAGGTAGCAGGATTAGACACAATGTCACTGCTATTGCTGTTGTTTCTATTCAGATTCACCATGCTGGAAGGCTTCCAGAACCATCACACCAAATCCTCAGTCCCACACTGTAAGGAAGGTGCCATTATCATTCCTACTTTACAGAAGATGAACTTGGCTCAAAGAAGTAGAATAGCTTTACCCTGTCTGTTTTCTTAAATACTATGTCATATATGTGTATACTATAGATATCAATTACAAACTGAGATAACAGAATTTGAAGTTTTCATTTCAAAAATTAAAGACAGATGGGTCAGGTAATATTTGTAAAATCTCATTATTCTTTCCTTTTTTTTTTCCTAGCAGAGGTAAATCTTAAATAGTCAAGCTATAACAGAAAACTGAAAATATTTAGGTAAAACACATTATCCATAACTTTGAATTCAGAAGAAGATTAACACTCATAAATTTTTAATCAACAGTTTGATCAGTAAAAACCTCCTAAAACATTCCATGTACAAGAGATTCACCAGGTGCATCACACCACAGAGAGGGGCCATGATTATGGAAAACCTGTGTTGGAAAAAAAAATTCTGGGACTCAGACAAGGTCAATTTTACTCCCAGTTCAGTTGCTCCCTAGCTATGTGATATTGGGCAAATCACTTAACCTCCAAGATCTTCGTTCTCCTCATTTGAAAAATGAGGGTGAAGAAGACGAGCTTTCTCAAAGACCCCCGCCAGCAATAAAATGCTTGGATTCATATTGGTGAAAGAGCAAAATTCAGGCCACAGCAGAATTTGGTTACAGGAGACCATGTCCATTTGGAGACAGGCCTTCATGAGTACTACTTTCATTTCACCTCAAAGCCTAGCTAATTGCATCCCAATCTTGCAGGAGCAAGTTAACATAGCCCCTCCTTCAGTAGTGCTCAAGCTCCTCTAAAGAGGGTGATATTTTAGGGGCACCTGGGCGGCTCAGTGGGTTAAGCCTCTGACTTCAGCTCAGGTCATGATCTCGTGGTTCGTGAGTTTGAGCCCTAAATCAGGCTCTCTGTTGCCAGCAGGGAACCTGCTTCTGATCCTCTGTCCCCTCTCCATCTGTACCTCCCCCACTTGTGCTCTCTCTCTCTCTCAAAAATAAATTTGAAAAAAAAAAGAGTGTGATATTTTACAACCAAATTAAGTATCCCTTATTTCTGAGAGTAAACAGCAAACAGCAAACTGGGAGTGATTAGTTAATCACAGCAATATCAAAGGTTTACATAGCACTTACTATATATGCTAGACACTGTTCTAAGTGCTTTTTACATCATTAATTCAATGATTTCTCACAACCATATGACAAGGTAAGCATTTTACAGCTAGGGAAATAGGCTTAGGAGAAATGAAGTAATTAATAAGTGGCCATGCAGAACTCTACAAAGGCATCCAACTCCAGGGTCCATGCTCTGGACCTCCACACCACCTTGCCCCTCTTGGACAATGATGTCACAAAACACAGAGTCATTCTCCAGATAGTCTCAATGGTAGCTTTGTACATCTCTGGCTCTTCCTACTTCTTTCTCTCTGACCCTCCCAGACTTTCTGGCTTGGCCCATTTTCTAATCTCTGGCAGATTCAGCCCACAGATTTCTTCAGAACAAACAGCCCAAGGAGATGAGGCCCCAGGAGCTTCCAGGCTCCTGATGGGAGCTATTCAGCCAAAACAGCCATGTGCCCCTGGGCAAACTTGTTAGTATGGTCTGAGACAATATCCTACAACCAACCCTCACAAAGTAGCTGAAAATTCATCTTTCTTAAACCCAGGGAGAACTCTGACCCAGCCAGAGGAGAACAGAAACATTTCCCCAAGAAAAGCATTTTATGAACTCAGATAAACTGAGTTTAAGCTTTTGTAAAAGTTTAATGGCAGAGATGGTACAACACAATAGTCTGAAAATAGAGCTTGGGCTTTTATGGGCTGCTTCACCACTAAACTTCAGATTCCTTATGGCTTATTCTTCCATTAGGAAGGCCAAAGCCACTAAGAGGAAAAAGAGTGTGGTGAACCTCATGAAAGTATTGAAAAAAGGAATAAGTAAGTCAACAGAAATGTGAAGAAAAATCTCTAAAAATATGATATTCTCTGCCTTGCGCATTTTTTTAAATCTTAGATATAAGAGAAGGGGGGGGGAGTGGAAGAAAACACCAAGAAGATCAAGGAAAACTAATCAGCCTGCAATGCTTTTCACTTCTAATTCTGGACCCATAATTACACTATTCTCCCAAAATAATGGCTTTCAAATGTCACTACTATCTACAAGGGAAATAAATGATACCATCATGGGACTTAACTTTATTACATGTTCATTTTATTAAATTTATGCATATGAGAAGTATAGAAAATTATCAGATTTCAACATTCATTTAAAAAGAAGAGAATTATACCCAAAAACCCCATCATCTTAACTCTTAGTTTTAATTTCTTTTTACAATTCCACAGAGCTGGTAAGGAAAACAATGTTTCCATCATCTAGATTTATAAACTAGTTTCCATCAGCTCTGGGAATGACAAGTGATTCACACCACAGCCTCCTGCCGGCTGCAACATGCAACATTTGCATGTACTTAATGTAGTATCTTATTTGGGTGTTACTACTTACTTGAACCAATCAGAAGTCAAGGTAGGTTGAGGAAAAGGAGGTGAGAAATGGGCAGTTTAAGCCAAGAGAAATCTCACACCACGCCAGTGTGGTCTGAAGTCACTGTCTGGTCCCCTGACACAGTGGAAAGTGCAAGTGTCCCTGAAAGTTGGAAGACAAAATACCAAACAGGTCTACTCTGTGGGACTCAGTTCCACCTGAGGATAGAGGTTTTTGTAATTCTAAACAAAATGAAAACAAAATACATTTACTAAATACCAGAGTAGACAGGGCAGAGTTTCAGTATGAGCTCAAACAACACAGCCCGTTTGAGAGCAGCTAGAAATAAAAACCCTCTTCAAGGATGGAAAACAGAAGGAAAAGTGGGATTTCATTTCTTCCTTAGGCATTATCTGGCAAATGTTGAATATCTTCCTAGGAGTAAAAGTCCTTGTCTACCTGTTTGTTTGTTTGTTTGTTTGTTTTTGAGAGAGAGAGAGAGAGAGAGAGAGAGAGAGAGAGAGAGAGAATATGAATGAATGAATGAATGGTGTGTGAGCAGGGGAGAGGGACAGGGAGAGAATCTCAACCAGGCCCCATGCTAAGCACAGAGCATGACATGGGGCTGGATCCCAGAACCCTGGGCATGACCTGAGCCCAAATCAAGAGTTGGATGCTGGGAGTGCCTGGCTGGGGGTGTCTGTTAAGCACCTGACTCTTGATTTTGGTTCAGGTCATCATCTCACAGTTTGTGAGTTCAAGCCCCAAGTCGGGCTCTGCACTGTCAGTATGGAGCCTGCTTGGGATTCTCTCTGCTCCTCCCCTGTTCACTCTCTGTCTCCCCCAAAATAAATAAATAAACTTAAAAAAAATTTTTTTAAAGCATTGGACGCTTAACTGACTGAGGCACCCGGGGCCCACTCCCCTTGTCTGTCTTTTTATAAAAAGAAAAGCAGATCTTTGAACAATTTTTGCAGAAACTTCTTTCATTCTTCTGCTTCCAAAACAATGCAAAAGACTGATTTTAAGATTTTAAATGGGATTTTTAATCATCATGAAAAGCCACAGAAAGTCTGAATTGGTTCAGGAGAATTAAAAGTAAAAAATCAAAATTAAAATCAAAAAGTAACTGTTGAATGAGTGCTACATGAAGAAATAAAATAGCCCCAAGTGAGGTCTAACATTGGAGTCAACTACGCTATATAAATAGCAAGAAAAAAATCCTGTTCATATCAGCTTGGTTTGTAATAGCCAGAAATTAGAAATAACCCTAATGCCCTCCAACAGGTGAATAGTTAAACTGTGGTATATCCATATTATGGAATACTACTAAGTGGTAAAAAGGAACAAATTATAGCTACATCCAACAACTTAGGTGAATCTCAAGGGAATATGCTGAATGTAAAAAACCAATCCCCATAGGTTATACACTGTATTTTTACATCTATACAACATTCCTGAAATGGCAAAATTATAGAAGTGGAGAACAGGGGTGCCTGGGTGGCTCAGTTGGTTAAACGCCCAACTCTTGATTTCAGCTCAGGTCATCATCTCATGATTCATGAGTTAGAGACCAGCATTGGACTCCCCACTGGTACTATGAAGCCTGCTTGGGATTCTGCCTCTCTTTTTCTCTCACTGCCCCGCCTGCATGCTCTCTCTCTCAAAATAAATAAATAAGCATAAAAAATATTTTGAAAAATATTAGAAATGGAGAAGAGATTAGTGGTTGCCAGGTGTTAGGGATGTGGATAGGGGAGGTAAGAGGGAGATAGATATGGTTATAAAAGAAAAATGGGACCAATACCTATGGGGATGGAAGTGAGGAGTATCTTGGTGATGGTTTTGGACACCTGTGATAAAATTGTATAGAATTTAATTACACACTGGAACATGAGCACACATATTGATGTCAATATCATGGTGGTGATTACTGTAATATAGTTATGCATCATGTTACTACCATTGAGGGAAGTGGGTTAAGGGTACACAGACCTCTTTGCATTATCTCTTATAATAGAATGAAAATCTACGATTATCTCAAAATAAAAAGTTAAATTAAAAAAAATATCTTGAAGCAATATCTCCTCTGCCACCATCAGCACCACTGACTGTGTGTGTGTGTGTGTGTGTGTGGTGTGTGTGTGTGTAGTTAACACATTAAACCTTTCTGAGCCACCTACATAGATCTCTCCCACTTATAAACTCACAATGTACCAGGACACCTGGGTGGCTCAACTCTTGATTTCAGCTCAGGTCATGATCTCACAGTTCATGAATTCAAGCCCCATGAGCCACACGTTGGGCTCTGTACTGAGAGTGTGGAGCCTGCTTAGGATTTTCTCTCTCCCTCTCTCTTTGCCCTTCCTCGACTTGCATACTCTCACGTGCTCTCCTTCTTTCTCAAAATAAAAAACTTAAAAAAAAATGAACTCACAATGCACCAGTTGATTTAATTGCACAGTCAAATTCCTGTTCTTACGTTAAGGACAACCATTTCAGGACCCTTCTCTCTTCACCTAGGATAAAAGCTCCTGAGATAGAGCCCATGTCTTAAAACTTTTTGATATCCTCTCAGTGCCTAGCACTGAGCCTAGACATGAGCTCCACAAAGGAAAATGATCTTTTCTGTCACAGTCAGAAAGACTGACTAGAGACTGAATAAAAGTGTTTTAAATTAATTATTTACTTAGCTTTACTTTACTCTAGCTGAGCGTAGAGACTGAATAAAAGTGTTTTTAATTAATTATTCACTTATTTTAAAGTAGGCTCCATGCCCAGCAAGAAGCCCAACACAGGGCTTGAATTCACAACCCTGAGATCAAGACCTGAACTGAGATCAAAAGTTGGATGCTTAACCTACTCAGCCACCCAGGCACCCCTGAATAAAAGTGGTTTCAATAAATAAATAGGTGAATGAAAGAATGTATGCATTTTCTTTTTCTACCCCCCGCCTCCAAAGTAGGGCTGGATAAACCAGAAATTCACAATGCTTTTGCTCATTTTCTGAACTTCAGAGGTCAGTAACAGCTGTGCCCACTGCCTTACAAGCCTACTGTAAGATTAAAGGTCACCTGTAGCTGAGCCTACAGTAGCAGCAAGCACATACATAGATTTAGTCAGAGAGCTGCACTGATCATTTGCTGTGTGATCTTATGACAGTTAATTTCTCTGAACCTCAGTTTTCCCATTAGTAAAACAAAGGATAATACTTATTTTTGCAAGGTGGCTATATGACTGAGACATGGTGGACATAAACAGCTTAGCTCAATGCCAACCTACATAGAAGCTCAAGAAATGTTTATATCCTTCCACAGATACTTCCAGACAATGATGTTCATTTCATAGTTCAAAATGGTAGCCAATTCTTAGAAAATTTATGTCTCTTTAAATAAATAAGCAGTGTTTCCTTCATGTAGCACCTTTCCTTTAAAGATCAGACTTTGCTTCCATTTACAATGGCAAAAGGGATATAGACAAAGTAAATGGAGATAGAGGATGGAGTAAATTGGGAGAGGCCAGTTTGAGGAGAAGCTAATCAGGGCATTTATGGGAAGCTGTTAGGATAGTGTATTCCAATTACCTTTCCCTATAAATCACCACAGAAGGCTTGTTTTGGGCTGTCTCCCCTCCCCTATGGTTCCTTGCAGTGGTCCTGCCCAAAGGCAGCATAGGCACAAGGGAAAGACACCCACAATGTCTACTGACCCCAAGAATGGTAGGCTGGTGGTCCTGATGGGAAGCAGGGAGGACCTATGTTTATCTTCTCTGCTATGGAAGTATTTGTTTTCAGGGTTAAGTCTACTGCTTCCTTCTCAGGGCTGGGAGTGCCTCAGTCCATTCTTACACTGAGGGTGATAACTTTTCCCTTAAGTGTGCACCTGTCTGAAAACATATTTGCTATGGATGTGTCACTGGGTCATGAGGAGTTCTCTGAGAAATACTTTACACATGGGTGTCTCCATGCCCAGGCAGTAGAGATATTTGCTGATACATGAGGCAGAGATGGACAAACACTGGATATGGTTCCAGGGTCCGGGTTTTAAAAGTATCTACTAACTCATTTGGTCAGTCAACAACATTTTGAACCTCAACTATACACCTGGGCTCTGGTAGACACTGGGAAGAATCATGCGTGACTGTGACAAAAAAGGTCATTTTCCTTTATGGAGCTCATGTCTAATTCTGCATATTCACCCATGTTTGCTTTACTTCTACCATAATGATCTGTGTGACACAATAGCATATTTTGTCAATGCAAAAATCTTAAAAATAGATCATTTCAAGCATATTCTCTATAACTAATGGAAGTATATAAAATACAGAGAATATAAAGATATGTATATAAAGGTATGTCCATCTTAAACAATAAAGTATGGCATATCCCATAGATTTCAGAAAAGATGACCATTTATGCCCTTATTGTGTAATTACTATGTACCAGGCACTATACTAAACCTTTCAAAGAATCATCTCATTTAACCTTTAAAATAATAAAAAATGATTTACCTGACATTTTTCCTGTTTTGTAGATGAGGCAACTTCAGTTTACAAAGACCAAGGGCATCAAATCAGAATCATCTGATTCAGAAGCAGTATTCTTATTTATCACAATAAGCTCCCTACTATATGCTTGCTCGTTTTTGAGAGAAGGCCAAGGTTACTACTGCTATTACTGAACTAAGAAAGTATACAGGATTGCTCCTTCAAACATATTTAGGTCACACCTCACAAACTGTTCATATGCAAATTTTTTGAACCATGGAAATGGCAATTTCACTTGGTTCAACCCAATGTAATATGAGGACACAGAATGATGTATGCCTATCCCCAGCACAGCCCCTAACTAGCTGTAGGACTTTGGACAAATTATTTAACATTTGTAGTCTTCACTTGCTTGACCACATAAAATGAAGAGGTTGAGCTGAATGTGTCTTTAGTTCCTTTTAGCTCTCTAATTACAAGGGAAGAATGGGGAGAAGCATTGTAATTCATCTGTCCAACAATTCTTTGTTAAGTGCCTACTATCTGTCTAATAGTGTGCTTTCCCTTTCTTTCTAAATTCACTTGCATTGCCAGGACAGCCTCCCAGCAGCTTCCTCTGATCTCTGGGTCCCATATGTTAGAGAGAAAGAACAGCTTGAAGAGCCTTTCTAGTCTGCTATTTAGGGAAACTGGAGTGTGCCCTATGGTGTTGGTAGTTCCTGCCCCAACACAATTCCACTGAGGAAGAGAAAACCAAAGGACCCAGAAATCACTAGGATAAAGAGATGAGGTATGGTGTGGAAGAAGAAATGGGACATGGGAACAAATGTGTATCTTCTGAGGCAAAGAACTCTCAGTAAATATTCTGGCTCACAGTGACTTCGAGAAAAATATTCCACTCCTTTCTGGACTTGTGCCTCTTCAGGAAGACAGAAACACACTTTTGATTAAGACAAAAACAAAGAAACATACACAGAACTCCAGAAAGGCTGTCAACTGCCTCCACTGTACTGTGAGCTGGCTGATTTTGAACTACTCCAGAAGAGTGGGTTTGAGGGAGCTCTGTTGGTAGAGCTATCCAGCTTCACTGCATAGAGCACTTAAGCACTTAGTCCCAACCTTTGCAATGACTGAGGATTGGGAGTGGAGGGTTACAGGAAACACCCACTGCAAGCCTGAGGACTGATTCAATACCTGGCTGTGCTCCTCTGCCTCAGTTTCCTCATTTGTAGAATAAAGACTAGGATAAATGACCTCGATACATCTTTCCTATTCTAAAGGTTGACCAGCCCTTTATCTATGTTTCTACCATCTAATCTGCCATCTGTTCCTTTTGCACTGTCCACTGTGGACACAGAAAACAGCTGTTTTCCACCATGCCTACAATAGCTCTTCAAATACATACTTGAATACTCTTATGAGTGCCCACTTCTTTTCCTCTCCTCTGGCCTAAATCAAAGTTCTGGATGAAGTGGGGTTAGCAAGATACTGAGCCTAACTCATGTTGAGTCATGTGCCTAAATTTAAAGCTCATAAGGAAGAGAATACATGCAGCTAATAGCTGTTTGCTTTCTCAGCTTCTTGAAACTGAAAAAGACCCAAAACTCTCAACCTCATTCCCTGGGAGTTCTACCAGCTGTTATAGGAATACAAAAGCTGCAAAAGAAGGGAATTAATAACACTGACATGCTGACAGTCTAGCTGAGATCAAATGTTCACGTAGTATGTAACTGGTGAAATCTACAGGACAAATTACTATTATGTGATATATTTAGGTATATACCCAGTAGTACAAAAAGGAAGCCAGATGAACAAGGTCAGATGAGGGGTACAGTCTGCTTCAGAGAAAGCTTTTTGTTCTGTAGATTAAACTCTTTGAATCACTGAAAAAGACATAATTTACCAGGGAAACTATGATACTAACCCGGACTTTAGTGGGGAGTGGTTTTCACATTAGGGGTGATCCTGGGCACTACCAATAGAGCCCTCAAACCCACTCTTCTGGAATAGTTCAGAATCAGCTGTCTCACAGAGCGGTTCAGGCAGCTGACAGCCAACTGATCTGTGCCATTCTGTTTTCTATTCCAAGTCAGGACTGTTCATTTCTCTTAACCTGAAACTTAACTTTCTAGTCCATTTAATGCAAACCATCTTTACATGGGGGCTCCTATGAAATGTATCACTTTGTGTACCTTGAAGTCTCTAGAGGATTTTTTTCCTGTTTAAATACTTTTTAGAAACAATAAACCAAAGAGTCAAAATGATTTCACAAGTAATCATAAAAGCAAATTGTTTGTTGCTAAACTGCATCCCCACCACCAGATTCTTAGTTTAAGAGTTTTATTACCTCTCCTCTTCATTATAAAATATAAATACTTATAAGGAAGGAAGTAATGTGAGAATTGCTATTAATCAAAGTCTGTGTTTTACAGATGAGCCATTTTCTTGAGACTGAATTAAAAATCTTGAATAGACAGACATGGAGAAAAGTTTAGCCACCTCAAATTTTGATAACATCCATGAAATGTAAACTGATTTATCTCCTAGCCAGTGTTTTATAAACTTGTCCTTAAAAATCAAGGAAATGTTCTCAACACTTTCTGTCACGGAAATTGTTCCAACAGGCAAATAAATAGGCATTTCCATGTTAAGGCCTCACAGCTGTCACATTACTTAGTTCTGCACAAATGAAAAATCCTATTACCAAAAAAAGTCCAGAGAATCTGTCGCTGGAAGCTGGCAATTGCATTTTCACATTGTTTTAGTCAGTCTGCTCCCTCATGGCAAATATAAACCCTGCAAAAATATTTAATTAAAAATAACTATGTAGTCTAAAACAACAAGTCCAGCACAACTGGAAGCATGTCAAAATGAGAACTTAATGCTCTGCCATCTTTAATTGATGATGTTATACAATTCATTAGGAAAAAGAGCTCACAATTCCTCAATTCCCATGGTCCAATGACTCAGAAGTACAGATTTAAACTCTAAAGGGCAATAGAACAAGCAGTAAAATCTCCTACTTCTTCAAGTCACAGAATAGACTGTCATAGCCCAAAACTCACAAGAATCCAAATTCCCAACTAGGCATCATGTGTCTCCATGAACTGGTACCCTATTGAGGGACCTTGAGTTTACAAAGTCTTCCCTGATTATGTGGGCTTGATTTCTACTATTTGCCTGATATTAGAGGAAAGAAAACAAGTCATTATACCATGTGGGTCGGGGGTACAAGATTCAAACATGAATTCTCATTTCTTCCTGATAAAAATTAATACAGTTATTTGAGATTTACATAGAAGTAAAAGAAAAGCAGAATTTCCAGAAATTGCTCCAGGAACCCATGGAAAATGGAGCCCTTCATCTGCACTTTCCTTTCAATAAATAATACCAAGAAATAGATGGCTCTTAAAAATGCCTATGTTCCCTCTAATGATTTTTTACAAGAGTGCCAAGACTATTCAGTGGGGAAAGGACAGCCTTTTCAAAAACTGGTCCTGGGAAAACAGCACATCCACATGCAAAAGAATAAAGTTGGGTCCTAACCTAACAGCATATACAAAAATTAACTCAAAATGAATCAAAGGTCTAAATATAAGACCTAAAACTAAAAACCTCTTAGAAGAAAATTTAGGGAAAAAAGCTTCATAACAAAGAAACTTTGGCAATGATCTCTTGGCCATGACACCAAAGAACAGGCAACAAAAGAAAAAACAATAGAAATATTGACTTCATAAAAATAAAAATTTTGTACATCAAAAGACACTATCAACAGAATAAAAAAGTAAACTCCAGAAGGGGAGAAAATATTGAAAATCATGTATCTGAGAAGGAATCAATATCCAGGATAGGTAGATAACTCCTAAAAGTCAACAACAACAAACCCCCAATTCAAAGTGGGCAAAGGACTTGAGACATTTCTCCAAACAAGACCTACAAATGGCCAATAAGCATGTGAAGAGATACTCAACATCACTAATCACTTGAGAAAGTTTAAATTAAAACTACAAGACACCACCTCACATTCATTTGACTGGCTAGTATAAAAAAAATTAAAATAAAAAAACACCCAAGAAATAACAAAGTATTGGTGAGGATGTGGAGAAACTGAAATCCTTGTTTACTGTTAGTCAGAATCTAAAAGGGTAGAGCTGCTGAGGAACACAGTATGGCCATTCCTCAGAAAATTAAAAACTAAATTACCACATGATCCAGTAGTCCCATTTCCAGGTATATACCCAAAAGAACTGAAAGGAAGGTCTCAAAGATATATTTGTACCCACGTTCATAACATTATTCACAACAGCTAACACATGAAAGGAACCCAGTGTCCACTGACGAATGAACGAACAAGCAGAATGTGGTATACCAATACAACTGAATATTATTGAACCTTATAAAAGAAGAAGGGGTGACTGAGAGGCTCAGTCGGTTAAGTGTCCGACTTTGGCTCGGATCATGATCTCACAATTCATGGGTTCGAGCCCCATGTCGGGCTCTGTGCTGACAGCTGGGAGCCTGGAGGCTGTTTCAGATTCTATGTCTGCCTCTCCCCTGCTCACACTCTGTCTCTCTCTGTCTCACTCTCAAAAATAAATAAAGATTAAAAAAAATTTTTTTAAGAAGAAAATGTTGGTCTATGCTACAACATAGATGAACTTGAGGATATTATGCTAAGTGAAATAAGCCAGTCTCAAAAAGAGAAATACTGTATGATTCCACTTACATGATGTAATTAGTCAAATCATAGAAAGTACAATAGTGGTTGCCAGGGGCTAGAGGTAGGAGAAAATAGGAAATTATTATTTACTGAATATAGAGTTTCAGTGAAAATATAACAACCAATGTGGGTTCACTCTTGATAGGTCACAGAAACCACACCAGGTCAGTTGTTACACAAAGAAAAAACTTTATTTGCAGCAAATAAGGAGCTCATGTGAAATAGTGGTGACTCAGAGAGAGAATGAGAGAGAAAGAATGGGTTAAGATGAATATTTAGATAGGGAAGCCTTGTCATTATATGCAGAGGCAGGTATATGATGTGCCTTAAGGAAAACCTGACTATACACATATTGTATGTTTTGTGAGACTGAGGCTCCTTTGTGGGTGGAGAGTTTAATATTATAATGAGGTACAGGTAATTCCCTGTCATTCCCAGGGTCACTCCTCAGGAGTCAAGGGTTTAACTCAAAAGGTCTGTGTGGTCTGGGCAGCGGTCTTGTCAGGGCAATCGCCATCACCTGAGGGTGGTAACTGGTATCATTTGCCTGAGATAAGAGGTAGGTGGAAAGAAGAGCTTGGGGTTGGGGGTGGGGGAATGTAAGACAAAGGTTAGTGAGTACAAACAGGTGGGCAGTAAAGGTCAGGTCTTGGGGTCTATCTGGTGACCTGGTGGAGAGCTGGTCTATGGAAATGCATGATGGTGATGTTTGCACAACACTATGAATGTGATGCCACTGTACACTTAGAATGATAAAAGTTAAGAATGATAAATTTTATGTGTATTTTACTAAAATTTAAAAAATGGAGGAAATGCCTAGGTTCCTATTTCCTTACATTACCCCTAAGGAGAGGTTAAGTGGCTTGTTTGGTGTCCACGTTTATGTTTCAGAATTACCACTTACTATGTGACCTTGGTTGGGCAAATGACTTCGCCTCTCTGTATTCCAGCTTCCTCATTGGTAAAACATCTACTTAAAAATGTGATGTGAGGATTAGAGGATTTTGCATGCGTAAAGCACTTGGTCTACCACGGTAAACTCTATGTATTAGCTGTTGTTATTACTATCACCACCACTCAGTCTATTCTCCATAATCCAAATAAAAACTGTATCCTCCCAAGGAGAAATCATTTGCATTGCATCCTGTGAAATATAATGGATGGCCTGGCCCCAGGTTAAGCATCTGATCTAAAAATAATTGATTATTCTCTTCCTCAGCGAGAACACACGATGCAAACTAGGGTCCAAGTTACTATGTCCTTTGGGCAGCAAAAGGGTTAAGATCCTTAGGTCCAATTGCTTTCATTCAGCAAATGTTAACCAACCGTGTTTCTAGTCTATGCAGAGTATTTTACCAGGTGCTGAATTTATTTGCTCATGGCCTGCACTTTCCGCAGCAGTCTCTGGAACCCAAGGCCTTGTTTCCTTACTGACGTGTGCTGATCATCTAAAAGAAATGTTTAAAAGCATTTCGCAGTATGAAATTAACAAGAATACAAGAGGGCACACCAACTGTCCATTTCTATTTTCCTCCCTATAGCTCTATTAAAAAAAGAAGAAGAAAAAACAACAACAACTCTCCATTTACTTTCAGATTTAATAAAGCAAACTGTTCCCAGATAAGTTTTGGCCCAAAATCTGTTAAGAAGGGAAACATCAAGCAAACTTGCTTTGAAATTGGTAAAACGGCAAAGCAGACCGTCCCCTCCTTCCCCGGGCAGACATGTGAACAGAATCAGAATGTCCACTAACTACCATGCAGGGAGACCCCCCAGGCCCAGAACACACAGAGCATGCACACAAAAGCTACCCTCGCCAAGGAAATCTCCTCTAAAACTTCCGGTCGGATACCAGAAGCTAACACTTCTCAAAACTTAACATTTACAGAGGCCCAGATAAGATTTAGCTACTTGTAAAAGAGCTGATATGAGAATTATTATTTTATGAAGTCACACCATGTGTTAAGGCAGCACAGAGGTAAACAAAACAAAATAAAAAGCACTGTTTGGGAGTCAGACCTGGGCTTGAGCTCCAGGGTTACCACTTCATAACTGTGTGACTCTGGGAAAATATTAACTTCTCTGTTTCATTTCCTTATCTACAGTACATGGCTTAAAATTCCTGCCTTTGAGGGTCTTCATGAGGATTAAAGGAAATGATTCATACCACACATTTAGCTGATGTCTGACACAATGGAAACTCAACATGATGGATGCTCTGTCCACTTTTTATTTTCAGGCAGGAAAAGTGACCCAAGGAACTCAGCTCTTGATTTGGAGGAATAATGACAATGGATCCCAGGCAAATATTGTCCTTAGTTTTTCTAAGAGCCTAGTTCTGATAACTGCTATTTTTAGGACTCTGACAGTATTTGAGAAGCTATAAAAAAAATAATCCAACCAAATTGTCTCCAATAGCTCTTTCTTTCTTGCTCAAATTTTATAGTGGGCAATCAAGACTTCAGCTTTATTCTGCAGAGCACCATATACATTCACATGGCTATGTACATATAGTCTTAAGAACTGGGCTCCTCCTCTTATGTAAAAATCAATAATCTCTGAGTTTTTCACATCTCTAAAGTCTTGGCTTAAAAAAAAATGATTGTCTCTGCATTTGTGGCATTTCATAGGGTTGGGGGATCCCCAAGACCAGCCCTGGGTTTTGAGGCTTTACTAGGAGGACTCATAAGGCAGCATATGGTCATACTCACAGCTATGATTTATTACTCTGAAAGGATACAAAGCATAATTAGCAAAGAAAAAGGTGGATGGAGTGAAGTCTGGGAAAAAACCAAGCATAAGCTGCAAAGAGTCCTCTCCTGGAAGAGTTACCCAGGACTCACAAGTTCTGACAACATGTGTGAAGTGCTACCAACTAGGGAAGTTCCTTAGAGAGATTCGGTGCCCAGTATTTTTATTGGTGACTGGCCAGGTAGACACTCCCTGCCTAGCATGGAAACAAATTCCAGACTCCCGGAAGGAAAGCAGGTGTTCAGCATACACAGCGCTGTTTGCACAAACCATTTAGGTACCATGAGCTACTCTCAATTTAGAGTGGTGCCAATCCTTCTGAAATCTAAGTTCCTGGACACCAGTAAAGGACCAACTTTGCAAGGAGGCCTTTCTAGGCATAAGCAGTTTCAGGCTTGCTTTGTGAATTCTTTCCTGCACACAATAGAACAAATATCCAAATATCTAATTAATACCTGCCCACTGCCCACTAAATTCTCAGAACCAATAGATGTACTGAACTCCTAAAAAACAAACAAACAAACAAAACACACACACAAAAAAACCCTTAGCTGGGGCACCTGGGTGGCTCAGTCAGTTGAGCATCCAACTTTGGCTCAGGTCATGATCTCACAGTTAATGGGTTCAAGAGCCCCATGTGGGGCTTTGCTGTGACAGCATGGAGCCCGCTTCAGATTCTCTTTCTCTCTCTGCCTCTCCTTTTCCCCCTTTCTCTCTCTCTCTCTCAAAAATAAGTAAACATTAAAAATAATTTTTAAAAAAAGTGTGTATAATTCAGTGCTTCAAAATATATTCCATTCAGCACATTTGTACTATGTCAGCCTGCTGTGCTCCAGGCATTAAAGAAATAACAAGACCCTAGTCCCTGCCCTTTAAGAACTTTCAGACCAATAGGGAAGATAAGAGGAGTACATAAAGAGAGATAACACAAGTTGGTATGCGTTGCCGGTCATAAAAGAAGTTTAAATTGGGCCAGGTAGAGAAGGGGGAGGAAACTTCCTGCTCTGATGAACCAGGAAGATTCTGTTAAGAATCGCCATAGAGCTGCAGTTTTTAGGACAGGTAGGATTTGAGAGTAAGTGACCAGCCAGGAAGAGCTCAACGAGGGGAATAAAAGTGTCACTCCAGGCACAGGAAGCTACATGAACAAAGCACAGAGGCTGCTGTAGGGAAAGGAGAATATGGTTTGAATAGAAGACAGGATTTAGGGAAGGAGATAATAGAAGATAAGAATTAAAAACAGAGGCTAGTATCGGATCAGTGAAAGTCTCAAATGTCAGACTAAAATTGTCCTTTATGCAGTGGGTGATGGGGAGCGTGTGTGTGTGTGTGTGTGTGTGTGTGTGTTTACTTTTTAAAGCATGCTACTTTAGCATGAATGAAGGAGAGGAGTGACTATAAGCCAAATGGCCAGGACTTTCTCAGTCAGCTTCACAAGAGCCAAAGAAGGCTGGCAGTAGCAGTGGAGGTGAAATATAAGTATCATTTGAGAAGAACACTAGAAAGGAAGCAGTAATAATTTTCCTCGGGAAATGCATGAATCTAACAAGACTCAAAGTTCTTAAACAGAGTTAATTGGGGGATTCATGAACCAAACCTAGAATGCCTAGAAAGGCAGGCAGGTTAAAGGTAAAAACTGATATCATGGCAGAAAATTCCATAGATATGTCTGGAACTCCAATGGAGATGAGGAGCAAGCACTCACGAGAGAGGCCAAGGTTGGAACTATAAATATGGCAGTTACCAGCTTAGAGACTCAACTGGTGGTTGAACTCAGCAAGGGAAAGAATGCAGTGTAAAAGTACAGAGAAGAAAGCAGATGACATTGTACTTGTCAAGTGAAAAGAGAAAGAGCAGTCAGGTTGGAAAAACAAAACAGTAGAGTGTCACAAAACTAGGGAATGAATTTTAGGAAAGAGGGAGCTGTCAACCTAGTCAGCTGCTACAAGGAGTTGAGGCAGAATGGGGCAGAGAAAAGGGCAAAAGGCTTGGTAACTGGTACGTCACTTTTGACCTTTGTCAATCAAAGACAGGCTGGGACAGAAAACTGTCCCACAGGAAACTGTGTGTGAGCCAAGGCTTCTTGTCACTATGAAAAAAAAAGGTGAGATGAAGTTATGGAGGCTAGGGAGAGAAGTATAAAAGATAAAGTAGTATAAAGAGGGGACCCATCCTCTGATGGGTCTCTCAAAAGGAGAGATGGTTGTAGAGACATGGTGTCTAAATGACAGTGGCACTGACTGAGGTGCTAGGAATGGCTGCCTGCTCCTTCTCTTTCAGTGGGAAGAAATGGGGAGAGGCTCACAGACAATCAAAGGTGTTCTTCACAATCCAAAAGGATAGTGATGATTGTGCAAAACGGCCGGCTTCCTCAGCCAGCCATGGTGAATAATGGCAGAATGAAGGAGGAAACAAAGGCCCTTCCAATGGGACACTGGTTTGAAAATGCTGGGGCCCCCATTTTTAGTAACAGATGTGTGAACAGAAGAACCTCCCTGTCAGAGGCAGATGGCTTGTTTCACCTCAGAATTAACTACCTGCAGGCCACTTGAGGGAAAATGATCCTCTCCATTGTTAGAAGCTTACCAGCCAGGTGTCCACCAACAGGCACAATATTTTTCCCCAGACACACAGACCCACTGGTAATAGGCATTTTGGAAAAGCCAAATAGTATACATGGTAAGTGCACAGCTATGCATTTCTTTTGCCTTGAGCCTACAGAACTTGGCTCTTGGGCTTGGCACAGAGGTAGCACTATAAACTCATACATACACACACACAGAGAAGTTCTTTAGACGGACTACTTCAGTTCAAATTCTGATGCCACCACTTATTAGCTTTATGATCTGAGACATCACATAATCTCTGTGTTTTCTCATCTGTGAAATGGGCTTAATAACAGTACCTATCTCATAAAGTTGTAGTACGGGTTAAATGAGCCAATCTGTGTAAGTGTTCAATAATTTTTCACTATCACCTTATTTGAGTCTCACTATAATTCTGAGAGGTAAAGTTAGGTAATCATTATCATCTCCATATTACTAATAGGTAAACTGAGGCCCAGAGAGGAAATACTTGGCCAATTTTCACACAGAACAGGACACAAGGCAGGATCTTTAAAAAGTCCAGTCTCAGATGGACAAAGCTCTCCATGATGGGCCCACTACCTACCTCTCTGGCCCCAGCTCCTGCCAGTCCTGCTTTGAATATGAAATTTTGCTCACCACACAATTTCCTGACCTTCTTAACTTTCCCTATTCATCCCTCAATCTCCTCTCAAGTGCTACTTCTTCCAGGAAGCCCCTGGCACTTGATCCCCTTCCCCTCACTATCCCGCCTCCTTCCCCTATGCTCACATCTGACTATTAACATTATACTGCACGGTGATCACAGAGGTCTATTTTCCCCACTGAATTCTTTCTTTTTTAATTTGAGAGAGAGAGAGAGAGAGAGAGAGAGCAGAAAGAGAGAAAATCTTAAGCAGGCTCCATGCTCACCCTGGAGCCCAACATGGGGCTTGATCCTACAACCCTGGAATCATGACCTGAGCAGGAAATCAAGAATCAGACGCTTAACCAACTAAGCCACCCAGACACCCATTCCCCACTGAATTCTGAGCCTAAAACCATTTTTGGCACATAACAAACACTCAGTAAGTGTTTGTTGAATGAACGCTTGTCTCCAAACCCGAAATTCTTCCCATCAGAGCATGCTTCCTCTTTTATCAACGAATGTTCACTATTTAATAATAGTTTTTAAAAAAGGAGACATAAAAAATCAACCAATCATAGTGTATTTAAATATTAAACTACACTTAAAACACTTCCTCATTGTAACTAGAAATAGTGAAACACACACACCCTTCAGAGACCTGACCACTCCCACCCACAGTTCATCAGCCCTTGTGCCTTTGGTCTCAAGAGAAGACACCCAGATCTATCAAAGGAGTCGGCCCAAACTCAGTTAACCCAGTGAGAAGGACCTGACGCTCTACACATGGAGGAAGACAGGTTCGAAGATCTCATACTCTAAAACTCCAAGATGAGATGCCTTCAGGAGTTTGAGGTGTACATAATCCTTCCTGAGTACCACATGTCAGCCCAAGACTTGCTTTCAGTTCCCGGATGCTCAGAGAGTGATCCTGGGGAAAGGCTATCAGAGAAGGAGAAAGCATCCACTCCATCCTCCCTTCCTCGCACACCAAGCAAACACTGGTGCTCAGTTGTCCCCAGCAGAACCTCACAAGTGGAACCACATCTCCTCACACCTTCAGTTCCCAGCCACCGCCCAGTGCATGTGAGGAAGCAAGCGTCTTCTTTACATGTAGGTACCTCTAGTAACCAAGGCAAATCTCCCCGGTGGCTCTCACTGAGGAACTCTGGGTATATATCCAGTGTTCCCTCTGGTCTGGATAAAGCAGACAGCACTCAGGAAAACATAAACACAGACCTAGAAACACACAAACACACTTGAGTGTACTTGTGTTTGACTCTGACTACTTAAGAAAAAAGGTCACCCAGTTTCTTGCAATTTGCCCATAAATGATAGTTTTGTGGCCCAGGCCTCCCTGCTCCTCTCTTGAGGAAATTTAGAGATTGCTAACCACAGCAGTACATGCTGAGCACAAGATATTCAGCAAATCACCACCTGAATTCAGCACGTACTGGGTGTCAACTACTCCCAGGATCTTAAACTCAGTGCTGGAGATACGAAAAAAAAAAATCTTAACATCTTTCTGGATCTAAGCCTCAGTCATTTGCCATAAGCATACTTGATCCTTCAACTGAAAAATGGTAAATATGCTTAGCTCCAAAGCAGGGCATATTCATCCTTTTGAAATAATATGTCCCCAAGTGGTCCAGTCTATAAATTAGTATGTGGAGTCCCTATTTTCCTATACACATGTACCTTCATGTAGAAGTCTTGAATTTAATAGCAGCAGCATATCTACAAGTACCTTTTATTTTACAAAAAAAAAAAAAAAAGCTTTAAAATATATTATCTTACCCTTAAGTCCTAAGAAGTGTGCCTTCCATCAAATCTATCTTCCATAACTTGACCAGTGTTAACAATTTCCATAATTTAGGCTGTTTGTCCTGAAGAGAAATCCAGCTATTTCACTTGCAAGATTGAGACACTTCCATTAGTTTCTTGTAGCCTCCAAGCTCCAAAAAGGGCAAGTTTTGGTGCAGGGCGAAAACCCACAAGCTGTGAGATCATGACCTGAGCCAAAGTCAGATGCTCAAATGACTGAGCCACCCAGGCACCCCAGTAAAGGTCAACTTTTTAGTGTGGTTTCACCATTGGGCTTCCGCCCACCATATGAGCAGCACCTCTTATCCACCCTCTATGACAACACCGTGGTCTCTCCTTTGGTATCCCATGCCCTTCCTGCCTTCATGCCACTGAACATGAAAATCCTTGAATCTGTTCTCTCTATCCCATTCCCTTCTCAATCTAGCAAACTCCTACTGGGCTATGGTTCCACCTCATTGTCACCTTCCAACTTTCCCAGGCAGTGCTCTCCGCAGTCTCACAATAAGCTGTATGTATTTCCATCAGAACATTTACAATGAATTGTAAGTACTCTTTACCATGGTTGCCCTTATTATGGGCATTTTCTTGTCCTTTTTTTAATCCCTAGATTCCAGTTGTCGACTTAATGATTAGATGAAAACCCTATAAAATAGTCGGGCAAAGATCATCAACCCCTGTTTTCTATAGGTGGAAACTGAAGCATCTGTGAAATTAAGTGATTTGATGAAGTACAGCTGGGTAATGGCAAATCTTGTACAATGGGAACTCTCAAGAGCCAACAGAGGAATCCAAGAGGAAAGGAGGAAGAGAAGAGACGGGGAAGGGAACTGACACTGAACAGCGACTCCGTGCAAGACACAATGTTAGGCACTTTAATATATTCATTATCTTATTTATTCCTTAGAGCCACTTTGTGAGAGATGGAAGATGAATGCAATTTTTTCAAAAAAGAAAGCTGAGATTCAGAGGTTAAGTTACTTGTTTGATTACATAATTAATAAACGGATTCAAGGTATAAACTCAATACTGTCTGACTCCAAAGCCAAGTTTATTCCACTACAGTGGCCTCAACAGCAACCATGGGCTTCCAGACTCACATTTCCCCATGAACACAATCCAGAAACACGTTCCTTACTACAGTCACACCCCTATCACCCTGCCAGCCATTGTGCTTTACAAAATTCTGACTTCTGACTTTTCACCTGTGACTGCACCTCACAACCATCTGTTATTAACCCAAAGTATCCCCAGAATTCAAGGAAGAACACAGTGATTGTATTTGCATAAAGATGGTATGCCGCTATTTCAAAAACTCTTGAGTGTGCATGCTATCAGAGTTAAAAAGTGTCATATTTAAGTGGTGTGAGTAGGGTAACTGGAATAAAGAACTCTTAAATAAACCTCTCCAACATGTACAATATGAAGACCAACTTTGTTTTACTCAAGTTCTTCATATATTCCTCTCATTTCTCAAGTGATACCCCAAAATAAAAAGTATTGGGGTCTTCCAGAAATTAAGCCGAAAGAAATAATTACTTGCCAGCTTTCTAGATCATATTTCAGTTACTCTGGTTCCAGACCATCCTGCTTCTTAGATACCAAGTAAGCATCTGACTCCTTAGGCTGTGGTATGCTGAGAAAATCAGATTTTTCTCCTGTAAGACTTATATCAAGTCCATCATTACTACTTCTATAGTAACATAAATGTGCCAGGTTTTCTAGAACAATCCCAGTTTCAAATATAATAATTTGTTATGAGCCTCAAGCCAAGCAATATGTTTCAACACAGGATTCAGTAAATGTGGATATAACATGCTTCCTCTAAAGAAGCCGCAGAAAGACTCAGTACTGACCAGGGGACAGAGCACAGGCTTTTAAGTCAAGGTAAGAACTGGAGTTTCAGTGTTTGTTTTGCCATTCACTAACTGTTGTTGACCTTGGGCAACATACTTCTTTGTGCTTCCATTTCCTCATCAGTAAAATGGGTAATTATCACCTAGTTCAGAGTTGTCCTTCCAATGAGATGAGAAATGGCCTAGCAAGGGACTGACACATAGTATGTACTCGATAGTAGGCATTCTTTTCTTGTTATTATTCATAACATCCCTACAAGGAATGGGAAAGAAAGACAGAATTTTGCTCTTCTAAGCAAAAGATCATAAATGATGTGACTTAATGTAAGCAGAGGTACAACTTTACTTCTTAAGACACAACACTTCAGTTACTATATTACAGCACTGTATTGATACTGAAATGGGGCATTAAGTTGTTGACTCATCATTTTGTAAGTCTCACCCCCAGATACTTCCTGTAATACTTAAACTTAATTATTGCTATCTCCGGGCAATCAAATTTCCTGAATATCATGCAACAAGCTCATTTTCAAGTATTATCTTGAATGGTCAAAAGGTTTGCCAAGCGGGGTGCCTACGTGGTTCGATCAGCTGAGCTTCTGACTCTTGATTTCAGCTCAGATCATGATTCCAGGGTTGTGGGGATCAAGCCCTGCATAGGTCTCTCTGCTGAATGTGGAGCCTGCTTGAGATTCTTTCTCTCTGCCCCTCTCCCCAGCTTGGGCTCTCTCTCTGAAGGAGAAGGAGAAGGAGGAGGAGGAGGAGGAGGAGGAGGAGGAGGAGAAGAAAAATTTGCCAAGTTATGCATCCTCATTCTGCATCTTGAACTGTTTTCAGCTTCTTGCTTCCATGAATAATAGAGTAGAATGCACTTAGAGTATAGGCAGACACCCAGTGTGTGAATGTGACTTTCTCATACTTTACAGACAAATAAAAGGGACATTTTTGATTGGAAAGACTATCCTCTGATGATCCAAAGCATGGGCTCTAGAGCCAGACTGCCTGAGTTCAAATCCCTGTCCCTTCTTTTATTAGCTATGTCATCTGGGTAACGTATTTAATTTACCTGTGCCTTAATCTCATCATCATCAAATGGGAAAAATAAGAGTACTAAAAATATTATCAATAATAGACTACTGTGAGGATTAAATAAATGGATGTAGGTACAGTGTTTAGAACAGTACCTGGTACACAGTAACTGCTCTATAAAGGTCAGATATCATCATCATTCACTTTCCTCATAGGCTTTAAAAAAGCAATCTGAAGCAACCAGATATAATCAAATATGTTATATTAGCAACAGAGAACATACTAGATCATATAAAAATACTTTTGAAATAACTAAGGACGATAATCCTACCTCACCAATTACTATCCCTAGGCACTATCAATGCAGGAGATCCACAGCATTTGCAGCCTGAATGCCTACAGTTTCAATAATTCATAAGGCATCTTGAATACATGTCACATAGAAACTGTAGTTAAATGAAAAATAGCACCACATAGGTATGAGGTGTTGAGTCCTTGGCTGATGAGTCTTTGGTCAACCAGCCAGCAACAGCATCTCCATCTGTTTTTGCTTTTTTTTTTTAATTATTAAATATGTGACCTCATTTAATCCTCTGAGCAACTTGTGAGGCAGGTATGATCATCCCCATTTTAGGCACACTGAAAACATGATATGCCATGGTGAGAGTTGACTTGGGGTAGCAAAAGTCTCAGAATGCATACCATGAACATGTCCCAAGATGGTTAACCTGAAACAACCCTAGAGTCCACTCTAAAAAGAATCAAAGAATTAAACTGAAAACCCAGACCCCTTACTTCTAAAACTCAAATGACTAATCTAAAATGAGCAATGGTGAAGAATCTTCCCTAATCAATCTAACACTCCACAGTTCAGTCTTCCTCCCAGTGCAGATTGCTGGCAGAAGGGGCGGGAGTGATTGAGGCACAGATCTGACTGAGCCACTTGGCTTGGCCTGAGATCCAGCCCTTCCCTTCAGCCTCACAGCCCAATGTTTTAATCAGCTGACTCAGCAAGTGGCAGGAGAGCCCAGGGGCCTGTGGCCATGAGTAATGGTGGCACAAAACACATCTCATCAGAAGCTGATGGCACCAGTTCCATCAAGACTTCTGGTAAAACTGCTTCTGCAAGAGAAAACAATGTTTATTTATCCAGAAGTTAAGCAATGCCTGTCTTTCTCCCTTTGACTTGGAATATAAATTTGTGGACTCTTTACAGGTCTTATACCCCCACTCCTCAAATATTTCTTGGTGCTTTGACAGAAAGACTTATCAGAAATAATAAACCAAATCCTTTTTTACTAGCAGCTGTGAAGTGTCTAGAAAGTATGGCATTAGGAAATGCTATCATTTTGGCCTTTTTAAAAAAAATGTCTACCATCATTGTGCAGGATAATGCCCAGGAAAGTGTTTTCATAGGTTCTAAGCACACATTTCACATATATTAAGCTGTCACTGCAACCACCTGAAGGTTACTGTACTATGTTTCAGCAAAAATTTCCTATCAGAAGAATCATTCATTCTTCCATTCGTTCATTTATTAATTCATTAAAAATACTTTACTAAGTTCTCATCAGGGGCTGGGTAATGTAGATGCAAAATTAAACCAAAAGTCTAAATCCGTGGGGACTTAGTCTTTTCTCAAATTGGTATTTTCATCTTCATTGTATTCTAACCACAACTGGTACTCTCTGTTCTCCCTCCCTCCTTTATCTCTAAGGCCTTCCTTCCTCTCCTGCCTCTCACTCTGCTTGAGTTGGAGCCACTCAAGAGTATGCTTCTCCCACATTCTGCAAAAGCCATAGCACAGGCCACGTTCCCAATGGGCACTAAGGAAAAATACTGTATTTAGTAATTTCAAAAGCCAGTACATAGTGGCACACATAGCCCTATTACCATAAATAACCTACCACTTTTACTATACTTCTGTCAACTAACCTTCCCAAAAGTTACCAAAAACATTTCTCCCTCCCAACAATCTAAGGAGGTTCTAGTTAAGAGACAAGAAAAAACAATTCTTCTCTCAATGATCTATGGATCATGTGTTCTGCATAAGGGTATTCAGCTGGGAAAACCCATAGGAAATCATGAAGGGCACCAAAGCTGGAAGCAACAGGAAGTGGGAACATTTTCCCACACCTGATTTATCTCAATGTGGTAATTCTCTACCAAAAGTTCCATTTGGGCAGACACAGATGATAAAATGCCCAGAATCATAGATTTTGAAATCTTGAAGTTACCTCATCTGGTCCTATTTCCTCACTTTATAAAGAAACCAAAGCTCATGAAGAGGCTATGACTAAGATTACACAGCTTGTCTTTGGGGGCAGGAATCAAAGATGAGACACCTGCCTCCCAATCGAAGGCAGAGCCCATTCCTCTCTCTAGAACTGAGTTGAGTGCATGCCTGTGATCAGCCCTTGAGGCAGTGGCTTCTAGTATTCAGCCATGCCTCCCTACACACATACACACACACAAACACGCACACACACACAATGCCTTTCCAGTTACTCTCACTGCTTCTCCCTGGTACACCTCTGTCTTTTTTTGTTTGTTTGTTTGTTTATTTTTGAGAGGGAGAGAGACAGAGTGCGAGTGGGGGAGGGTCAGAGAGAGGGAGTCTCACAGAATCTGAGGCAGGCTCCAGGCTCTGAGCTGTCAGCACAGAGCCTGATGTGGGGCTTGAGCCCACGAACCATGAGATCATGACCTGAGCTGAAGTCGGATGCTTAACTGACTGAGCCACCCAGGAGACCCCACCTCTGCCTTCTTAAGGCAACTAGAGACAGCCCTGGGACTCTTTGACTCTCTGTACCAATGAACAGCTGTCTTGAATGGCAGGCCTGCTATTATTCTGTGAAATGGGGCTATTTTATGCCCTGTCCTTCAGTTCAGAATTGTGATGAAGAGCAATGAGATGTTAGCCATCAAGGAATCTTCTATTCTTTGAAGAAAACTTAGAGTGGAGATCCAACAGAGCATTTGCATTGTAATTAAGTCCTGCTAATATTAAACCCAAAAGTTAGATTCCAGCATTTTATAAAGACTGACAATACTTCTGATATTTCTACATTTAAACCTCCTTTTAAAAATAGCATAAACGTTTACATGCAAATTTAAGTAACAACAACTGACACCTGGTCCTCATTAGTGACTCTGGTAGGCGAAGATAGAGTAGGTGTCATTATCCCCAATCTAAGTAAGGGAAAATCAGTTCAGAGAAGCTACCTGTCTTGCCCAAAGCCACACAGGTAATAAAATTCAATGCTGGAGGGGACTCGGTCAGTGTCTGACTCTTGATTTCGGTTCAAGTTATGATCTCACAGTTTGAGCCCCGCATTGGGCTCTGCACTGACAGTGAGAAGCCTACTTGGGATTCTCTGACCCCCTCTCTCTCTCCTCCTCTCCTGCTCACTATCTCTCTCTCTCAAAAATAAATAACATTAAAAAAATGCAATGCTGGAGCAATGATCTTATCTGAGGCTTCTCCCTGTGCAATTTAGCCTTAGAATTCTCTGCCCACATTTTCACTTCAATAACACTGAGGAGCTACCTTTTCTGTTACATTTAAGACATGTGAGCCATTTCACAAGAAGCACAGCTGGACCCTGCGACTTCAGCAGCAGCCCCAAAGGCAGGCACTTCCCTCTGCTGGGAGCTATCTGACACCGGGGAATTATGGGAGGGTGAACTTTACAAACAGGATTAACCTTTAGGATGATTTTAATTATTCAAAATTTATTCTCTGCATCCTTTCGAAAACAATCTGAGATGGCTCCTAGCTCTGAGGATGATTGAATCAAAAGTAAGGGTTGTATTAATACATTTATTAAATTTTTTTGTTTTCAACTTAGCTGAGATTCTTTTTTGGCGGGGGGATTATTTTTTGTAGTAATCTCTACACCCAACATGGGGCTCGAACGAATGACCCCAAGATCAAGAGTCACATGCTTTTCCAACTGAGGCAGCCAGACACCCCTTCATTTGTTCTTTTTTTTTTTAATGTACTCATATAGACACAGAGAAAAAGATTTGGAAGGCTATATAGCCCAAGTTTTGCATTAGTTATTTCTGAGTATAGATGTATTATTATTAATGCTAATCTGCATTTTTTCTGTATATACATATATATAGCTTTGGTAATAGGAAAACAATAAGGATCTCACTTGTATGTGCAACAGATAAAGAGCTGAACTCACAGAAACAGAGAATAGAATGGTGGTTGCCAGAGACTGGGGAGAGGGAGAAATGGGGAGAGGTTGGTCAAAGGGTACAAACTTCTAGTTCTAAGATGAATAAGTTTTGAGGATCTAATATACGATATGGTGACTATAGTATTATATACTTGGAAGTTGCTAAGAGAGTAAATCTTAAATGTTCTCACTACCGAAAAAAAAAATAGTAGCAATGTATACATGTATGTAATCATCATGGACTTATACAATGTTATGTGTCAATTATATCTTAATAAAGCTGGTGGGGGGTCAAACAATAAAGATTGTTTTTATTTTTAAAACATGTTCTTCATTCTGATAAATAGGAAAGGGGTTATCTCCACAAGGGGTTGGGAAGCTCTATTACTGTAAACCAAGTGCATGAAAAATGCAAATAGTACCCTATGCCGCCAGACCAGAACACTTGCTCTACTTCTCCATTTCGGTACTCTCAGCCCCCAAGAATATAAAATAATATACCAGGACACCAATTTTACACAAATATTTTGAGTAAAGAACTTGTTTTATATATTAAACCCAAATTCAACATATGAAATCAAATTTAAAAATTGCATAATTTCTTAAAACAATTTTCAAGCTTGCTGGGGTCAATTTGAACTGTACCCCAACCCCTAGGAGCACTTGTCAGTTTTGTTATTGGAGATTCTTCTATGAAGAAGTTTGGGAAGCCTTATGGCAAATAGCACCCTCTTATTTCCCTCCCTTTTTAAGAGAGACTAAGTGACTTTCCCTGTTAGTTTAAAAAAAAATCCAATTTTTCCTCATGTATAACTTTTAAAATTCCTTACAAAGCAGGTGGCAGAAAACATATCACCAGGCAAATCTAGAAGCCCACAGGGGCATAGTTCACCCTACCTCCCTTGCCCAGAGAAGAGAGAACTGCCTGGCCTGGCATCCTGGATTCTGAGCATGGTGAGCCCTGGGCTGCCCCATTTCTGCAGGACAGCAGACCACTCTGCACAAGGTACTAATTCATTCATTCCATAAATGTTTATTGAGCAAAGCCTGAGAAAGGCCTCTTAGGGGACAGTGGGATCATTCACAAGCCAACCGTCAGGTCTAACGGGTCAGATGTGGACAATCAATCTTTCATTAGACTTCAAACCACCTCTAGGATAAAGCAAACAGGGTCCTTGCCCCATTCACTCACTAGCAGCTGGGTGGGATCAGGCAGGCATTCTGGAACAGCACTGCTGCTTGAAAAGGCTAAGGCAGTCACTCATGACCAAAATGAGCAAAACTCCTGCACCATAAGTGGCATAACTCTTCTTCTTTTTAATTTTTTTAACATTTATTCATTTTTTTTGAGAGACAGAGATAGAGTGCGAGCTAGAGAGGTGCAAAGAGACAGGGAGACACAGAATCTGAAGCAGGCTCTGGCTCTGAGCTGTCAGCACAGAGCCAGACACGGGGCTCGAACCCACAAACCCATGGGATCATGACCTGACCGAAGTCAGCTGCTTAACCGACTGAGCCACTCAGGGGCCCTATAACTCTTCTAAAATGCTTTGAACAGTGTCTGGCAGTTGTGAGAACTCATGTATTTTTTGCTGTTACTAGACCAACTTACCCTTAATCACCAAAAAACGTAGAAAGATCACAGGTTTTAGAATCAGAGAGGATAGATTTGTATCCCAGCTATTTTGTTTACTAGCTATGCGACTAAAGGAAGTGATCTTTCTAAGCCTCAGTTTCTCATTGGTAAAATGGGTTAACTGACAGTATAGGATCCCTCATGTGGCTTTTTGAGAACTAAAGACACATTACACACAAAGAAGAGTGGCCCATAAGTGCCCAATAAAGACAGTCAATAATGCCACTGCCATGCCTCCTTCCCCACCACTCTTGACAGTTCCTGGCATCTGATTTCACCCAGACACCACACTAAGGGACAGAAGAACTGTAGGGGTAAAGGAGAAGAGAGAGCACCTGGAGACTTTCCACAGAAACCCACAAAGTCCTCAACACCTTTCAACCATCCTCTGTTTGGCTGCCACAACCAACTGACAGCTGGGGTCACTATTCCCTCACTGGGAATGGCTGCCAACAAGGGGACAGGAAGCTGGACAGCAGTTTGAATCCCTCCCACCTTCCAGTATCTGTCTGTCTGTAGCCCACTGGGCTTCCTCTGCACATCCCCGCCAGGCTCTTGTGGGTCAGGAGGCTGCCAGGAGATCCACAGTCTGTTCTTATCCAGGGTCCATCCCTACCCAGCACCCAAAGCTCTGGAGGCTGCTGGTCACAAACCAGCACTAAATGAAAATAAGGACTTTTCAGTCAGACAGAAAATGGAGCCCCTCAGAGTCAAAGAAGATTGATAAAAGCAGGAAGGAAGGAAAGGGAAGAGGAGGCAGGATGGGTGCAGCGAGAGAGGCCCACTTCGTACCCGCTGACGGAGCCCTATGTCCTAGCCTGCTGAAGCAATTGGTTTTCCGCTCTGAAAGATGGTAAGTCTCATTCCTGTGATTTGTAACTCACGACGGGACTGGGTGTAGGGAGATAATTCCAAAACAAATTGCTTGATTTCCAAGACACCTCATGGGCTCCCAACCCCTCCTTCCCAACACCCCACCTGTAGATAGGTCCTGACGCCCTACCTTACTTCACCTGAGCAATGTGGGGGCAGCTACTCTACAGCCAGGCCCCGCCAGCAGCCAGCCCGAAGCCCAGGGTCAGTCCTCAAACGCCCCAGGAAACGCGACAGCCCAGCAGAACCCCCGCCTACACGGCACGTCGGCTTCCTGAGGACTCGGCCCCCGGAGCAGCGGACCTGGCTCTTAAGTAGGGGCGGATGTGAAGGGACCTTGCCGACTGCCAGAACGCTGCTCACGCTTTAGAACTCCGAAGACTACAAAGCATCAGTCAACACCAACACCTCCCTCACTTAAGAGGAGGAAAGAGAGTCCCAGAGAGGGAAAGAAAGTTGCCCGAGATAACACCCCGAGTGGGCAGAGAAAGAGAGACTAGAACTCCGCTGCTTTAGTCGCAGTGGGGCAGGGAGAGCGTCTCGCCGCCTCCCGCGTCCTCGAGTCCACAGACCGAGCAGGGAGGTGCAAACCCCGAAACCCCGGGTGCTGCGCGTTACCTTCCTCCGGACCCGGCGCTGCGAGCCTCCTCTCCCCAGAAGGCGCGCCTGCCGCTCTACCCCCGCAAGCTCGCGGGGCAGTCCAGGTGTCGCCCAGCCGCTGTCAGCACACGGAGGCGGGGGCAAGCTCCCCGCTGCGGGCGGCGGGCTGGCGCGCAGGGGCGGCTCCCGGGCTCGAAACCCAATGGCGTGGCGCCCGCTCCCCGCTCCGCCCCGCCCCCGGCGCTCCTCGCCCGGCCGGCTCTCCTGCCCTTCTCCCCCTTCCCTGCGCCCCTCCTAGTTCTTCTCTGTCCCTTGGCCCTCCCCGCCCGGACCTCCTCCAGTGCACCTTGCCTCGAAGCAACTTCTTCAGTGTGCAAATAAGGAGTGCAGTTATTTTGTGACCACTGTGCGTCGGGGGTCCCTGAAGCCGAAGAACGTGGCGCGCAAGGAACCCGTCCACTCAGAGAGAAGTGGTAAAGCTGGAAAGCGGATGGGATCAAGATGCTTTAACCGCTTCGGACGTCAGTTTCCTAACGTGCAAATTAGATAAAAATACCTCACAGGCAGTTGAGAGGATTAAGTGAAGTGAGGCTTGAAAAGTTTCCAATAATATCTGGGTAAGTTATGAGCGTGATGTGTACAGACTGAGCCTCCCCATGGGTGTGGAATGAGGAAGGGTACACTGCTGGAAGGTGCTGGAAGGCATGGTATCACGGCCAATTATAAAAGGGTTATCAATGATGGGGCGAGCCCAGGCAAACTTCTGAAAGAGGTAAACCTTAAGGCCTTCTCCATTCTTCTCATCTCTCCGCTTAGTGTTGTCCATCCAATTGAGGGTGGCCCAGGTCTGCCTTTGGTTCTTGCAGAAATCTTCCTTCTCTCAAACTTGCAAATGCTGATCGCCACAGACCTCATTCAGTGCTGGGTGCTGGGCTTCTAACCTGGCCCAGGAATCCTTGTTCTGTTAGTTTGTGTATTCTGGCTTTCACCCAAGCTTTGAGAGTCTCATGTGTCCCTATGCTGGGTGGGCACTAGGGGATGCAAAAGAGGAAAAACCACTCATCTTGCCCTTGAAGAGACAAATATGCAAATAATTTCAATTTAGTTGTAATAACAGCTAGAATAGGTGCGCACAGTGTTACAGAGTCACAAACTCTGGAAGAAGAGGACAATACAAGTTTAAATACAGATGTGACCAAGATATGTCTTGAAGGAGGGCTATAACTTAGGTCAGACAGAAGGGGGAGAGAACAGTGGCTGCAGAGAAGCAGGCAAAGACATGCAGATACTTTTCATAATTTGCACAGGGTTTGTTGACAGTGAGACAGAGATGAAACTAAAGAGGTGGAGGCAGGAAGAGCAGCCAGGCCTTCATTGCTGAGGGAAGCACACTGTGTCCTGTTGGTGAGGGCTGCTGGTGAATGATTTTAAACAGGGGAGTGGTCTGACCTCATTTGTCTGGTATCTCGCTTCCAGTGTTGTTTGTGTGTGCCTTGGTAATCTTCTTCCTGTCCCTCTCCAACCTGGAAGGCAGGCACTGGATCTTCCTCACCTGTGAGTACCCTGCATGCTTGGTACAAAGCTTTGAAGAACTCAATGCTCACTATTCCCAGTGTCACTCCTCCTAGAGAAAAAACAGCAACACCTGCTAGAGAAGGTCTAAGGGCTCTCAGAGGTTAGAAGCTAGAGCCTTGCTATTAAATGGCCAAAGTTCAAATACTGGCCCCACCACTTTCTAACAAGACCTTCAGCCAGTTACGTAACCTCTCTGTGCCTCACTTTGTTCATTTGTAAAAGAGATGATAATAATGCTCCTCTCTAAGGCTACTGTGAAGTTAAAATGAGAACGTGCATGTGTATAAGCATAGTGGCTTGCACAGAGGAAGTATTGAGTAAATCTTAGTTAATATGATTATATCAAGTCAGCAGAGGCTTATTACTCTCAACCTATAAGATTTTGCCATTCTTCAAAATAGTTTGCATGTAAATGACATTGAAATTTCACAAATATTTTCTGTTGATATTGAAAGGAAAGCAAGGGGATAGGGATAACACAGCGTTAGTGTACAGACTTTGGTGTATGTCCCGACTCTACCACTGGACTCTACAACTGGCTGTTGAACTAGCCAGTTGCCTTTAGACAAGTCACTTAACTTCTTTAGGCCTCTGTTGCTCTTCTACAAAAGAGAAATGCAGTTGACCCCCGCACAATATGGGTTTGAACTGCATGGGTTCGCTTATATGTGAATTTTTTAAAGATAAATATAATACAGTACTGTAAATGTATTTTATCTTCCTTACAATTTCCTCAATAACATCTTTTTTTAGCTTTACTGTAAGAATACAGTATATAATATATCTACAAAATGTGTGTTAATTGACTGTTTCTGTTATTGGTAAGGCTCTCAGTCAACATAGGCTATTAGTAGTTCAGTTTGGGGGGAATCAAAAGTTACAGATTTTTGACTCTGTGAGTGAGGGGTGGTGAGGATAGGTACCCCTAATCCCTGAGTTGTTCAAGGGTCAACTGTGATCATATTGCCTGTCCCATGTAAAGGAGATGCTGCAAAATCCACAGCACATTGTGTGGCCCGAGGTAAGAGCTTAATAACTGTGAGCTAAAAGTATGATAATGGTAAGAAGCAAAGTCTTATACATTTGGGAAAGGGAAAAGTCATCTAAGTAATGCACTTGAAGGGGAAAATGTAATCCCAGGGAAAAAAAAAACAAAATCTAAGTGGAAAGGTTGATGCTGGATCTGTGAAAACTAGGACAGGAGTAGACGTGAGCTTAGAAACCTGCAGGTGGAGCCCTGGCATGGAAGAGTTTTCTAGTTGGGCATGGGTTGTTGAAATCTGGAACCCCCCTCTGGTCAATTTTTGCAACTCTGTGGAGCTGAAATGAAATGGAGTGTCATTTGCCAGGGTGCATATGACTGGTCTCTGGGCTGTCCTCCCAGAATGGTAGAATGCCATAAGACTGGTGCTTCCAAATGAGAATCTGGGATTTAACTTCTAATACCACCCAGCCGTGACTTTGTAGAGTCACAGGCACATCGCCAAGTTGTTTAGTTTTACCAGCTAGTTAGTAGGTGAACATTTATTTGTGGGATACTAGGTGTGGATCCTTCATGCTTGAAGTATGTACCATCTACTTCAGAACCAATGAATACTTCTCACGCATAGGGCCCAGGACAATGTCCTGAGATTCTGCCTTCTTAGGTTGAATGAATTAATCCTTTGAACCTCTGGAACTCCCATGGTGTATTCCTCAAGCCTTTTCTTGGTATTGATTTCACTGTCTTTATAGTTAGTTGTCACAGGACATGCCACTCCTCACCTGTTTTAAAGCCCACCCAGTTCAGGAACACCCCTTTTCTCTTTGCATTTTTTCTCACTACCTCTATTATTCCCCTGACACCATTTCTACTTCAAATGCCTGGCACACTATAGGTGCTCAATAAATGCTTGTTAAATCACATTGCAGGCAGGTCTCCCAGAGTAGATATGTTACAGAGAGCAGCACTGTTGCCACCATGGAAAAGTTAAAAAAAAAAAAAAAACAGAAAACAAAAAACTTCCTGTGCAGACATGACTTTGTCTTTATGCAATGTGGATTTATAACTTCTTTCCCAACAAAAACTGAAGATATTGCTGCAATGCTGTACAATTACATCTAGTATGGTAATGTGGTTAGATGACATATAGCAGTAGGTATCAAATGTACAGCATTTAGAACACAATTTTGTCATGGTGCTGGGTCACCAAAGTAGGAATTTGGTTTTCTAAATAATTTGCAAAAGCTGAGTATCTTTTTAACTTTTGGAAGTACAAAACTCTGGCCTTGAATCAAATCATGTTAGCAATCTCTCCACAGTCTCTAATAATGCCTTGCCTTTCTACAGAGCTTTGTATTTTTCAAAGCTCTTTCACTTTAATTATCTTGTTTGATCTTTACATCAACCCTATGATGTAGGAAGGGCAGCTATTATTAGTATCTGCGTTTTACAGATGAAGATAGGAGGGGCTTGAGAGGATCAGGTTCTAAGCCCAGGCCAAATGGCAAACTAGCGACAAAGTCAAGGATCTACTATACGAGCGAGAGTTCTGATATTTGTGAAATTTTGGCATCATTATTTTTGACCTTTATGAGCAGTAATCTCATGCAGACAGGTCTTAGTTTATATTCATGTGTATATAGTCTCATATAGAGTTCCTTTTATAAAGAAGAACCTTTGTAGTGATCATCTCCCTCAAATATGTAATAATTATAATTTCTCCAGTGCCTTTCATCTGTGCCTATCAACATGCATTCCAACACTAAGTATTCTTTTAAAAAACCTCTAGGTTTACTCTGTAAGTATTTTAGACAAATTTTCTTATTTTAATTTTTAAAGAAAGAACAAATGTTACTTCAAAAAAACAGAAGACCTCTGTTTATATGAGATTCCTAGAATGGTCCAATACAAAGAGACAGAAGAGTGTTTAGCAGGGGCTGGGGGAGGGGGTGCTGGGGTTAATGGGTAGTTACTGGATACGGAGTTTCACTGTGGGATGCTGAAAAAGTCCTGGAGGTGGATGATGGTGATGGTTGCAGAACAACTACTTAATGACACAGAACTACACATTTAGAAATGCTTAAATATTTATTTAAAAAAAAAGCAAAATTTATGTTATGAATATTCTATAACAATAAAAGAGTAGAAGAATACCATCTGTTTTAATTAATAGGAGATTCCCTCTAGTAGAAGGCTAGTTACAATGTAACTCATGATCTTTCTTGTTTTACTTTGTCTTTTTGGAATGTACCTCACCTTTATACTTGTGGCAGAAAAGATACTGATCTGTAGGGAGTCCTACCAACCTTTTTTAAAAAATCCAAAATGGGTTGGGGCGCCTGGGTGGCTCAGTGGGTTAAGTGTCCAACTTCGGCTCAGGTCATGATCTCATGGTTCGTGAGTTCAGGTCCCGTGTCAGGCTCTGTGCTGACAGCTCAGAGCCTGGAGCCTGCTTCAGATTCTGTGTCTAACTCTCTCTCTGCCCATCCCCTGATCACATTCTATCTCTTTCTCTCTCAAAAAGAAATAAACGTTAAAATAAATAACAAATAATCCAAAATGGGGTTGAAGCTTATGTGATAAGGTAAGATACTAGTAGAGTATGAGAGCTCCTATTAACCAAGTGCCTCCTACTTGCCAGAATTGACTAAATGCTTTTTCCTATTATTTCATGTAATTGTGGGAGCAGCTATGGATAACAGATGAAAAACGGAGTTATATGAAGGCTATGTTACTTGCCCCAGGCCACACAACCAAACTTCTTCCCAAAAGGCTGACAAAACTCTGGAGCTGGCTTCCCAGGAGGTAGTAGACTCTCCCTTCAAGTTGCAGTGATCCGGGTTATGCAGTTGGACTAAAGCAGGATAATTTCCTCAAGTATTCCTTCAAACACTACTTCCTCTGGGCTGTAATTACTGTAATTGCCTTCTCTCTAAAGAATTATTATGTCCTATGTGACTAGACCTGTGCTGTCCAAAATGGTAGCCACTAGCCATATGTGGCCATTGAGCACTAGAAATGTCACTAGTCTAGAGGCACCTGGGTAGCTCAGTCAGTTAAGCATCTGACTCTTGGTCTGGGCTAAAGTCACAATCTCACCATCATGAGATTGAGCGGCACGTCAGGCTCTGTGCTGGGTGAGGAACCTGCCTAAGATTCTCTCTCTCCTGTCCCCTGTAGGGGCACGCACACTGTCTCTGTTTTCTCAAAAAAAAATATTGAAAAAAATGCTTAAAAGAAATGTGGCTAGTCTGGATTGAGATGTACTCTGAGTGTAAAACACCCACTTAAAAAAAAGATGTAAAATATCTCATTAACAATTTTTGCATTGATTACATATTGAAAGATATTATTTTGGACATACTGAATTAAGTACAGTATATTATCAAAATTAGTTTCATCTGGGGGAACCTGGGTAGTTGAGCATCCAACTTCAGCTCAGATCATGATCTCACTTCTTGGCTTCAAGCCCTACGTTGGGCTTTGTGCTGACAGCTCGGAGCCTGCTTCAGATTCTCTGTTTCCCTCTCTCTTGGCCCTCCCAAGCTCATGCTCTCTTGTCTCAAAAATAAATAAACATTAACAAAAATTTAATTAGTTTCATCTGTTTCTTTTTACATTTTTCATTGTGGCTACTAGAAAATTTTAAATTAAATATGTGGCCTTCATTATTCCATTGGACAAAGCTGCTCAAGGTTGCCTGGGTCACTTTCTCTACCTCAGCTTCCCCCTTGAAAGAAGGGGCATATTACTTTTGAGTTATTACATATAGAATAGGAGACACATATTGATAGAACTTGCCTTTATGTTCATTATTTTGCTTTCAAAGCACAATAATTACAAAATGTTGTCTTTACTACTGACTGGCTTTTTTATCCCCTATTCCTTTTCAAGTACAGAGGAATCTTTATTAATCATACACTTGAAGAATGGAATGTATGGTAAAAATAGAACATAATCTTGTTCTAGCCCTTGTTTATTCAGTTATTCATTCATGTATTCATTTCATATTACAAATATTTATTGAATGACACATTATGTACATGATATACGGCTATGAGAAATTCAGAGATGAACCAGATAAGTGTCTGATGCTGATGCTCCTTCAAAAACATATTAGTTTCTTTCCTGGTTTTTAATACTAAACATCTCAGGCAGAGTGATATAATGAAAAAGCACTGGCCCAGGGGACATAAGACTCAGGATCTAGTCCTGCTTTTATGAGTTATGTGAAATGAGCAGGTCTTTTTAGATCTAACTCATCTACAAAATTAGAAAGGATAAAAATATCCACTTTGCCTATTGCAAAAATAAAATAATAGAAATGATAATCTACTAATTGCTATTTCTTATTTATCAAAAGACACTGTAGTCGAAGTCAGAAGATTTCACTTCCCTTCTGGACCCAACTAACAAAATGGTCTGTGGCTTTAACCTCTCAAGACTTGGTGTCCTTACCTCTAAACTTAAGAGGTTAAGGGCACCTGGCTGGCTCAGTCAGAAGAGCACATGACTCTTTATTTCAGGATCATGAGTTCAAGCCCCACACTGGATGTAGAGATTACTAAAAAATGATAAAGAATATTTAAAAATAAAGTTATGAGGTAAGACTGCATAGATTCCAAGATCTCTTCCAGCTCAAAATTTCAGGTTTTAGGACTTTATGATTTTTAAAGTAATAATTCTCTGCAGATCAGCATTTCAATTTACCAGAGTCATAATTATGTCAGTTTTCTAGCCATAGATATTAAAAGACTTAAATGTACTAGAAGCTTCTCTGGAAATTGTGTGCTTATTTATTTGCAGATAATCTCTGCAGTGGCCTATTTTACAGGGCATTTTTCCCTCTGCATCTTTTGTTTTTAAATTTTTTTAACGTTTATTTTTTAGAGATAGAGACAGAGCATGAGAGGGGAAGGGACAGGGAAAGAGGAAGATGCAGAATCTGAAGCAGGCTCCAGGCTCTGAGCTGTCACCACAGACACCGACGGGGGGCCTGAACACACAAACCGTGAGATCATGACCTGAGCCGAAGTTGGAAGCTTAACCGACTGAGCCACTTAGGTGCCCCTGCCCTCTGCATCTTTAAAAGCCAAATGGAGGGGTGCCTGGGTGGCTCAGTCAGTTAAATGGCCAACTTCGGCTCAGGTCATGATCTCACAGCTTGTGGGTTTGAGCCCCACATCAGGCTCTGTGCTGACAGCTTGGAGCCTGGAGCCTGCTTCAGATTCTGTGTCTCCCTCTCTCTCTATGCCTCCCTTGCTCACAGTCTATCTGTCTCTCTCAAAAAATAAATAAATACTAAAACAAAATTTTTTAAGCCAAATGGAGGAGGAAAAATTGTAAAGAAATAAAAACAACTATTTCAGTTATCTATTGGTATGCAGCAAACCACTCTAAAGCAGTGGTTAAAACAACAATTTCTTATTTTTCATGATTCTGTGGGTTGGGTGGTTCTGCTGCTGGTCACTCACTGATGAGGGTTTTGTACATTGCTGCATTCAGCCGAGTGCTCAGCTGAGGCTGGAACATGGAAGATGGCCGCTCATTCTCCAGGGCCGCCCTCCACATGGCCTCTCCTCATTCAGTAATCTAAGCCCAAAGTTCTTTTTTTTTTCTTAATTTTTTTATAGTTTATTTATTTTTGAAACAGAGAGAGACAGAGCATGAGTTGGGGAGGGGCAGAGAGAGGGAGACACAGAATCTGAAACAGGCTCCAGTCTCTGAGCTGTCAGCACAGAACCTGACGCGGGGCTCAATCCCACAAACCGTGAGATCATGACCTGAGCCGAAGTCAGACGCTTAACCGAATGAGCCACCCAGGCGCCCCAGCCCAAAGTTCTTAACATGGCAGCTGAAGCCCAAGCATTACAAGAGGCAAGCCCCAATGTGTAAATATTTGTGTCAAGCTGGCTAACAGTGTTTTGGCCAAAGCAACTTTTGGGGCCAAGTTCAGAGTCAACATGGGGGAGCCTGAGGATCTGGAAGCATGTTTCACTGGGGTCCAACAGTGTGACAGTCTACCATCACCACTTCCAGCCAACTGAGTTCTAATTAACAGAGATCTTACCTCCATATCTCATATGCATGCATATATCATTCCATTCTTTACTTATGTGCTTTGTGCATACTCATATGTCACCCTCCACTTTTTTTTAAGTTTATTTATTTATTTTGAGAGAGAGATTGTGTGAACAGGGGAGGAGCAGAGAAAGAAGGAGAGAGAGAATGAATCCCAAGCAGGCTCTGCACTGTCCGTGCAGAGTACCATGCTGGGCTGGAACTCATGAGCCATGACATCATGATATGAGCCAAAATCAAGAGTTAGATGCTTAACTGACTGAGCCACCCAGGTGCCCCATCACACTCCACTTTAATTATCAGTTTATATTTCAATTTTCCCTCACCAAAACCATATGTTTGTGAATAAGGGAAGAGAAAGCATCTTAACCCTTTCTGAATGTCAAGCATCAATCACAGTGTCTCCACATAGGAGGCATTTAATCAGCAATAGACTTAAATGAACAACTTGAATTCTTTGGAACTTCACCCAGTGCCAAAAGCAGAGCATCTCATTTCAGATTGCACCAGGGCAAGGATTCCTAACCTAGTCTCTTTATTTTCACCAACTTCTTTCCACAATTTATCATCTCCTTCAATTATAAACATAAGAAACAACCACAGTAGTGTTATCAGTAGGAGTGTGAGTTTACCACCAATGGAAACCCCAAATGTTTCATATCACAATACAGATGACTTGTAAATACTGTAAATATTACCATTTTTTAAATATTTTAAAAATAATTTTAACAATCTATTTTAATATAATTAGTTTTCTTTGTAGTCATAGGTATTTTATTTTATTCCATTTAGAAATATTTTCTGAGGAGTACAGGGCCTTCACCACACTGCCCAGGCCATCTGTTGCAAAGAAAAGGTGAAGAACCCCTGACCAGATATTTAATACCCAGACACTGGGAGACATTTAATACCCTTAGGAAGACCCTCCCTCCTCACCTCTCTAGAGCCATATCAACATTACCTTGTTCGAAAATCAGATTCTCAAGCTCTCAGAAAGTCTGGGAGTGGGGCCCATTAATCTGTGTTTCTACAAGCCTTGTAGGTAATTCTGATGCAAGCTAGGGTTTGAGAACCATTGAACGAGGGAAAGCAGGAGTGAATTGACACTGAACTATACAAGGGTGGCTGGAGACCATTTAATGAATCAATGAGTATAGATAAATACTGACACATATCTCCTACGTCCTCAGCACTGGGGAAAGTACTATAGGAAAATGCTCTATATATTAATTTCAGGCATGATAATGCAGATATATAGACATGTTAAAAAGACTTTAGTCTCTACATTTAAGATTAGTGCACTTTATGTACATTACATGACAAATTTAAGAATAACTATATAGATATGTGTAATACATAATTCCTGCCTTTGAAGAACTTTCCATTCACTTTAGAAGTCCATTTATTCAATCATTTATTGAGGACCAGACAGTGTGCTGAAATGTTAGGGATACAACAGTGGAATCAGCCAGGCATGAAATCTGTCCTCATGAAGTATACATTGTAGTGGAGGAATCAGAAAATAAACAAGCAGTTATGACAGTGGTAATTTTCATCATAATTATGAATAATATGTAGTACTAAATAATTACCATAGTTCATTGATTCTAACACAAACTTTTTTACAGCTTATTCTTTCCAAAATAAGGATGTGTCTTACATTCTGTGCATGTCCGTTTTATTAGAAGGGTTTCTCTAATGGTATGTAAAATAGTGGTTGCATTATAAAGTTGATGGCTTCATAGATTTTGTGAAATTTGATAAATTCTAAACTATTAAGCATCACAGGAGTTCAGGGATATGGAGATCCATAAGCACTCCAAGAGTTAAAAAGGGCTTCAAGGGTAAGGTGAGACCTGAGCCAGGCTGAATAAAGAGTAGGTTTTTTAAGAGAGAAAGAACAGGAGCATCTAGAGGTGAAGCACCCAAAGGGAAGGAAAAACTGACTGAGAGGTCACAAGCCTGGGTGGGACAGAGAAGGAGGTGTTAGGAAGTAAGGGACCTGAGTGGCTACTAACTTGAAATCAGATTATAGCGGGGCGGGGGCGGGGGAGAGGCAAGATGGCGGAGAAGTAGGGAGCTCTGTAATCTCAGCCCGCCCGCAACTATCAAACTGAAATCAGATTATAAAAGGCCCAGAAAATTAAGCAAATGATGCAGTTAAAAAATAAGGAGCAATGAAAGATCTCTGAGCAGAAGAATGAAAGGTTAAACCCAAAACTGGTAATTGGAATGGACTCAGCATCAGGGGATTATATATATATTCCAATTTTGGTCACCACTGTTTGAGAAGGAAGGAGACACACTGACTCAGTACACAAAGGCTATGAGCTCCTGGCACAGCCATGGCAAATATAAGAGTACTATATACACATGAGCATGTGGGAGAAACGAATGAGCCAACACCTACCCACTCCCCCATTCCTGGTGGGAAAGCACACCCACTAAGTGTTATTACTTTTCAGCTGCCAGACCCGAATGACTTTCCTAGACCACAGTTGGCACCAGAGGCAGCCACAACAGCACTGGGCTGCTGACCATCATTCCCTCCCTACTTGGGTCTCATGGAGAGCCCCCACTGCTCAAAGACTTGTCCTCTTTTTGAAGAAGTCTCATATTCACCCCAAATTCATCATTTAATCCTCACCACATCCATGTGAGGTAGGTGTTACCATCCCCATTTTACAAGTAAGAAGACCAGGGATCGGAGGTGAAGCAATTTGCTCAATGTCACAGACTTAGTAAGTAGCAGAGTTGAGATTCACACCCTCTTCTGTCTCCTCTCAGTGTCTGTGCTTTGAACCTATATTCTCTATGAGTCTCAGCCCTAATCAGACTGCCAGATCAATGGTTTTGGACACCACCACGCTCCACCCTCCCCGCCCCCAGTTAGAGAGTCCAGAATTAGCACTAAGATAGCCTGGGTTTGGAGTGCACCCATGTGTCCACCAAAATAGGTTTCTCCCTACCCCTTTATTAGAGACATGCTTGCCTTTCTGTAAGACTGGAACTTACCTTAACTCTTTGCTTAGCACTTTAGTAACTCTGCCACACAGAGAGCCCACCCTGAATCCCTGACTCCTTCACCTTCACCTGCCAGTCTCTTCCTCCCAATTGTGGTCCTGATCCAAACTACATAAATTCTGCACCCCCAACCTTGTTGGCCTGCCTGGTTCTGAGCAACACTCCTGTCTGAAAATTGCTGCTGCTATGCCCCAATCCCTGAGATCCAATTTTCCAGTTAGGTCAGTGGGTGTCTATGGCTCCAACCTAGAAACTAAAGCTAGGCTCAGATTGAGGTAGAGCTGGACCATAGCTTGGGATGTAGAGGTAAGAAGGAATCTGAAGAGAGAAACTAGGAAAGAAGGCAAGGAGCAGAATCAACACCCAGGCCCCAAAGCATTAATCCAAAGGAACCAGGCAGAGAGGGGGAACCAGCCACAAGGGAGGAAGGCTGTAACTGGAGCCAACATTAAGGAGCAAGTGGGTGGAGAAGAGAGGATGGAGATGAGAGCAGCATGGACTTCCCAGGCATTTGAATGTGGGGCAGGTCTTCATACAGGATCTGTAAGAGATTGGGCAAGGTCACTAATCTGGTCCAGACCTGGAACTGACTTCCTTCTGGCTCTGTCTAAGCCCTCGAGAACTATTAGGGATTGCTGGGTGCCCTGATCGCCATCCAGCCCAACCCCAGCATCCTCCCTCGCTCCACCCACATTCATTCATTTTCTTATCCAATTAACAAACATTTAAGCCACCCTAGGATATAAACTCCATGCAGGCAGAAATGTTGTCTATCTTCTTCATCACTTTTTTAAGTTTATTTATTTTGAGAGAGAGAGAGATAGAGAAAGAGAGAGAGTATGCACGTACTTGTGCATGTGTACATGCCCTGAGCATAAGTAGGGGAGGGACAGAGAAAGAGAGAGAGAATCCCGAGGGGGCTCCAAGCCCAGTGAGGAGCCTATTCAGAGCTCAATCTCACAACTGTGAGATCACGACCTGAGCCGAAATCAAGAGCCAGATGCCTAACAACTGAGCCACTAAACACCCCCTCTTCTTCAGCATTTTAAGGCCTAAAATCCAGAACAATTTTTGGCACATAATAAGCACTAGATATATGTTAGTTGAAAAATTGAATAACTGATGAATGATCAGAAAATATTTAGTGTCCTAGAGTATACTCTAAGTTGTGGCAGTAACCTTAAATAGAGTGCCAAGCACATGTTGTCTGCTGGTATTCACCAAAGAATATAGGCTACAAGCTGTCAGCATGTATAGTTTTTAATCAGATATACCCTATACTAAGTTAATTTAACATTTTCTACGACAAGAAATAGCACATAGATTTGAGAGAAGGTAAAAATACACTTAAATCAGGTTTTAGAACCTTAAACATTTATTTTTTCTTTTTATTGAATTTCCAAACTAATCTTTGGTCAATATTATCCATGCTACTAAGCATTTGTCAGTGGTTTAAAAAAGAATCTGCAACAAAGAATGCCTGAAGATGGCCAAAAATTACACAGTCAACATTATAGGTAAAAAATAATGGCATTTGATCACAAAATTTCCTTTGGAGTCCCCAAAGGAAAATATTGATGCAAAGCTTTGAAATTTTACTTTGGCTTACTTCTTAGGGCACTAGATCAAATAACACTCAAAAGTTTTAAAGATGCAGGCAAACTCTCCATGCCGATGACAGGATGCTGTGGTTAATCAGGCTGAAGCTCTATCTGCCATCTGCATGCACAGAGTAAACAAAAAAGGACTCTGGGACTTAGACAGAAACCATGGCAAACCCTGAGGGGGACCTAAGCTTTGAATTAAAGAAAACCGCAAGCCATCACACCACACCGCTGACCATGAACATGTTTGCTTTTTGTATGACTGGGGGCAAGGGCAGAAGGAGTTTGGGTGACTAACAGAGATGCTGCTGAGGTGTGGTTAGAGTTGTCTCACAGTGTCAGGGGAAGAGGACCCAGCTACACGCAGTCAGAGGGTCAGAAGGTCCATGACAAACTTGGGCTTGGGTCAGGCAGGAATTGCCATCTGCTGGGTATGCGGGTGGAGGGAAGGAACACTTAAATAAGTAACAGATGTCGCTTAAAATAGGGCCTACAGAAGATTGCCTAAAATCTGGCTTATGATCATCAAAAGTGTCAGTCTGAGCCTCAGGAATGGTTTACAAAATTCTGGTAAAGATTTTTCACCTAAAGTCATAGCGTCTTGGGGTAGAATGGATTACACTGAGTAAGAGCAAAAACGTTGCTCCGGTCAGTGAAAACTGGCAATGACACATTTCAATTCCTAATTCTTGCTAAATTCTGCCACTCTAAGTAAGATGAAACAGTTGAAGCCATAGCAATATTTCCCCTCCCCCTGCCCTGGGTAATTAAATGGGAGTAAATGAGCCAATAGGAAGTAAGCTCCTTGCTTAAAGTTGACCCTAAGAAGGGCAGGTGGGGAGGGAATGGGGAGCCCTAGAAGTCAAAGCCATTACCACAGGCCAGGGCTTCTGTGGTCTATGTAACATTCACCTCCTGTAGACAACTGCCCAGATTCTAACCCACTCTTTCTGCTCTCCCCAGAGCCTCAGCAGATCCTGGCAGAGTAGGGACAGGATTTGGGATGAGTCAAATCATGAGCTCTAGTAGCTGCCACATCCATCCCTAGGGAAAGGATGCCTGGCCCATTAGGAATACCGCCCAGAGCTTAAAGGTCTAAGAATGAAGTTTGCATAAATTAGTGCCACTTCCTTCTTTCTTCACTGTGCCTATTATGTAGCTTATTTACTTTAGGAAGTGCCTGATGCCTGGTGTAAAACTTCAAAGAACCATGAGGGGTGAGTTATAGAGGAAAGGAAACATTCCAGTTCCTAGAAGCTGTTTTGCAACATAGAGTGATGCTTTGTGTTTCCAGGCAACAGGACTATCTGTAGCAGAATCCTAACTAGGAGATGAGCAAGTGAGGAGGGACTGGAAAGAGCTGGATACAGGATCACTAGCCAAGCTGGCAGTGGTTTAGAGCAGGGCTCAGCCTAAGTAAGCCAGAATGCCAGAAACTAAAGTGTTAGGCAAGGAAATCGAAGCAGAGGCCCAACTGTATGGATTCTGGCAACACAAGAAGATTAAGGAAGAGATGCTTGAAATATCCCAGAAAGCATGAAGGCTCAGAGCCAGAGATGTGAGGTGGAATCCAGACTGTCATTTCCCATTAGCACAACTTTGACAAGCTTCTTAACTTCTCTAGGGCTCAGTTTCCTCACATAGATGATAGAAATAATACTAATCCCAAAGGAATGTTGTGAGAATTAAGCTTTATAAAGTATATAGGTCCCAAACATATAAACTTTTAAACTATTAGTCTGTCAGCTCCTTGAAAGCAAAGAAGGGATCTTACCAGTGCAGCAATGACCATGAAGACATAGAAAACATTTAATAAATGTTTGCTAATAAATGAGGGGGGGGGGTTGCATTCCAGGACCTATCTCCAGGTGAAGTTGAAGTTGATAGTCTACACATTCTCATGTTACTACACAAAGTGAAATTCATGAACCATTGACATGACTTGGGAACTTCTTAGAAATGCAGGATCCCACCCCACCCCAGACCCAAATGTCAGAATATCATCTGATCCTCAGGTAATCTCTCTGCACATTAAACTTTGAGAGGCACTGCTCAGTCATGATTGACTGAATGAGGAAGCCTGAGTCTCCTGGTGGATGGCTTCTGGTGGCTCCAGATGGGAGGGGATAGGGAGGGCAGGAGCTCTCAGGGAGTGTCCAAACTGATTCCTTAAATTGTGACCACCATCTCTCAGGGTTTGAGCAGATGGCCAGGCTGCTGTGCATCAGAGGATCTGGGACCCCAATCTGGCCAGGCAGGAATAGCGTACAGATTTCCATGGATGTGTGAGCAAAGGCTGAGTTTCTGAGCCTCAGCGTGGACTCAAGGGCAACATCTAGAGGTCAAGGAGGCAAGAAGCCAAGTCCAGGGGATTCAGGTGAGTGAGAAGCTAAAATGGGTTATACTGGTCTGGAGCACCAGAGTTTAGAGAATAAGAGTCTGGAAGAAAAAGGAAGCAGAAGATTCAACCAATACTTATGGTGCCACTTATGAGTAAGACAGGGAGTGAGTTCTCATTTTAGGAGAGATTGGTCTTCATTCTCAGGCTCACGTTCTTTCACATGTAGGTAGATGTGTCTTTACAGCTGTGTGGGTGTAGTCTGAGGGGGACTCAGCATTACAACACACTTGTTCCTTAAGTAGCCAGATAAAAGGCTTGCTAGATGGTTCCTCTGTCCTGCTGACATAAAGAGACATCAGTCAAGGTGGGAACATGGAAATTTCAGGGACTATTTTTGAAAGTTCTGTAAAAAAAAAAAATGAACAGGAAGTCCTAGAACCTTTTGCCCACACCAGAATCCTATACGTTTTCAGCAAAGAATGGGCCACTCCTATGGAGACAATATGCCCACACCACTAGGAACCTGGATAGTATTCTCTCAAGCGGTGCAGCAAAGGTGCCAGAGCTAGAGGGGACTTGGTAGTTTTCAATCATTTTTAAATCATGGAACTATATTTCCTAATACGGTTGGACCCTCAACATTTGAAATGGGTATTACTGACGCTGCTCTTATTGAAGCAGAAACTTGAGCCCAGAGCCATTCCCTTCCACCTCACACACTCCAAGGCCCTCTGAGACTCCTAGGTAGACTCCCTTTGTTTCCAAAGGGCAGTTTGAGAAGCATTTCTCTACACCAGTCCTACTGATGAATGAAGAAGATGAGGCCCATGTGGACAAGATCTTCCTTGACCTGCCACTGGCTCATCTCACTACCCATGTGACTGCCTATGGTTTGGCCATTGTGGACTTTCTTTAGACCTCAGAACATGCCATGTTCTCTCTTCTGGACCTTTCTAGAAGCTATTCTTTCTGCTTGAAACACTCTGCTCCTCTCCATGGCTCCTTGTCTTCCCACCCAACTCCTGCCTGCCGAACTCCTCAGTAACCTGTGGATCCCAGCAAAAGCCTGTTTGCTCTGTTCACCGTGCCCAGCACTGTGTCTGATCAGCACTAAGTACTATAGGTCTCTTTTGCGAATAAGTGAATGAGCATCCTTGCAGGAGCCTTGCCCCATGGCAGCTCAAAGGTGCAGAAATGCTGACCGCCCCTCCACCCAAATATGGGGTGGTTGTGAGCAAATCTTTGTCCAGTACATATTGATTCCTTCTCAGGGAGTTCTGACTGGTGTACAACAATGTGAGGTGAAGATCCAAGTAATGGGGAAAATGGGAAGGACATGCAAAGTGAGATACCCTTAGAAGATGTCGGTAGGTCCATGTGATAGCGGCCTTCAAACCGGTCATACAGAATTATTGGCAGATATCTGTTTCTTATAATGACAGTTTTCAGAGATCATCCTGACCTGCTATGCTGAGGGTCTGAAAAACAATAGGTCTTAAATCTGACTACCTTCTAACCCCAGTAACCATATTTGATATTACTAGTAGATAATCTTCCAAATGTTCCACAAGAAATTATTGAAGACTTCACCAATGACAAAATACAAACATAACACATGCTACGTGGTATATCTCAGGCATTTCTGTGGTGGATGCATGAATCTCTCCTGGAACACCCATCTGATGGGGAAAAAAAAAAAAGCCAAGTCTGAAGTAATGTTGCACTGAAATTTTTCTGAATATGCAAGGAGCTACAAATGCTAGGTCAACATATTCCAAAGTTGGCTCACCCAATTTTGAGCCATGGGTATGTGGGAAGTAAACTGTTAAGAAAAACTAATTATCTTTTTAGATAGTATTACCCCAAACATCATTTTTACAAGCTTTGTAGAGTGAGTCAACAGGTTAAGTCAAGTCTCTGCTTAAGCTTCATTTTATTTAAAGTGATACTTCCTGGTAAACAGGTTTTAATTAAAAAGGAAAATTACATTTGCATCCCTGGAAGATAAAGAAGAAACTACACACTATTTTGCTATCTACACTCCCTGTCTCTACTTATCTTTGGCACCAGTTACAAAGGAAGACTACCTGGAAGGATAATTTTTCCCACAAAAATTCCTTCCAATTAGACAGAACTTAGCAACTTCTAAAGTATATTCACATACATGATTTCATTTGATCCTGTCAATGGCCCTGAATGGCAGATATAACAAGAATTAGAGTTAACTTCATGTTATAAATGAGGATGCCATGGGTGCTACATGACTTGCTCATGGTCACCCTGATGGTAGGGAATCAGCCAGACTTTGAACCCAAGGTTTGTGATCACAGCTCTATCTCAGAGTTATCATCATCAGGTAAACTGTGGTTAAGTCTGCCTGATGTCTTAGATCATATTATAGAGGGCCCATTCTAGTTGCTGCGGTTCTCAAACTATACCTCTTAGAACCCCAAAGGTCCACAGAGAAGCTTAGGAAGCCACCATAGGGAACGTGAGAAGACAAGATACTGGGCTAATATCCCCAATCAAGGATCTCTGTTTTCATGTCTCATATACTGACGTTTCAAGTAAAATTTGTTTGGAAGAAAGTATTCTACTGCTTAGAAAAAAATTTTTGAAACCCCAGTATACTAGTCCAAACTTCTCATTTCACATATTGGAAAAGACCAATAAAGATCACATAATATGTCCATTTTCACACTCAGTTTAGATTGGAAACCAGATAGTTCTCTCCACACTCAAGGTCATGGGATCCTGTGATTGGGATAAAGTTAAGTCTCTCAGTACAGTGTTTTGTCTCCATCTGAAGTTTCCCAACCTGAGTATGTATCAGGATCACCCACAGGGTTTGTCACAGATTTCTGGGTCCCATGTCCAGAGGTTCTGATTCAACCAGGGTTGTGAGGCCTGGGAATTTGCATTCTTAACAGATTTCCAGATGATGCTAATGCTTTTGGATGACCCATCTACAGGATACAAAACAACTGAAAAGTCTATTGAATTGACCAGCTAATTGTGCATTTCCTCAATTTTATTTCATTCTGGAAAAGTGGTAAAGAGAAATTTCTCCTTCAGAATTTATAAACCCATTGCTTAACCATGCCGCTATATATTCCTCAACACCTGGTGTTGATATTCTATCACATCAAGATCCCAAATTCTCCATGTAGCAGATAACGTTGAAATCCCAGCTCATGCTCACTCATCCAACCTCTGAGTTTATTGGCACCTACAGTGGGCAGTTTCCATGCACACAGCCAGCTTTCTATCTCAATGGATGGCATCTTATTGGTGTCTCTGAGGACTTTCTTTAGCTGACAAGAGCTTGCTCCGTCCACAAGTGTGTGTGTGTGTGTGTGTGTGTGTAATTAATGCCCCTATTTTCCAGGGCATCCTTCAAACAATGAAGACATGAATCTGCAGATAAATACTATAGCTTCCCTATCCCTTGGTGGGATAATTTTTTAAGTTTATTTATTTATTTTGAGAGGTGAGGGAGGGGTGCGGGCAAAGAGAGGGAGAGAGAGAAACCCAAGCAGGCTCCCACTGTCAGTGCAGAGCCCACCATGGGGCTCAATCTCATGAACTGTGAGATCATAACCTGAGCTGAAATCAAGAGTCTGATGCTTAACTGCCTGAGCCACCCAGGTGCCCTTTGGTGCAGTAATTTTGAAGCTTGTTCAAATGACTCCTCAGAGGGTCCCCAGTGAGATTGTGCCCCAGTTTCACACAGCAGTAACTCACTTATTCATCACCGTTTGTTGGCATTTCTCCCTTTCCTGTCCACTTTCCCCACTTCCTCACTTGTACTTCCTCAGATCACTTCCTATATAAACTACCTGCATCCCACGTTCTTGTCTCAGGGCCTGCTTTGGGGAAGGCACAAACCAAAACACTCTATCTCATAGTTGTTCACCAAATTCACAGAAGCATCACCTCCCAGCTGACCCATACCTGCTCTTGCTCACCTTTCAGATTTCTGTCCTGGGGTTTTAGCCACAGGTCTTCCAGTAACACCATTTAACACAAAGTTAGGGTGTACTGGATGAGTGTTAAAAAATTATACAACAATTGTTGCTGCCTTAACAGCAGCAGAAATAGAGACTGTTGAATGTGTGAATATGATTCATTGACTGTATACTTAAATAGTCACTCTTCAAAAAGAAGCCCAAGTTCATCAGTCATATCTGTGAAGGATGCCAGCTTAAAAAAAATTGGCATTGATGCACCTGGATGGCTCAGTTGGTTAAATATCCAACTTTGGGCTAGGTCATGATCTTGCTGTTCCCGAGTTTGAGCCACACATCAGACTCTGTGCTGACAGTTCAGAGCCTGGAGCCTGCTTCAGATTCTGTGTCTCCCTCTCTCTCTCTGCCCCTCCTCCACTCACACTCCATCTGTCTCTCAAAAATATATAAACATAAAAAAATTTAATTGGCAATTATGCATTTTTAAGGCATCACTATAAATATAAATATTTTTAAAACTTTCAATTCTGAAATGGAGATAAGTTTCCTTTTGTACTGTTAAAGCAAGATTAACTTTCAGCAAATACTTACATTTGAGGAGTGGAGTTTCAGCAGTGAGGGCACTGACATTTGTCAAACTGTAGTGCAAATTTCAATGTGAGAAGCAATTAAATTGTCCTCAAATTGGAGCCAAATAATAGATACAGATCCTTTGGTTAAAAAAAAAATTAAATGAATCAAACTTCATCCTAAATAATACAGCTATTACATGTATTTCATTCCACTTGTTATTGATGGCTTAATTTTTTTCTTTATTTAAAAAATAGTCTTATTGTGGGATAACTGACATATAATGAACTGTATATATTTAAAGTGTACAACTTAATAAATTTTGACATATATATGTACCCAGGAAACCACATGCTGACTCATTTTTTAAAGCAATATTATCAAGTTTTAAGTCTATAATATTTTAAAATACAATTTCTGGAATAATCCATAAGTTATCATATTGATGCAGTGATTCATTGTGGGCTAAAACCTCTTTAAATTACTCCCTATTTGAAATAGCTATATATGAGTATGCTCAAAATAACTGGTTGGCACAATTCCCAAGAACTTAGACATAGCTTGCAAATAATAATAAAAGCTACCACTCATTAAGGATCTATCATTGCCAGGGGCCATTTTGTAGTTCCTTATATATATCATTTATAACCCTCACAACAATTCTATGAGGTAAATGTTACTAATTCTATTTTACAAGAGAGCAACTGAGACTTAGAGACATTTAAGGGGTAGAACATGACAGAGCTGAGAACTAGATTTCTCCATTATATAATATTCCCCAAAGTGTTAATTTTATTTCTTATTTATTTAAAGCTTATTTATTTATTTTGAGAGTGAGAGAGAGCACAAACATGAGCAGGGAAGGGGAAGAGAGAGGGAGAGAGAGAATCCCAAGCAGACTCCACCCCGACAGCATGGATGTGGGACTCAATCCCACGACTATGAGTTCATAACCTGAGCTGAAATTTAGAGTCAGATGCTTAACTGATTGAGCCACTCGGGTGTCCCATATTTCTTATTTATTGAACAAATATGCCCTAGACCCTAAGTTAGATGTTGAAGATCTAGCAATGAAAGTGATTGATATGAAATTTCTTCAGTGATGAAGAAATTTACTATTTCAATGAAATATAGTTACACAAATATTGATTACAATTGTTATTAATGCTTATGGGAGAAGTACAAGGTGCTGTAAGAGAGTGAAAGGGGACCTGATCTAGTTTGGAGGCAGGCAGTTGGAGGAGGCATTCATAAAGAAGTAATGTTTAAGCTAAGACCCAACAAATGAGTGGATCTATAATTTTTTAAGTAGGACAGGTGACGTGATCAGATTTGCAAGACTATTTAAGGGAAAGCCACTTACACAGTAGCAGGCAGTAAAGGAGGGAAAAATATCTTCCTTGAGAATGGCAAACTGCAAGCTCAATCCTCAGGCAGGGTTGGAATCAGAACCTACATGCCTATGTAATACAAGAAAACCTCATCATACCTAAATATTGTTCAAAGTGGTAGTTAGTGCTCTCAGGCATTTAGGTTAGTAAAAGCAAACTTTCAGGAAAAAAAAACCTTTAAACCAAATTTCAAAAATTTCACACATAATAAGGTTCCCATGGACATGAACACACAATCAAAACACCATGAAACAAGCTGCCATGAGCACGTGTTGGCATAAACAATAAAGTACACCAGAATTAGAACTGCAAAGACTGCAGATATTATTAGAACCATCAGATTCAGAATATAAAATAAATTTGTTTGATACATTTAAAGAAATAAGAATATCAAAAGTATAATTAAGAGGCAAGATATTTTAAAACTGATCAAATAGATTTGAAAAAGAGTAACACAGAATGCCTAAAAGTTATGTGTAGATAGATAGCATTAATCCTTTATCTCTGAAATATGTTGCACATATTTTCCTCCAGCTTTGTTGCTTCTGTTTTAACTGAATTTGCGGTGATACTTATCACTCACTCCTGAATTTTTTATTCTTTGGAGGTCAAATCTGCCTATCATTTGCCTTTAAAGCTTTTGTAGTTTGTCTCTTGCTGAGAAGGGCTTTTTCTACTCCAAGGTTATTTTAAGAATCTTTATTTTTTAATGTTTATTAATTCATTTTAATCTGGATTTTATATTAACACAAGAGTCTAATATTGTTTTTAATAGACTTCATTTGGAAATTCCAGCACTGTTTATTAAATAGACCTTTCTTTCTCACTAATTTGAAATCTACTTTTAACATAAACTAATTTCTTGTTCTAGTCAATAAGACTTTAGTTCTCTTAAAACTTCTGACCTCATTTACTCCCTCCCCCATCCTCCCAATTTTGGTATAAATCATCAGTCACTACTTATATAACAAAAAAGCATGCAAATATTATACACTGATGAAGAAGGTAATTACTACAATTATGTTTCCTTTCTTGAACAACTTTTTGTTTTTCCAGGAGTTAACAATCACCTTGTTATTTTGAGTTGCACAGTATCCTATGAATCTATTCAAATGCTTGATTGGCCTTGTCAAACACCTATTGTTATTATTTTCCAGACACTAAATTTATCAAATAATCTTTCTGTTCCATTTTTTTTTCCTGGCAATCTCTCCCTCAGAACTCTCAAGTTCTCTTACTCCATCTGGGCTAATTACTTTCTAGGCCTACGGCACAGCTGTCAGCTGGAATTTCCTTTAGTGCTTTCCTACGCTGGATCCTTCAAATGTCAGTATGTGGAGGTGTTTTCTCTTTAGAGAAGCAGCCTCCAGTTTCCTGCCTGGGGGGACATATGACTGATGGCTATTTGGAAGAAGGGTCTTTGTGGGAGTAGATCTGAGAAAGAAGGCTGAGGGTACCTCTGTTTATTACTTGAATTTTCCCATAATCAGCATGTTTCAGTCTCCTGCCATTAACCCAACCCCACCACACCCCTATATGTCTTGTGTCTCTGAGTCTGTCTGGGTCTCTCTGGCACATTGTCTACAGAGAACATACTTCCTATTACCTGTTGAGGGTAGTTTCCCTGACTTCAAGGGACGGGGAAGAGGACCTTTGGCTTTAATATCTGCATAAAAACTTCACCCAATCTCTGCACCTCACTCACCTTTGGTGTACCTGGTACCACCTCAAGTCCTGCATCCTCTATGAGCTCTAAATAGTAGCCTACTCTGCTCTCAGTCACATTTTGCTCCTCCACTCATTTTCCACCTTTCAAAATTTGCTCACAGCTCCTTTCCAATTTTATCAGTCTTTGTGAATTTACATTCCCTCTAACTCTACCCCGCCCCACCTCTCCCTATTTAGTCATGTTTCAGTAGGAGGAGATAAAGTCAACTATGTTTAACTGGAAGTCTCTCTACTTCATAGTGCCATATATTATGTATAGATAGCGCTATGAGGTATATAAAACCCCACCCTCAATGAAACAACCACTGATCTGCTTTCTATCACAGTAGATTAGTTTGCATTTTTGAGAGTTTTATTTAAGTGCAATCATACATATATATTCTTATTTGTCTGGATTCATCTCTAGATAGATTTGACCTTTATTCAGTTTTTTAAAACCAGCTTTAATGAAGCATAATTTACATACAAAGTCACCAATTTTATTATTTTTAATTTTTTTATGTTTATTTTTGAGAGAGAGAGAGAGAGAGAGAGCAGGGAGGTAGACAGAGAGGGAGACTAAGAATCTGAAGCAAGCTCCAGGCTCTGAGCTGTTAGCACAGAGCCCTACGGGGGCTTGAACCCGCAAACTACGACATCATCACCTGAGCTGAAGTCGGACGCTTAACTGACTGAGCCACCCAGGCACCCCCAAAGTCACCAATTCTAAATGTAGAGTTTGAGAAGTTTTGATATATAAATATCATCATGTAATCACCAGTACAGTCAAGATACAGAACATGTGAAAAGTAATATTTAAGTATTTGCTTAAATTTAAGCAATATTTAAATATTTGCTTAAATTAGTTTCAGAGAAAGTCATGTGCTGTATGCATGCAACATTCAGGCATCATCCCATGGACACACAAAAATCAATGCCATTTTACACTCCATTTTCAAGTTACACAGTTGTGAGAACTTACATTCTTGATTGTTTACAGGAAACTTTTGTGATGGCTTATTACTTTTTTTTTTTATGAATACCTCTTTGGTGTCTTAGGAAATCATGTCAAAGATTAACAGAAGAGGGCTTATAAGGGAGTTAGATTAAAACCTTGACTGTATTTGCATACTGTTTATAGTTTGATTCATTCACTGCAGTGATTCCTCTGTCTCCAACTCCTACTATGGGAAGTGTCACACAGCTCGCAAGTTTCTGTTTAGCCATGTTGTCTCAGTGCTCTTCCTTCCCATCTTGTCTCCCAGCCTCCAGTCTCTCCCCCTTCCATTCCCACCTAGGTATCACTGTTCATTAATCTTTCTGAAGTCTTTCTTTTATGCTGGGAAACCGTCCACACTTCCCAGTGCTTGCAGCATAAGGTCTGAGTTCTGTAATGCTGACTTCAACTCTGTGTGCTCCACCTTGTTTGTGTTGAAATTGTGGGCACCTCAGAGCCATTTCCAGAGAGTCATGTAGCTGAGCCTGGTTGTTGTTGCACAGGGTGGGCTTTATCCTTCCCAACCCCAGCACATCATGTGGAGTGACCTGGGTCTAGAAAAAAGGTGTTAGGACTGTGTTTGTTGCAAAGGGATAAAAATTTACACCTTAAGCTTTATTTAGAAAGCCTAGTAAGACTTTTAATCAGCTGCTGTAAAGACAGTTCAGTGATTTATGTGAATGTAGAGATTTAGGTGTCACGATAACTTAGAGGTTTTATGCTCCATGTGTAATTTATTTGTCAAATATAGAGCATGATATGCCTAGGTTACTTTTTTTTTAAGATTTTTAAAAAGTTTATTTATTTATTTTGAGAGAGAGAGAGCAGAGGAGGGTCAGAAAGAGAAGGAAAGAGAGAGAATCCCAAGCAGGCTCCACACTGCCAGTGCGGAGCCCGACATGGGGCTTACACTCACGAACCATGAGATGATAACCTGAGCCAAAACCAAGAGCTGGACACTTAACTGTCTGAGCCACCCAGGTGCCCCCTGGGTTGCTTTCTGAAAAGGATCACCATTTATTAATTTATCCGAACATTCATTAAATATCTCTTGAGCAACTCTTACTTCTCAGGCTCTCGGGTAGGCACTGGCAGTACATTTGTGAAGCAGAGAGATATTGTCTATAACCTTACAGAGCTAACACATTATCTGAATGAGTCATTATAAGGATAAGCAGAGCTACGGATGAAAAGTAAACTGGGGGCTGTGGTGGCCACTACTGCCCTTCTCACATCCCCTTGACACTCACCAGGAGAGCCAAAGGCTTCTTCCTGCAAGAGACTCTCAGGCTGAGTGAGGCTTCTCTGGCCCACAGCAGGCAGGAGCATGCTTGGCCAGGGTATGATGCAGGCCGTCAGTGCCAGGGAATCAGTGCCCTTAGAAGGAGTCTGCAACCCATGGTGAATGAGACTGTGAATGAGACTTGAGAGTTAACTACCCAGCTCCCTCACCATTCTGTACCAGCTAAGCCTGGGATGCCATAACAAAATGCCATAGACTGCGTGGCTTAAACAACAGAAATGTAGTTTCACACAGTTCTGGAGGCTGGATGGCTGAGATCAGGGTGCCAGCATGGGTGGTTTCTGGTGAAGCCTCTCTTCCTGGCTTGTGGGTGACCACTTTATCACTGTGTGTTCACATGACTGACCTCTTCTTTGTGTGCTCTCTCAGGAAGAGGAAGGAAGACCTCAGGGGAGCTCCCTAGTGTTATTTCTTATAAATACACTAATGCTACTGTATCAAGGCCCCACCCTTATGATCTCATTATAGGCCCTCCTCAATTTTTAATTATCTCCTTATTGTCCCTATCTCCAAATATAGGCATATTGAGGATTAGGGCTTCAACATATGAATTTTGGGGAACACAATTCATGCTATAGTGTATACTGTCTCCCAGAGTTCCCCAGTGAGACTGAGCCCCAGTCACCCATCTCCCAGGAACCTGTTCATTAAGGCACTCTGAATAGGCTTCTTTTTCTTCCTTCCTCATTCCTCTATTTTCCTACCACAGCTTCCCGAGATTATCTCCCACATAAACCACTTGCACTCAAATCTCAGTCTCAGGGTTTGTTTTGGGGGGAACCCCACCAATGACTGGAGCATATATCAGGGAACCTGACTTATGCCTAGTGGGCCTGGATCTTAGAAAGTCTTACCAGTTGTGCCTTGTGGGAAGCCATTTAAGGTCCTAAGCCAAAGGAATGAATCTCTGGCAGAATGTGGAGAAAAGATTCAAAGAGGTAAAAAGCTGATTCAGGGCAACTAACAAGGAAGCTATTTCTTCAGTCCAGTCAGGAGAAGACTGTAATCAGTACTAGGGAGGAGGCAGTGAAGACAGAACCTGACATGAAGCCTAGTCCATAGTAACTGCTCAAAAAATATTTTTGGATGGAAATTAATGAATAGGTTCAATGTACCAAATCTCTAGAGAGACTGTCAGAACCTGAAGACTGATTCCATCTGGGATTTGAGGAAAAAGAGTCAAGTCTTCAGGCTTAAACAGCTAGGTGAATGCTGATGCTATTTACTGATACGGATCATAGCCTTGAGGATCAGCAAGTTGGAGAGGTAAGAGATAATGAGTTTTGGGCATGATGTGCCTGTGAGACATCTAATTGATGCTGAGTAGGCAGCTGGGTGTACAGGTTTGGAGCTGGGTTAGAGATGCATATTTGGGTCCCACCAGATAGAGGTGCAAACTGAGTGGAGCAAGTCCTCTCCAGCCTCACAGGAAATGTGACCCAGAAGAGCTCCACGTTTTCCTATTTTCTGGCATTCTCTCTAAAATAACATTTTAGAAGGATTGTGACAGAGAACTAACATCTAGTGAGACTCTACTATTGGCCAAGAATTGCACTAGGTGTTTAATCATCAGAACAGCCCTGAGAGGTATGCAATATAATATCCATTTTATAGATGAGGAAATTAAGGTACAGAAAGGAGAAGTCCTTTATCCAAGTTCACAGCTGGTCAGCAGCTTCAGAAAAACTCTGGACTGTCCTAGTCCAAATTTCATGTTTCAAATAAGCATCAGCAAACATGGTTCTGTATCCTATGACTCTTAGTGTCCCAGACTTCACAATGTGCAATTCCCAAAGTCAGATGCATTCACTAGCAGAGTCCAGCGTCCAAAGATTATTCTCTCTGCAGCCCTCTGTTCAGCTACTCATCCCTCATTTGGACAGTTCTCTTTCCAAGTGGTCCCCCTGCTGGTGACCCTATTGTGGTATAGCCCCAACTGAAGTCTTCTCTCAATTTCTGTCTCTGTAGATTTGCTTTCTCTGGACATAGCATTTAAATGGAAGCATATAATGTGGTCTTTTGCAGTGGTGTTCTCAGCCAGTGTGCTGAATAAAAGGTAAAATATTGCTATTTCCTCGACATCATATTTAATGTAGGGAGTAACCCAAAACCTCATTATTTCTTTTTATTTAAAAATATACCACACCATCTTGGATTTGCTAATACTGATACACAGTCGTGCAAATGTCTTAATTATTTTTACTTCTGCAAACGTTTTTTTACAGATCTGCATTAAACTTATACATTTATTTGGAAAGATTAACACCGACATTATTCAATGTTACATAGTTTCTATTCCCGGTACATAGTATGTCCTTTCCGATCCAGTCTGTTAAGTCAAAAGGTTTGAGAACTTTAAGAAAATTGTTACTTAGGTTTTGAACATATACTGTCTGTATTAAACTCTTTTTCTGGTGATATTTTTATATGGCACATTCACCCACAGTCTATTATCTCTCTTTTTTTTTAATGTTTATTTATCTATTTTGAGAGAGTGTGAGAGAGGCACAGAGATGGGGGGAGGGAGGGAGAGAGAGAGAGAGAGAAAATGAATCCCAATCAGGCTCCATGATGTCAGTGCAGAGCCTGATGTGGGGCTCGAAGTCACAAACCATGAGATCATGATGTCAGCCAAAATAAAAAGTCAGACACTTAACTGACTGAGCCACCCAGGTGCCCCCACAGTCTATTCTAAATCATTGTTTCTAACAGACAGGGAAGCTGTTGAACTGTGTATAAAAATTTTGGAAAATAGTATTGAGGTTCTTCAAAAGATTAAAAATAGAACTACCACATGATCTAGCAATCCCATTTTGGAGTATTTACCCAAGAGAACTGAAATCAGGATCTCAAAGAGGTATCTACACTCCCATGTTCACTGCAGCATCATTCATAATAACCAAAATATTGAAACAACCTAAATGTCCCTTGATAGATGAATAAAGAGCATATGGTATATTCATACAATAGAATATTATTTACCTTCAGAAAAAGAAGACAATCCTGCCATTTGCAACAATAGCCTGGAGGACATTATGCTAAATGAAATAAGCCAGATGCAGAAGGATAAATACTGCATGATTCCACTTACATGAGGGATCTAAAATAGTCAAACTCATAGAAGCAGAGAGTAGACTGGTGGTTGCCAGGGGCTTTGGGGAGGGAAAATGGGGAGTTGCTGTTCAACAGCTATAAACTTTCAGTTATGCCAGATGCATAAATTGGAGAGATTGGCTATTAAATACAGTGCCTACAGTTAACAACAATATACACTTAAAATTTTGAGAGAGAGTAGATCTTATGTTGTGTTCTTACCACAGTAAAAAAAAAAATCAACTGAAAACAACTGTATAAACACAGTTCTTAAAAGATGGAAGTCAGAATCCATACTGCCTCATTCTCCAGATGTGAGATAGTGTCGCTCCCTACGTTTTAATTCTTTTAACATGTTTGTTGGAGGCAGAGTTTCATAGACTACTTCCTGGTGTGGGGGTGGGCATCTCACCTGAGTCATAGAAGGCTCCAGAGATTGGGTAAGCTGATAACTTGAGCCAGAGAGATGAGATCATTCTTTTTGCCAATCATTGCAGTGTTGCAAAAGGCAGAGGCGGTATCTTGGACCAGAAACTAGACCTAAGTGAGAGGCCCTCAGGCAGAAGAAAGAAAGTATGACCAGTAGAGTTCATCCTGGACCCTATCCCCATCTTGACCTCTCCCAAGCCCTCCACACTGTAGCCAGAGTGAACTTCTGTCATCACGAAAGACAGTTCAGAGGACCTGTCACAATCTGTGTCTGCTTGCTTCTCTCTAGCGTCCTGCATAGCTCCTCTCCTCTCTCTGGGACCCTATTCTCTAAGCATTAGTAAATTTCTTTCAGCTCCACAAGAAACTCATCATTTTCATCTTTACTTCTAGACCTTTGTCCATGCCCATCCCTCTGTTCCAGCCCCCTTCACATCCAACCCTCCAAACTGACTAATGCCTGCTCATTGTCAAGTCTCAGTCCTCACTCCCTCTAGACTGAAAGCTTCTTCAGGCAGAGACAGAACCTGCCCAACATCTGACCTCATGGGATACCCCAACTTAGAACTTCCCAATCAACTTGCTCCCAAACTCCTGATCCATAGACACTGTGAGGTAACAAATGATTGCTATTGTCCTGAATCATTAAGTTTTGGAGTAATTTGGTATATAGTAATGGATAACTAATATACTATCAAAACTTAGTGGCTTTAAACAATCATATCCCAGATTCTGCAGGATAGCAACTGTTGATCTCTTGCTCCTTGGGGCATCAACTATAGCACAACTCCGTATTACTCAGCTGATAGATGGGCTGGTTGGGGGGATCCAAGGTAGCTTCACTCATAAGTCAGGCACTTTGGGGCTAAAAGGTAGTCTCGGAACAGATTACCACAGAGCCTACACTTGGCCTTGCCAGAATGACTGTCTCACAGTAGATGGACTTTACACCACAGCTGGCTTCCCTCAGAACAAGTATCCCAAAAGAACTCAGAAGAAGCTGCACAACTTTTTATGACCTAGCCCTGGAAATAACATACAGTCATTTCTGCTATACTCTCTTGGTTGAAGGCTTCATAAGACCACCTAGACTCAAGAAGTGACTCCACCTCTTGATCAGAGGAATATCAAAGAATTTATAGCTGTTCTTTTAAAAATCAACTAATTATTAAGGTATAATTTATATGCAATAAAATGCACCCATTTAAATATGCAATGTGGCAAGTTTTAACACATGGCTATACCCTGTAACTACCATCACCATCAAGCTATAGAACATTTCCTTCATCCCAAAGTTCCCTCCTGCCTCCTTGCAGTCAATCCTTTCACCCGTCCCTCTTAGTGCTAGGCAGCCACTCATCTGCTTTTGGGCTCTTCTAGAATTGTGTGTGATACCATATATGGTTTTTTACACTTGGCTTTTTCACTTAGCTAAATTCTTTTGAGACCCATCATGTTGTTTGTTGCATGAATCAATAGTTCATTTATTTTTTATTGCTAAGTAGTTTCTATTGTATGGCTATAAATGTTTTGTTTTAGCAGTTACCTGTGGATGGACATCTGGATTGTTTCCTGATTTAGATTATTATGATAAAGCTGCTATGAACATTCATTTTCATTTCTCTTGAATAAATATCTAGGAGTCGGGTTGCTGGGTCATGCGGGAGATCTATGTTTTAACTTTATAAAAGGCCACCCTATTGTTTTCCAAAATGGTTGTGCCATCTTCCTTTTCCAGCAAGAATATATCAAGGTTCTAGTTGCTCCCTACCCTGGCTAACACACAGGATTGTCAGTCTTTTTAAGTTTAGTGATTCTAATGGGTGTGTAGTCTATCTCACTGGGGTCTTAATTTGCATTTCCCTGATAACTAATGCTGTTGAGCTATTTTCATGTACTAAATTGGCCATTGATAGATCTTCTTTTGTGGAGTGGCTGTCCAAATCTTTTGGCATTTGTAACTGGTTGTTTTATTTTCTCACTATTGAGCTTTAGAAGTTGTTTATAAGTTACGGATACCAGCCTTTTGTCAGGTCTATGTATTGAAATATTTTCCTCCTGGGTGGCTCAGCCGGCTGGGCATCTGACTGGTTCAGGTCCATGATCCCACAGTTCGTGAGTTTAAGCCCCGTGTCGGGCTCTGTGCTGACAGCTCAGAGCCTGGAGCCTGCTTCAGATTCTATGCTCCTTCTCTCTCTGCTCCTCCCCCACTTACACTCTGTCTCTCTCTCTCTCAAAAGTAAACATTAAAAAAAATTTTTTAAGAAATATTTTCCTCCAGACTGTGGCTTGCCTTTTCATCTTAATCAAACTGACTAAAGAGCAAAAGTTTTTAATTTTGATGTAGTCCTAATTATTATTATTATTTTTTAATTTATGCTCTTGGTGTCCTATAAAAAAGAAATCTTTGCCTACCCAGGATCACAAAGATTTTCTCCTGTGTTTTACTCAAGATGTTTTATAGATTTAGCTTTTATGTTCAGATCTATGATTCACTTTGAGTTAATTTTTTTAAAGGTATATAGTTATGTCCAGACATATGCAATTGTTACAGTAGCCTTTGTTGAAAATACTATCTTTGCCTCATTTATTTACCTTGTCACTCTGTCTGAAGCAACTACCTATATGTGTCTGTACATATATATATAAAATATATAGTCGAGTATATGTAAATATATATTTTTTTCTGTGTATCCATTTCTGGATATTTTTGTCACATTCTATTGATTTGTATGTTTACCTATGTAGTCATATTTTAAAACTGCTAAAAGCATATCAATTCACTGTAGCTGAATTGGTCTCATGACATCATACACCAAAGCCCTTAGGCACCGTCAATACGACCTGGCTGGGGTTCCTTGGAGATGGCACGCTGGCTCCAGCTTACCATCCTGGGCTCCTCTCCCTCAGAGAGAACAAAGAGATCATACAAGTAATTTCAAATATTAGTAAGGAGGAGGAGATATGTGGGAAAAAAAGAGATGTGATCTCTCTTTGCCAGAGTTCTGGTCATTCAAGTTAAACTTGGTTTGAAGAAATGAAGAGATGAGGAGAGATTGCAGAGCTATGTCTCTGGCCTGAAAGAAAAAGTTGTGACCCGTATAAATTAGGTTGGAAACAATCCCATTTTACAGTATTGAAACACACCAGTGGATGACGGATCACAACACAATCCCCTCTATGGGTCTGTCACAGTGTCTACCTAAAGGTAACGTAAACTTTTCCTCTCAAGAGAATATTTTACTTCATGACTTTTTTTTTAAGTTTATTTATTTACTTTTGAGAGAGACAGAGACAGCGTGAGGGGGGGAGGGGCAGAGAGAGATTGAGAGAGGGAGAGAGAGAATCCCAAACAGCCTCCACACCATTAGCACAGAGCCTGATGTGGGGCTTGAACTCATGAAACCGTGAGATCATGACCTGAGTGGAAACCAAGAGTCGGAGGCTTAACCAACTGAGCCACCTAGGCACCTCAACTTTCCTTTTTTTTTTTTTTTGGCAAAACACCTATTTAATTATTTCATATTTGTCAGGAACAAAGTTTTTGAATAAGAAGTTATCAGGGTTTTTCTATTTCTGAAAAGTAACTTTGTCAGTGAACTTTTTTTTAATTTTTTTTATGTTTATTTAATTTTGAGAGAGACAGACAAAACATGAGCTGGGGACAAGCAGAGAGGGAGACACAGAATCAGAAGCAGGCTCCAGGCTCTGAGCTGTCAGTACAGAGCCTGATGTGGGGCTCGAACTCACAAACCATGAGATCGCGACCTGAGCCGAAGTCGGATGCCCAATCGACTGAGCCACCCAGGTGCCCCAGTCAGTGAACTTTTTGATTTACTAGAGGTTTTAACTGGTTTACAAAGTCAATATGTTAATCACTAGCTCAGGTCTCTAAAAATTATTGTGAGATTTATTATTAACACATTTAGTTGATTCCTTTAGGGTCTGTTTGCAGAGGTAGTGATCCTCAGTGAAAATGGGTAAAAATTTTGGAAAAGTATAAAATGTTTAGCAACTGTGCATACCAAACAGGTTCTTTGGCATTTTGCCAAATCAGACAACATATCTGACTTTCTCTATCACAGAAACTCTCTTACCTGTATTTCTACATCACTCAACATGACAAAGCTAACAGAAAACCAAAGTCAAATGAGAAAACTTGGCAAATGATTATCTGGCTTCACTGTTTGACCACCAACTGGCAAATACCATAAGAAAAACTGCCCAGGAGATAAATGATAGGGTAAAAGCACATTTTTGACCCTGGACCCAGGCTCTCATGGAAAAAGCAGGTCTACGATTTATAGGAAATAATTTGGGAATGAGTTCAAAGTGCTGAATAATCACAAAAATGTTTTTTCCATTTAACAAAAATAGTCCCCACGCTTCAAAAATTTTGGTGGTAGCTTTTTGTTTCTCCTGCAACTGCACTCTATTTAATATTTTTACCCCATAATCCCACCTGTTGGTATTCTAGGAAAGACCAAGCACTTTAAAACCTTTATCAGATGTGTAGATCACAGCAACCTGCTGGCATTTAACAAATACACAACATAGATGGAATAAAGGAAGGTTCAAATGAGGTAGAATACATAAATTATCTCAAACTGGTTATTTTTTGGATAACTTTTTACTGATGAGAAAAACTCCCTCAGCCAAAAGCTGATATGTGTATTAACTGCTTCAATTCCCTTCTTTTAAGAAGTTTTGAATTTGTTATTAAATATAACACAGCACTACTTTGAAAACATATGATAATCTAGTTTTTAAAAATCAAGAATGCCAAACAGGTGACTAAGAGTGGAGGTTCGAGGGAACGCCTCACTTCTGTCTCCCCAGGGTAGAGGGATAAATAACTGACTCAGAGGTTAGTCGCCTAAGCAGGTGCTTCCAGGACGTTAGGAAGTGTTGTCTTGAGGCAGAGGATGAAGAAAAATGCAGAAGAGGAAAGGGGAACCTTAAACGATGTAGGTGTGGGGTAATATTTTTCTCTCGAATGAGGACAGAGCTGCAAAAAGTATAGAGAGGGGAAAAGATGGAATCTGCATTGGTTTTCTTGAGGTTTAGGAGCAAAAGAAGTAAAGCGAGAAGCAAAAGTGGCAGGATCAAGCATCTTTCAGAGCTGGACGTTATCATACAAGCACTTAATCCAGAGGGGCTGCAACTGCGTCTGGAGCCAAACCCAAAGGAACTCTTACACTAAACAAGAGCAAAGAGAAGAAAAGCCTTGGTGGTTGAAGGGCAGAGTGGGGCAGAACCCTTCCACGCGCACACACTCCTTTCCCCATCCCGCGAGGTGCTGGGAAACCCAGAGCGGTCTCTGTGCCTCAGTTTACAGCAGAAGAAACAGACACACAGACCCAAGTGACTCGCTCTCGGTCACAGCGCAGAGCCGGATGTCACGTCTCCACACAATTCACCACTTACCGGTTTGCCACTCCAGGGAGGCAGGGAAGGAGTTGTGTGTTTCGTGGAATCAACAGGGGGAGTCTTGGAGGTGAAAATCACGCGGGGACCGGCGGGAGAATGAGATCTCCGCGGCGAAGGGGGCCGTGCGAGCCCTTCGTCTGGATTCTTCCCTGTACGGCCACCAGGTGGCGCGCCCGGCCCGCGGGTCGCGGCTGCGCTTGGCGGCGGGAGGGGGGGAAGCCCTTGCGAGCGTATCACCTAGGAAACGGAGGGCTAGGCTACTGCAGGGGTGTGGGTGGGCCCTGGTCCGCGGGCAGGACGCTAGTGCTACCTGCGGGCCCACTGCAGTGCCTCCGCGCCTGAAAGCCGTCGAGGGGAGGTGGGGAGACTGACTGGACTTCCCGCTCGGCCCCTGACTCCTTCCAGTCTGGCACTTAAGACTTTACATCTCCTTCCCACCCCCACCAGTCCTGGGGCTTGCTCTGCGCCCAGGCGGGCCTGGGGTCGCGCCCTCCCGGCGTCCTCCGCCAAGCTCTGCTCCTGGACCGTTGGACGCCGCCGAAAAGGGTTCTCATAGGCCCACCCCTCTCCAGGAAGGAGACAGGGAGGGAGATCTTTTGATCTGATCAAAATATTAATCTATCTCTTCACCTTGCAGTAGAACCCCCAGATGTCTTGCTGATTTGCCTGTCCTTCGAGATCTTCTGTTCCTGGAGGACAGGATCGGAATGTGATTCAGGTCTGTGACCTTCGTGGCGCCCTCACAGCCTCCAGCACATAGGTGTTCGGTAAACTAATCCTTCCATGTGTGTGGAGCTTTGTCGCCTGACAGTATTCCCAAAGCATTTGAGCCTCATTGATAACCCGGACAGAAGGTGGGAAAGATGGAAGAGAATCCAGGGTCAGAGGCGATTAGAGATTCAAGGTGATAAAACTTACTAGGGGAGGAGCCAGAGCTAGACTCAAGTCTTGCTTTGCTTAGTGCTCTTCTCACCGAATTCTTGGTCTTGTTAATGCGTTTTGAGTGAGGACTCACACATCGCTGCACTCTTCTCAGAACCAGCACAGAGCCCTCCCATGCGGGTACTACCTGGGTGCTCTGAGTGTTGTTGATGGCCTCCCCCATCCCTCACAGTCCATAGATTGGCTTGAGCTCCTTGCCCCGGAAGCTGCAACATCCTTCTGAACAAGATACTAGGTTTCTTTTTTTTATTAGTTTGTTAGATTTCTACAGTACCTGCTTTCTTCACTCTCCTCCTTACTCCATGGTTAATTCTCTGCTGGGCAAGAGGGAGTTGAGGAGGTGGTTGGGGAGTGAGGGATGTCCAACTGAAGGAAAAAACATACAACATATAAAACATGTCTATATGTTTATATATATATATATATTTCTGTTAAGGCAGAGATGGAGAATAATAAGCCTGGGTATTTATCACTGTGTATGTTATAATTGCTTATGGATTTCCTTAATGTCACCTCAAGACCTGGCCCCAGCAGATCTCTGTATTCACCACTGCACTCTGAAAATAGAAGACCTTTGTTTCTCCTCCACCATCAGAGTTTGAAAATACTACATGTATTTCCATTATCCTCACAACATTCTTTTCATGATTATGTTTCAAAATTTTATTTTTTGACATTTCTAAGCTTTCAGGACAGTGGGATTTGGGGAAAATGTAGTAGTTCTGGTTGCTAGAGAAATTAGTATAATATAGTGGTTTTCAAGCTACTTGTTATTAGCAATTCTGGATCAGAAGATAGATCAGTATTGAAGCGAAGAATCCAGTATAACTTGGGAACTGCAGTTCAGAAATGTCCAAAGGATTTGTATTGGTACATGGTAATGTAATGCACATCACCCATTAGGCATGTGAATGTTGAAAGTGTTGTTTATCCAGATATTTTTAAATACCTTGATTTGAATATATAGTTGTTTAACATATCTCCAAACTGGCTATGTTTTACATTTTAAAGCTATTTGGGGCTGTATATGCATAATCGATACAAAAAAAGGACTTAATTTGTTTTAAGCTAACTTTTAGGTGATATTCTCACTACTAAAAGGCTTTAAATGAATTCAGGGCTTTATAACATATGCTGAAGAGCATTTTTTTAAAATATTTATTTATTTATTTTGAGAGAGAGCGTGCAAGTGGGAGAGGGTCAAAGAGAGAGTGAGAGAATTTCAAGTGATGTGGGACTCAATTCCAGTAACTGTGAGATCATGACCTGAGCTGAAATCAAGAGTAAGATGCTCAACCAGCTTAGCCACCCAGACACCCCCAACATACACTGAAAAGCATTTCTAAAACATTTAAATATTGTATTAATGATATGTTCTAACATAAGTGAGAATTTGAATTTAAAAGTGATTTTCTTTCTAAATTCAGGATATATACAACATTATAAGCAAATAAATAAGGCCATTGGTAAAGAAAGTGAGTAAACATTATTTGCAGGTCAGTCATTCAAATTAGATATTTATTGAACATCTACTTTGTGTCCATGGGAGATGCCAGCCTATGTTCCAACATATATTTTTGAAAACCCAAAGATGGTTTGTTGAAGTGGTTTGTTGTTATTCAGTATTAAAGGAATTATATTTTGTTGAGGATGAATGCCATGAATGCTTTCAAATATGTATTACAATTAATACTATAGTGGGATATTACATTATTATTATTATTTATTAGACATACACATTTATGGCTAGTTAATGGCAGAGCCAGTACTAGGTAGACGTCGAGACTTCGAACACCCATATAGAGATCTTTTGACTAAATCATGCCCTCAATCTCTGATGGAATCTTATTCAGAACTTTTGTCATTACTAATGCTATTAAGTAAATATCTTCCATCTTAATCTACATTTATATAAAACATTAGCTAACAAACATCCGAATCCATTCCACATGTCCAGAAAGGTATTAGGACAGAACTTTCATTTCTCCCAGCCTCCACAAAATTGGAAAGAGTCATTAGGAGGTTTCTGGATATTTATGGCTCCACAAAGTCATGAAAAAAGTCATTAGGAGCTTTCTCAATATTGAGCCAGGATCCTGAGAATGCACTCTTTGTTTTTGGGGGGTAATTTTGCAGAGTCAAGTAAAGCATTAGGGGATAACAGTACATTTGAATAAGATGGCTGTTATATGTCCATTTTTTCTAAACAGACTTCTTCCTTTCCACTGAGAAGCATTTGGGGAATATGTTTTGAAACACTTTCTGACAGAAAGTGATTATGGAGTAGGCTCTGTAAAGGCTGGAGATCTGAGTCTTTCAAACCCAGCCTCCTCGCCTGCCATCACTCCATGGCATATGTTATGGAATGCCAAAGAGCACTGCGAGAGGAAAAACAGTACAAAAGGTCACACTGTGAGCAAAGATCTCCAGAGCATTCATTACCTGCACAATCTTGCTAGCCTTTTAAAGTTGCTCATTATTTTCTTAAAGTTCTGCTAGAGTATGTGTCTTTCTTCCTGTCTGTCTGAGTAGAGATCTTGCCTCTTCCATATGTTATAATTAAGGACAAGGTGACATGCCATGCACGGAGCAGGCATCAGATCGATGTTTGCAGTTATTGACAAACCGATTGGGTGTCCATCTATCAGGAATTATTCTTCGTAAAAGCTTCCTGGAAGATAACCTACATTACCGTGTGAATATTTTTCTAGGGTCCTCACCCTTTGCTGAGATAGAAATCCTCCAGGTGGTCAGGAACTGTAAATCCTTATAAATGCTTGTGAAAAATCCCCATTGTTTGTAGGACATTATCAAATGTAGAAGGACATGCTGAGGTAATGTCATTAGCTCATTGCAAAAATGAATCTATTAAGAGGCCAATTCAATGCTTACTGATTTTCTGGAAAGTATGCAAAATAATGAATCTTAATATAGTTTATGCATATATCATTTGTGCTTAATGGATCCACATTTTCACTCATAGTTTATTAAATTGCTTTGCCATGAGCTGCGGTTAGGTAACTAATAATAGTTTAGTCAGAGAGCTGAAAACATAAGAGCCAGGTAACTCAGGTAATAAGCAAGATGAGGTCATTTTTCCTCCAGCACCAGATGGGTATTGTAGATGGAAATTCTAACACTTGATCTCTTCCAAATGACTCAGAAAATTAGAGATCACTGTTAACATTTGTTTTAACTTAAAAAAACATTTATAGTAAAAAAAAATCACTGTTAAATAGTAAGTTATTGTTGTAAAATGAAACACTCGTCAGCATGTTATCTTTTTGTGCAATAGTCAAGTTAAAATTTCTAATTCTAAAATAGAAAATAATATAAAAATTCAACTCGGCATCTAAAACAAAAGAAAGCAATTTTTACTCAACTTATCAGTTTCTGTGTACTGTGATGGTAGAATGACACATTTTATTGTGTAGTTTATGAAATTATTTTCAATACTTTCCTGAGAAAATACCACTTAATATATTACTCTGTCTTAATGTGTTAAATCTTTTCGTTGTGTCACCTGTGTGCTTTTCAGTTGGAAAGTATTATTATGTTTGCATTCACACATACTCAAATCTGTTAGCATGTAGAGATGAGCACACTTGGCTGGAAAAGAAAAGTCTCAGACACAGAGACTGAGCCTCACTGGAGGTCTAGGTGTGAAAGCAGCATGTCTAGGAAAAAGTGTTTCATTTCAGAGACATTTTCCACTGTGGTTCTCAGTGATCTATGTAGATTCCCCAGTCAGTGACCCAAATCAGTGATGAAGGTTGACAATAGCAAACCGCATGGATTAGTTTTTCCACACATCAACATACTTGGCATTGGGCAGACATCCTCTGCTTTAGTTACCTAGAGTTTGAAGAAGTATGATCTGGACCTTTAACTAAAAGGGCTTAATACTTAACCAAGCTCTTTCTGTATGTCACCCACTCTGCTAGGTGCTTTAAATATTAGTTTATTTAATCCTTACAACAGCTTTTAAAGTACGATTTTTGCTCTTAATTTACAGATGATGAAACTGAAGCTCAAAAGGATTAAGTAACATACCCAAGTCACATAGATAATAGGTAGTGGATATAGGGTTAAAACATGTCTGCCTGATTTATCCATCCATTTGTTTTTCTTTGACAAGGACTTACTGTGCATCTACTTGTGCTTGGTGGGGAAATACAGTAATGCACAAGAATTACATCATCCCCACTCTCATGGACTTTCCAGCCATCTAAATAAATAATTACAAAGGTTAAATTCTTTCTACCGTACCCAACTACTACTACTTTGATTGAAGCTTAGGCACTCATTTTTTTTTAATTAACGGAAATTAAAAGATAAAAATCTGTTAAGGAAGATTATAATCTGAAAAGAAGTGCTTTAGTACCTATACAAAATCCATCAAGTATTCCTGTTTGCTATAAAAATCTGTGAACAGTGGGGGCGCCTGGGTGGCTCAGTCCGTTGGGTGTCTGACTTAAGCGCAGGTCATGATCTCCCAGTCTGTGGGTTCGAGCCCCATGTCAGGCTCTGTGCTGACATTCAGAGCCTGGAGTCTGCTTCAGATTCTGTGTCTCCCTCTTTCTCTTCCCCTCCCCAACTTGTGCTCTGTCTCTGTCTCTCTCTCTCTCTCTCTCAAAAATAAACATTTGAAAAAAAAAAATCTGTGAACAGTGGACCTGATTTTTCACTTTTAAAATATATTTTTATAATTTTTTATTATTAGATAAGAAGCAATTAATAGCTAATGAGCAATGACTGCTAAATACATTATTATTATTATTTTGCATTTGTAAACCTCTTAGCCATTTAAAAAAACATCTGAATATGTGCTTTTATTTGCTCTTTCTAACAACCCTGGCCATACCTAATTCTTTTGGATTCTAGTTTCTTTGGTGCTCATAGAAACTTGTGCTTTTTGTTTTGTCTTAACTTAAAAAAATTAAAAGACATTTCCTGAGCTGCTATTATATGCAGTAACACTCTGGAGAAATAAAATGACTGGAAAAGTTTAGTCCTTGTTCTTAGAAAAGCTTGATAGGGACAAGAGATGTAGATGGATAACATAAAGGGATGAGTGTCTCAGAAAATTTGGGTAGGGAAGGGCACCTGGATGGCTCAGGGGTTGAGCAGCCTACTCTTGATTTCGGCTCAGATCATGATCTCACAGTTCAGTTCCTGGGATGAAGCCCCACTGTAGGCTCCACACTGACACCACGGAGCCTGCTTGGGATTATCTCTCTACCCCTCCCCCTCCCCTTTCCTCTCCCCCTCCCCCACTGCACATGTGCATGCACGCACTCTATATCATAAAATAAAAAACACTAAAAAAGAAAAGAAAATGTTTTGGATGGGGAAATGCTGTACCTGGTCCAAACATGGAACTTACTAGACTCAAGAATCCATTGATTCATTCATGTCCCAGCACTGCGGTAGATGATAGATCTGGGGACACGGAAGCCTGAATGGAAAAAACAGTTTTAAATTCAGTTCCTTATCTTGAGTAAACACAAGTAGAGGGGCAAAGACAGAATTTATTTGCTTTTCCTATTTCTTTTCTAAACAGGCATATCGCTTACTGACAAAGCAACACAATGGACAACACAGCGAAAGCAAATAAAAAAGATATTCAAAGTGGGCCACCCAAAGAAGTCCAACTGCCTACCAGTGAAGCACTTCTAGACTATCAGTAAGCTTAGAGTATGAAATCCAAATGTCCCCATATGTAAATGGCAATCATTGTTAAAATTCATATAACTCCAAATGGACAGTGATGCACTCAAAAACTGTCAAGAGAGCTGGCCTGGAGGTATATTGGAAGCATAACTGCACACTTGTGCTATGTGCAGATTTTTTTTTAAGTTTTTGAAACTTTGACTATAATATATTCCAAGTAGTAGCTGTGAAACCGCACTCATTAATATGGTTTTGGATCTCTCTCTCCCTCCATTGTATTATTGGTCACTCTCCCACATACTGTGTACCCACTTTGTATATAACAGCTGGCTGGCTTACCGCTTAAAATACAATATAGAATAGTTAGTGTACATCTCCAGTGGCTACAGATCAAATCCAAATGATAGAATTATTTTTAATAAAAATGTTTCTTAGTGTCTCACTCCCAGGAGCTAAAGATTAAACTAGAGGTAATACCTATTCTATATTTATGTTTTCATAGATAGTAAGATCCTGGAGAGATTTTGAACCTCAGCTTTTGGCACAGGGTAGGTGTTTTAATGGTAATTTTTAGAGAGTGAATGAATTCATTCCATTCTTTTCCACATAAGAATGGACTTCATAACGCTCAACAAGGTAGGTTTAGAAGGAACATACCTCAACATAATAAAGGCCATATAGGAAAGCCACACAGTTAACATCATAGTGATGAAAAACTGAAAGCTTTTCCCCTAAGGTCAGGAATAAGACAAGGATATACACTGTCCCCACTTTTATTCAACATAGTCCTAGCCACAGCATTCAGCTAAGAAAAACACATAAAAGGTATCCACATTGGCAAGGAAGAAGTAAAACTCTCACTATTTGCAGATGACATGATACTATATATAGAAAACCCTAAAGACCCCACCAAAAAACTACTAGAACTGATAAATTTATTCAGTAAGGTCGCAGGATACAAAATAAGTATACAGAAATCAATTGCATTTCTATACACTAATAATGAAGTTGCAGAAGAGAAATTAAGAAAAAAATCCCAATTACAATTGCACCAAAAAGAATAAAATAGCTAGGAATAAACTTAACCAAGGAGGTAAAAGACCTGTACTCTGAAAACTATAAAACACTGATGAAAGAAATTGAAGATGACACTAACAATTGGAAAGATATTCCATGCTCATGGGTTGGAAGAACAGATATTGTTAAAATGTCCATACTACCTAAAGCACTCCACATATTTAATGCAATCCCTATCAAAGTACCAACAGCATTTTTCACAGAACTAGAGCAGATAATCCTAAAATTTGTATAGAACTATAAACGACCCTGAATAGCCAAAGAAATCTTGAAAAAGAACAAAACTGGAGGTATCACAATCTCAGATTTCAAGATATACTACAAAGCTGTAGTAATCAAAACAGTGTGGTACTGGCACAAAAATAAACAGATCAATAGAGTATGTGTGTATACATATATACATATACAATAGAATATTATTCAGTCATAAAAATGAAATCTTGACAATTGCAACAACATGGATGGATCTACAGAGTACAATGCTAAGTGAAATGTCAGAGAAAGACAAATACCATATGATTTCGCTCATACGTGGAGTTTAAGAAACAAACCAAATTAACAACAAGAAGAGAGAGAGAGAGAAACCAAAAACAGGCTCTTAACTATAGAGAACAAACTGATGGTTATCAGAAGGGAGGTTGGTAGGGGGATGGGTGAAATAGTGATGGGGATTAAGAGTACAATTATCATGATGAGCACTGAGTAATGTATAGAATTGTTAAATTGATATATTGTACATGTGAAACGAATATAACATTTTTTTAACTATACTGGAATTAAAATTTTTAAAAAAACATGTACTTCATGCATTTACTGAACAGGTACTTGAATGTTTACCAAGTCCAAGGCAAGTGCTAGAGGACAAGAGCAAACAGACCACCTGGTCCCTGCCCTGATGAGGCACAGAAGATGGACATTAGACAACTAATTCAAGCTTTTTAAAAAAAAAAAATTGCATAGCTACAATTAAGACACTATGAAAGAAAAGTGTAGGGGCCTATGTAACAGTTTAACTAAAAGACTTGATATGGTGAGAGGGGTCAGGGAAAGCTTGTTGAGAAGTGAAATTGGAGCTGATGTCTGGAAGAGGAACAGGTGTTATGGAGAGATAGAGTGAAAGAGAGAAAAGCTTATGGAAAAGACGCTGGAGTGAGGGAGAGGTTTCACAGTCCTGGAACTGAGAGAAGGCAGAGTGAGACCGGACTGGTGGTGTAGGCAAGGGTCGGATAAGCTGAGCCCAGTGGAATATTTGGGATTCAGGAATGGGAAACTATTTACTGGAGGGGAACAAGGCTGAAAGTGAGGAGCCTGGAATGCTGGTGACTACCCTGTGACACTGGTCTTCAAGAGATTTGTTTTTAACAACATTCAGAGAAAATCCATTTCCTTCTCCTTGAGAAACTCGAAATCTATCTGTCCTTTTCAGAGGGTAGTGAGTGAAAGGGTCAGAACACTCAGAGAGAAACACCCATGAGAAGGGACTTTTAACAAAGTTCCCTTTTATTTTCTACTTGAGATAATATTAAGTTATAACCAGAAACTACCCACACTCATTTGTCAACATAACTGAAAAGTTCCCTCATCTTCGGAGAGGTGGACAAAAAGTCAAGCTCTGTGAATACAACCTGCTCTCTAATTTGCTCCCATGGTTTACAGTGATGACATCCAAATCCAGCTGTTTCTCTCTTCTAGGTCAATCAGAGGCCAGTATTTCTCTTTTTTAACAGAGGTTTACAAAAAGACAAACATTTAAAAATTCTCATGATCTAGTGCATGATATAAACTGAACATCTCATGCTTTTGTTCTCTGCTTTGTTAAGACTAAATAAACAATCTCATGGACTGAAAGAGTCAAGGCCTGACTGTACCATACTCTTCTAGTGACACTTGACTCATTCCACGTGAGATATCTGTCCCAGATAACAGAACTTTTGTCACATGAAAAATTAGCCAAAACACCCACCTCACCGTCTGAGAAAGGATTGTCCAAGGGTCCCCTGGAAGCATCTTTCTTCTCTCTTATAGAATCTCATTTTCAAACAAGGAGCTGGGAGCACATAGTAGGTAATTGATGATTTCTGAACAGCTGAACAATTTTTTAATCTATCCCAAGAAAATAAGGTCATGAACCTCTATGATTGTGAAGAGCTGAGACTGCCAAAGCCAAATCTTTAAAGGGACCACCATTTCTAAGTAATGGTGGTTTTTATTTTTTCCCTTATACTTGTTTGTCCCTCAGTTTTCTACAATGTATGAATAGATCTAGAAAGAGGTGTGGATATGTTTATAGGTTAAAAAATAGTTAAAGTATAAAATTTTTTTAAATCCAGATTTGTTTTCCTTCTAAGAACTTTCAATGAAATAGCATGGAGGGAGAAAGTTGACACATTAATAATATTTTAATAATACAGAGAGGGAAGGGGAAAGGTAACACGTATTACTAACCATTTCATATCACTGTGCTTTAGAATAGTGTGTATCCTTTCCAAACGACTTTAATATAATCTCATTGGTTTATCATCCCACTTGCTTCAGCATTTAGTGTGACATGTGGGCTACTATGGCATCTGAAAAAGTTATGGAAAGGAAAGAGTATATAGAGAACAGTGCAGCTTGAATTCCACAGTGGCTAAGAGTGTTGAGGTCTGAAGTTCAGTTTCATCTTCATGAGACCTAAGCAGGTTGAAGTAAATTCCAAGGAAAGACTCAGCTAACTTAGACCTGTGACTACCATGTGAGCCACAGTTGAGCCAATGAAGCCATTCTTTACGGCATCTCAGAATCGCCCCGAGGCGTGCTGGTGCCATTTAGATCTTTCTGAACTGCTCACTGCAGAAGGAACAGAAGACAGAGCCCTAGGTCATTTGTTTCTAACTGCTCTGAGCAGAGGGGTGGTAGGCTGAAGTGTAGGGTTGCCAGATATAGCAATAAAATTACAGGATGTACAATTAAATTTAAATTTCAAAAAAATGAGAAATAATTTTTTTTTAATGTAAGTGTGGGCCATGCAGTATTCTGGGGTTGGAGCAGGATGTAGTCTCTGGACCTGTCTTTGCATACTCAGTCATCATCAGAGAAGGCTCTCAGCTGAAGCCAAGAGTAAGTCTATTAACTAGACCATCCAAAGACTCTGTCTCAACCAATGGAGATCACATAGTTGAGATTCATTTTCCTGCTTCACCCATACTGAGAGGTTACCATATTATAATTGCAGAAATTGCATAATGTGTGAACACATTATTTTTCAGATAATTCTCATTTACGATATATTTTTCTCCTTAAAATGGGAGGTGGACAAGGCACTCCTTCAAAATTTTTGCATACCTAAGCTCTAGGTGAGAAGTAAAAAGATGGTATAGACCTACCAATACCTTATTTCTTATTATTGTGTGGAAACCACCCTGTATAGAGTAGCCCCTTCCATTTACTATACCTGTCAGAGCCTGTTATTTCCCCCATAACAATGGGTAAATAATATGATTGTGTGTTTACTCCTTTATTGTCTAAGAAAATGTAAGCTCCTTGAGGGCAAGGATCATGGAGGTCTTGTTCAACACTAACTCCATAATGCCCTAAACAATACTGGGTACAGAGTAGCAGCTCACTAAATCTTGTATTTGTGAATGCATGAAGGGGAACAATAATCAATTTAAATTGCATAATTTTTGAATGGAAAAACTATAGAGATCATCCCCTTCAATTCTCTTACCTACAGAAGAGTAAGGCAAGGCCTAACTAGGTTAAGAGTTCTTAAGCAGTTAGTGGAGAAGCAGGCCTGAAATCCAAGTTTCATAGTATCCAAACAGAGCACTTTTGCAACTAAAAAAATGTCTTGCTTTGTTTTTATGTTGTATTTTCTCATCATTGGGAAAGAAGGAGCCTTATTTTTCTCTCTACTGAATGCACAATGCCAAAAATATAAATGATATTTTGGAGGAAGGGCTGAGAATATAAGATTCACTTCAACTGAAATTTACTAAGCACTTACTTTATGCTAGAAACATTCACATACAATTTCTTATTTTAATCCTTATAGGATTAGAGTTAGGTATTGTTGTCACCAGTGATAGCTTGGAAATTGATACTCAGAGAAGTGACTTGCCTGAGATCTATAGGTAAGAAGGGACAAGGACAAGACTGAAAACAAGAGTTTCTCTATCTTTAACAGCATCTCTGTTCACTGTACCACAGAGGTGGTATATATTTGTTTTGTTTTGTTTTGTTTTGTTTTAACTGAGGTAAAGTGTTTACATCAAGTTATTTCCATTGTGTTACTTTGGTCTCAGATTTAAAGTTACAAGATATAATATACAAGATATAAAGTTACAAGATATAATAGAAATCTACTTAGCACTTAAAATAGCTATCAGATGGCCTACACCAAAGTCTTTCTGCACTTTTCTGTCTCTCCTTTTTACCTGACAGATGCTAAACAAATACTTGTTGGGTATTAAAGAAATGGGTTTATGTCAGGAAAGCTTTTATTATTTATAGAAGAGACGGCGTACTAATGAACTTAAACCAAAGATATGCCTAGTATCTTCCTCTTTCAAGAAGATGTGCCTGCCCTATAAAGCCTTTGTTTTGTCATTTTTGTTTGAAATATTTAGATTTCTAGAAAGCATGTTTTTCTGTGTGCCCTTTCCTAGGTTCCCTTTTTAGCTGAATTATTTATAGATAGATAGAAGGTATAAAAATTATGACTATGAAACACAAATCAGGGTTGATTTAGGAAAAAACCTTGAAGTTATCTCTCCAATATATATTTTAGTGAGGAAAATATACTCAGAAACACACACACACACACAAAATCACTTAAGAAGATTTCTGATCCCTAAATGGGTTTTTATAGTGTATCTAATACTTTATTTCAATTCAAATAATTTAGTTTAAAATTTTAAATTTGTCCCATTAATTCTCCAAGATGAATAATTGTAAAACATCTTTTCTTTGTTTATTATCAGCTGTCAAATAAAGGAAAATGCACTAGAACGATTTATGGCTCAAATAAAGAGACTTCGAGAAAAGAACCAAAAGTTTCATGAAAGAGTGAGTATAACATTTAAAGCTTATATCTCGTTATTAAACATTTACACAAATGCTTTAAAAATTGTGAATTATGATGACATGTACTCTAGTAAAGTATCTTCTTTAGTGCTTGGAATTATTAATTTACAATCTAAGTTTTTTGTACATGTAAGGCAAAAGAGTACTGCTGTTCCTATTATACTAATTACAGTGTCAAAGGAAGTCAGCTTGAGCTGTGTTATTTAGATCATGATGACACCGAATCTTGTGTTCAAAATTTTAAGGCTCTTAAACAACATTTATCTTTTAATTTCTTATTTAGCCAAATGATAAAACATTGGCTCTCTGTTTTTAATTTCTGTATCTTTTTGCTCTTAGATTTTCAGTGGGCATATGTAAATATTATTTGAAAAGTATAATTTCAGTTGTTAAAATGACTAATGTTTAAGATGATATGTTGTTTTTATAAAATTGGATTGAAATGAATACCAAAGTTATGCTGTGTATGACTAAGTGATAATTAACACAACTTTTCCCTTAAGGGGATAAGGAAATACTGAGACTATTCCCTATTAAAACATTTTATATGGACTCTAAAACTTCCACAGTTAACTGTTTTATTTGGTTGTTTTCTAAAAGACTATATCTACAAGTTTTAATGGAGTCTGGGGTCAGAGACCTGAGTTTGCATCCTGACTGTACAACTTACTGCTGGTATCGTTTTGGCCAAAACTGATGTGAGCCTCAGTTTCCCTCCTATAACATGGGGATTCCTGTCTTCCAAATAGGGCTAATTTGGTCATTCATGCAACAGTATTTTTGGGGCTAGACATACCATGGTGGTGATATAACTGTGACCCTGACATTGTTGTGATTCTCAAGAATCAGTTACTAAAGTCTGTTTATCAGAAACTCAGGTCTATGGGTAAGAATGGAAAGGGAACACTTAGTGTAGGTGCTTAGATACAGGTTCCACGTGATGAGATCCACAGCATGTTCAATGAGTGAGCTGCCATTAGGGGCCAATGCACATCCCCCCAATGGCCAGCACTGGGACTCTTGGGTCAGTGTTGGGACTTCCATTTGGTTGTGGAAATGACAACAGATCAAGACTGAGGAATCACTTTCCCATAGCCCCTCATTTGAAGCCAGAAACAAGATTCTTATTCACGAGGATGGGATAGGCCTACACCTTCTTCTGCGTCATGTGGACCCAGCAGTGACAAACATGGAGAGGCAGACTCTAGCTCCAGCTATGTATCTATTTCTTTCCATTTATGCCGCTACTGCCCCAGTTTAGGTCACCACCAACTCTTACCCATCCTTCTTCTATTCAGTACATTTTCCACAGTGCAACCCTTTGAATATTGTAAACCTTTCACTGCTTAAAACTTTACAGTAGCTTTCTATGGTACAGAAAATTAAATCCACACTCCTTACTAAAGTCTTTGAGCCCCTACAAGATCTGACCTCTGCTTACCTCTCCAGCCTTGTCTCCAGTTTTTCCAACACTGTTTCTTTTAAATCTTGGAAAACCCAGTCTTGCTCATTATTGTACCTTTCATCCTCTGGAATGCTCTTCTTTTGGCCAGCTCCTTTTCATTCCCACAAAGTAAGCTGGAATGCTCCATACAAATGTATCTCCATTATTAAATTGAAAGCTCTTTAGGCAGCAGCAATCAAATCTTACTTACCTTTGTTTCTCCAGAAGGGCCCAGCATGAGTTGGTGTTCGATAAATATTTGTTGAGTTGATTCACACTAACGCCAGTGGAAGGAAACATTTTTGAGGTCACAGATATTTACTTGCTAAATTAAATATGACTTATTAGCAAGACATACTTTTTTCTCTTCCGTTAGGTGAAATTCAGAAATCCTTCCTCCCCATCATCTCTTCCTTTTTGTGAGTTTTGTTTGGACTGTCACTTCATTGATTATCTTTCTTTCTCTCTGTTTGCATTCATTGCTCCACTCACGTCATTAGACATTTCATAGTTCACTGTGTCCACTTCCTTACCTCCAATTCATCCTTTCACACCTGCTATTCCACTACACCTGTTAGGGCGGAAGTTATTAATGACCAATTAGCCAGGTGGAATGGCCTCTTTTTAGTCTTTAATTTATCCCTCGTGCCTTCAGCAGTCAGCCCTGTCATCTTGAAACACTCTCTTCCTTTGGCTGCCAGACATCATTCTCCTTTAATATTCCCCCTTATTCTCCAACCATTTCTTGTTTTTCATTCATTGCTCTTTTCATGGACCCATCCCTTAATTAGGTATTTTTCCAGGGTTCTGATCCCAACTCTTCTCTTTAAATCTAAAGACCTTACTTAACACTATGGCTTCAAATGCCATCTATATGGTGATAATTCTCATCTGTATATGTGACAAATTTTCATAATACTTATCCACTAAAAACAATTAAAATGAACACATGTAAAAACTGGTGAATTCCAAATTAAATTCTCTAATTTACTTAGTAGCATTGTACAAATGTCAATTTCTCCATTTTGATAAGGTGCTGTGGTTATGTACGATGTCATCATTGGGGAAGCATGATAAATAGTAGGGCGAAGCCCTGTGTACTATTCTGGCAACTTCTGTTCTTATTCTTGCAAATCTTAAAAAGTTAAAAAGGCAAAGCCCATGAGATGGCCTTATAACAAAACAAAATCAGTTCTTTCTTTGTAGTTTATTTATTTAATCTCCTTCCTTCTATTTTATAGGTGTGATAATGGTTTGCTTTGTAGGATAAATGTCTTTTTTTTAACACATCGGTGAATATAGCTAACTAAATTGTATTTCAGTATTTCACTCAAAATAATTTTTCAGATATAGCGAATTTTGTAACATGTGGTCAGACACATTTTCCATCCACTTAAAATTCATTATGGGATTTGGGGAGTTTAATATAGAAGTTATTAAATTTGCATAGAATGCCAAATATGATTTAGTCATGTTTATGTAACATTCAAATACAGCTTTAGGACATATGATACTATTTTAATTTATAAATAAATATATCATATGTTTGAAAAGAATAGTCATTGTGTTAAAAATTTGATCTAAGAGGACTGGATTCACTTTGACAAGTATTGTGCTAAGTATGGAAAGTAAAAGGAAAATCTGTTGATTGATTACACATTATTCCTTTACGAATTATATATAGTGGTTTTTAAATGATTACTGTCTTTGGATATTTTTTGCCTACTTTTGAGTTGGAATTGATATTGAAGCAATTATTGCCTTACTAAAATTAGCTAACATAAACAATATCAGATAAAGTTTTATCTCATATTTGGACTATACTTGATAAAGGAATTTTCCATTTCTACAAAAATAAGTGGAAAAGTCCATATTTGGAAAAAAGTATTAGCAGTGCAACAGTTTGGCAAGAGATATGTCCATTGCTATTATTCAAGTTTCTACAAATATTTCATTTTCAAATAACTCATGTTGAGCCAAAGTAATTCAATTTATGTATAAGAAAACAAAACATGAATCTATTTCATTTAAGAAAATGGAGTATTTGAGAATTGATTAAAGAGCAATAAATTGCTTATAAGTGGCTAATATTGCTTGACCTTCATTTTTTAAATTAAACCTTTTTGAAATAATTATAGATTATCATGCAGTTATAAAAAAAATAATACAGAGAGATCCTGTATACCCATACCTGGTTTCCTATAACATATGGCAGAACTATAGTACAATATCACAAGTAGGATATTAACAGTATTGACACTGATATAGTCAAGACACAGAACATTTCCATTAACACAGGTGTCTCTCATATTGTCCTAGTATAGCCACTCACTCACTTCCAATTCCACCCCTTCATTAACTCCTAGCAACCATTAATCTGTTTTCTCCATATTTATAACTTTGTTATTCTAAGAATGTTATATAAATGGAATCGTGTAGTAAGTAATCTTTGGAGACTGACTTTTTTCATTCTCTGGAGATTCAGTTTGCTGCATGTATAATTAGTTGGCTCATTTTATTCATTTTTATTTCATGGTATGAATATACCACAATTTATTCAACCATTTACCTATTGAAAGACATGTGAGTTGTTTCCAGTATTTGGCTATGACAAATACAGCTTTTGTAGCATTATTTCGTGTGAATATAAGCTTTCATTTCTCTGAGATAAATGCCTAAGAGCTCAGTTGCTGAGTTGTATGATAAGCAAATGTTTAGTTTCATAAGAAATTGGCATCATTTTAAACAGAGTAGCTATACCATTTTACAAAGGAGTCAACTTTCAGGGGGAAGACAGAGAGAAAGAGGGATAAGGAGGGAATAGAGTGGTAGAGGAGGAGAGGGAATGAGAGAGAAGGAGAGAGAGAGCAGATTTAGAAAAAATTTTTAAAGCTGAGATCTGACAGCATGTGAGGTTCTGGTCCAGGTGTGGAACCCTGCATTGGCTGTTTGATTATATGAAAAAGTTAAAATCCTCTTTATGCTTAGGCTAGTTGCAGTTAAATTATTACCTTTGCAACCAAACCATCCTTTTTCTGAGTCTGTTGTCCCCATGAAGCCGGAACTCTGACCATGGACACCTCTCACCTTACATCCTTTTAACCTCAAAATGGAGACCAAAAGACATGTTTTCTATCAGTTTCGGTGAAAGTATTTGCAGGGAAGGACTCTGAGCATGTGCCTCCCTTGAGACACGCTCTCCCTGGACAAGTCCAGTGCCCAGGCAAAGGCGCTACTGTATTTTGTATATAGTGTTCACTGATTTACTCCTAGTATCTGGAAGACCACTTGGCACATGGTAAATGCTCCATAAATATTGACTAAATGAATGACAATCGCTGGAGAAGAATGGTATTAGTGGGAGATTGAAGAAATTAGCCTCCAAGGTCTAACTTTAATGTTCACTGATCCTATAATAGGGTGATAGACTGGGAAATTTATAACAGTTTTTAAATGTAACTTTCTACCCAATAGTTACTCTGTTGATGGGTTTAATTTTGAGTCTTCCATATTCCATAAGCTCTTAGAGATATTGTATAAACTTACTTCATTTTTCTCACTTTGCAAGCCTCAATATTCAACTCTGTGTTGAGGCAAATCAATGTAAATACTTGAGCAGATGCTGTTACGTACTGTTGACTGTCATGACAGAACAGACGCTTGAAGGATGAACAGACTTGGCACATACGGAACCTACTAAAGGAGCTGAGTGAAGAGAAGTTGGAGGGATCACCAGTTGTAACAAGAGAAGATGTTGAAAAAGCAATGAAGGAAAAATGGAAGTTTGAAAGAGACCAGGAAGAAAACTTGAAAGGTGACTTAGGAACTTTGAGAATTATAAAACTGCATCAAATTATTTCTTGAATGTGTTAATGCTTTTGTCTCCTAATATGTTCAGAATGCCGTGAACATGTTTCAGATGAGATCATTAACACCACAAGCACACACACATGTGGATAAATGGACAGGAGAGGGAAATAACAAGTGGGGAGAGCTACTGAAGCCACGTGAGGTGGAGGAGGAAGGGCCCTGATCAAAAACAAAGACAGAAGAAAACCACCTGGCTCTTGACACCAGACAACATCCTGTTAGCTACCACCCTGAAGTCCTCACAGTGGGGATTTATTCTTTCTTTGGGGAAATTCTCTTGTTTGGCAGTTTCTTTGGCTTCAACTTCAGTTCAGACTTGGGAACAAGGTGCTTATTATGATAAAGATTCCCTCCATACCAATATCGCTAAGGGAGATAAGACCCTCACTTAGGGGAAAAAAGGGATTAGAGTTGACCAGGGGGAAAGTTGGAGGACATGGACAGAAATGATGCTAGGTGTAGAAGATGAAAGACCCAGGATTTACTCTTGCCATGGGCTTAGAAAATACTGTGGTCCTGCAGGAAAGTCATATATAGTTTTGATACATGCATTAAAAAAGATTTTCAGGACACCTGGGTGGCTCAGTGGGTTGAACAACTGACTCTTGATTTTGGCTCAGGTTGTGATCTCATGGTCATGAGATTGAGCCCCGAAGTTGGCCTCCACACCGAGCATGGAACCTGCTTAGGATTCTCTCCCTCTCCCTCTGCCCTCCCCTACTCAGGCACTCACACTCTCTCTCTCAAAAAAATTTTTTTTTCATTCCTTTATCTTAAACTTGCTGCTAAGATTTCCAAAACCAGGTCTTTTGCCAGGACCTCTATAAATATCATCTCAGCTAGGAAGCTGGAAAACTTGGGGAAGAGATGTTGAGTGTTCTCAGAAAGCAGTACTAGAAGCTGGGAGGCAAAACAAGGACTCACTTCCCTGAACGTGTCCCAAGTATTTCAGAGAGCCTACTTACCGAAGCACTTGACACAGAGCAAGCACGCCATCTGTAAATATTTGTGGTTTTGAATGAAATCGTTACCAAGACCAAAAACCATAAATCAGAAAACTTCATTTTTAGGAGTCTCCACAACTGTTCCCATAAGGCTGTTCTGGCCCGTCTTTTTATGGGCAATGGTGATGTCATGAGGTGGTAGATGCCGTAGTTTTCAGGGCTCCTCTCCAGGAGAGTTCTGCTTATGTTTGGAAGCAGTACTTTAATAAGTCCCTTGAGGTGGGAGTGAGACCACAAAGGATACTCAGATGCGCTCACGAAACTGCCTTCACAGGGAAATGAGCCCAGCTAGCAGAGGTGTGCCTGTTTATGGTTTGGGCTGAGTTCTGGAACGTGTGTGTCATACAAGACTGGCACCAAGCTGGGTGACCAGGCACAGCAGAGGAGGGCTAGGCATGGGAGGTGGTCCAAGAAAGAAAAGAGCCCACAGATGCGGAAGGAGAGAGGGGATAGTGAGAGGGCAGGTGGCTCTGAAAAGGCTTTCTGATGCGGTTCTGTCATGTACCAGGTAGTCACTTGCAAGGCAGTTTGGGGTGGAGAGCAGTGCAGAATCTCAGACCCAGCCAGACCTACTGAGTTACAATCTGCATTGTGACAGACCCTAGGGGATCCCTATGCATAGGAATGTTTGAAAAGGACTGAGGTAACCCCCTTTTTCCAGCTTTTGATTAGGACCCTTTAGTCTCAAGGATAAAAGTGTCACCCAAACTATAGCCTAAGCATAAAGAGGATGTTAACTTTTTCATATAACCAAACAGAAAAGGCAGATTGCTACTGACCTGGACCCAGAGCCTCACATGCTGTCAGATCTCAGGGTTTTGTTTTTTGTTTTTTTTTTTTAAATCTCCTCTGCCTCTGCCTCTTTCTCTCCCCCTTGTCCTCTTCTTCACCTCTTACCACTCTCTTCTCTCTGTCTTCCCCTTGAAAGTTGGCTCCTTTATCTGAGGCTGTTGTCCCCAGGAGGCTGGAACTCTGACCATGGATACTTCTCGCCTTACATCCTTATAACCTCAAAATGGAAACAAAAGAGACATGTTTTCCACCAGTTTCAGTAGAAGGACTCCGAGCATATGCCTCACTTGAGACACATGCTCACCCCTGGACAAATCCTTATGGCCAGGAGAAGGGGCCACGGTAACTGGCCTACTGATCTGACAAGGGTAGGAGAAAGGAAGGGAGATAGGTTCTGGGAAAGTAGAACAACAGCCACGACATCCACGTTTTTTTCAAATTCTTCAGTGACATGAACCAGCCCTCCCCTCAAAGGCTGAATGTGGCCCAGGGCTCAGATAGCAGCAATCTAACCAAATAAGAGGACAGATCATTAGATAGGTTATAGCTGTACTAATTGTTTAATGTCAACAACAAGTGCCATTTATTAAGGGATTTAAAAATATCTTATTTACATCTTTGGAAAAAGACATGTCTGGAGCCCTTCTGGCCCTCTATACTGAAGAACATCCCTCTGGCCTGATGCGAGTGCCTCAGTCATTCCACAAACATTTATTGAGCACCAACTCATTGCCAAACTCTGTGCCGAGTGCTGGATTTACAGACATGAATAAGATGTGGTCTTGCCTTTCGGGGAGCTTTCAAACCAGATGGTGTGTGGCATTGAGACCAATAGCCATTCAGTTCATTGTACCTTGCTCTTTGTAATGCTTCCATTTCCAAAATATTTAGAAGCATAAGACCCAGCCTAAAGATTGAGTAGCATATCACGTTTAGCAAGTGAATCAGGGTGAACTGATAGCTCAATATTTGCACATATTGTGCTAGAGAATTAATCTTTCACTCTGAAGGCCTTAGCAAGTGGGGGCAGGGGAAGACATGTTGATATTACTGTCATATGGTGTCACTTCACACGGGGGAAGCCTAAACAATGAACTTTAGATAATGGAATCAGCCAACTTACAAAAACGGTTGCCAAGGAAATAAGTTGAAGTCACTTTTCCCAGAGGCATAATGGTCAGAAAAATCACAATTTATTAATAAAAAGTATATGCAACATAATCTATTATACAAGATAGGTCTCTTATCAAGCTATCATGGGAATAATTTAAGCTTGTGGGTTCCTTGTAGGCATATAGGTTGTCTATTATAGCTGTCAGTCACCGCCTAAAACCACACATCTACTTTATAATTGGAAGTTTAATTTTACTTAGATTATGAATCATAAGGGATAAATAATAGTTTGAGTAGTTTTGATTTCCTTCAACTGGAGTTAAAAGCTTGTATTTATGAATTAGCAGCATTTTAGTATCAGACCTTAACTTCATAACATCTGATTGCATCATACAATGGTTGCAAGAACAGCAGAAATGACATAGTATCTTTATTTTCTTTCAACAGATATGCGCATGCAAATAAATAATGCTGAGAAACTATTTCTTGAGAAACTCAGTGAGAAGGAATACTGGGAAGAGTACAAGAATGTAGGGAGTGAACAACATGCTAAACTCATTATCTCCTTACAAAATGACATCAATACAGTTAAAGAGAATGCGGAGAAAATGTCAGGTCAGTTGTGACAAAGCTAGTTCAAATTTAGTAGAAAATCTTTAGAGAGCAGCCTGTGGTAGAAGAAAAAAATGCACACTCCCTGAATCATTATTTACTCCCTGCTAACAGCACAAGTAGCTATGAACCTAAGGGTGAAGGTGGAGAGAGAAAGTGGAGAAACTCTCCCAGGATTACCAGTGAAACTGAGAAGGATGGAGGGGTGGGTGCGGGGGCGGTGGAGAATCCCTGAGATCAGCTGTCTTAGAGTAGGAAGCTTCATTCAGTGGATGGTGTCTGCATGCTCCCACACCTAGGTCTGGGTCAATTCCACCAGAGTGAGGGCAGGGGGGGTCCTGGGACAGGGTTACATTAGAAAAGAAATTTACCTGAGGCAGGCTTAAAACAGCTTAACCAGGCTATAAAAGCAGAATCATTGTATAGAGAAAAGCCCAAGTAAATGCTAGGTTATAGTCAGAAAGAAATGAAGAACAAACATGAGATGGGAAATGGAGCAGGTTGGCATCAGGTGTGATGAAGCATACCAGGACCAAATCTGGGGAAAATGAGGCCACACGTCTGTCCCTGTGGCTAGCATAGTGGCTTGAAAGAAAGAAAGAAAGAAAGAAAGAAAGAAAGAAAGAAAGAAAGAGAAATCAGAGACCCAGAGAGAGGAAAGTCATAGGATAAAATAAATGGAGAAATCTGATGACCCAAAAGAATGCTGTGGCTGGATGACAGTTCTGAGCCCAGCTGCTGATGGGGCTCTGTGTTGTGGAGGTGTTCCTGTGGGGTCATTTCCATCCCCCCTGCTGGGGCTCTGTTGGGATGTTCCACATCTGGACCAATATTTCCATAAATTTCTCAGCTCAGGGCTTCTTCACTACAATGGTAGTGTAAATTTGGCCCAAGTCAGTCTGGACTTGGCGTTCCAATCTTTCAAAAGGTTTTCCTCCCCAGAAGAAAAGTAGAGCATAAAAGGGACACCTTCCTACCCCTGTCTGTCCCCCAGTCACTCAGATACTTTCTCTAGATAAAACCACTATTAACAATTTCTTATGTAGCCTCCATCAGAAATATTTTATATCAATATATACAAAGCATGCTACGTATGTTCATTCGTATGGACATTCTGTAAGATCTATAAGATCAGTACATATTAGGATGTCTTCATTCTTCCAGTGGCTACTTTGTTTTGTTGTGTTATAATTTTTTTTTTACCAGTCCCCTACTCACAAGCATTTAGGTTATGTCCTGTATTTTACTATTAAAAATAATGCTGCAATGAATATTCTTAAATATATCATTTTACTGCAATGAATATACTTCTATTTATATAATTTCATTTTTGTGTATCTCTAGGGAGGAATGGCTGGCCCAAAGAGCCTGTTTATTTATTTTTTATTTTGATAGGGACAGCCCTCCGTAGAGCTTATACCAAGTTTATTTCCCCCATGTGGATGAAGATGTTCCCACATCTTCAACAGCAGGGATGTTAGCTAACTTTTTGTTCTTTGCCAGTCTTAAAAGTAGAAAATGGTATCTTGCTGTAGCTTTAATTTCCACTTCTCTTATTATAAGTGATAGTGAATATCTTTCATAACAGTAAATGTACTGAATTTCCTTTTCTGTGAATCATCTGTTCGCATCCCTTGCCCAGTTTTCTACTGTGTGGTGGAGCTCTTTACGTTTTAAGGAAATTAGCTTTTTAACTGTGATATAAAGTACAAATATCTTCCTTATTTGTCATTAGTCTTTTGTTTGTGGGGTATATTTATGAAGACCTTTTGTAGTTTTAGAGTGCCCAACTTAGGTTTTTATTTTATGGTATCTGAGATTATAAATAAATAGTCTAATATTTCTTCTAGAATATTTATGGCTTCATTTTAATATTTAAATATTTGGGTTTTTGTGTGTGTCTATGAGTTGGAAACCAACTTTATTTTTTGCCAGATGGTTTTCCAGTTGTCCCAACATCACTTCTCAAATAACTCATTTTAACCTTACTGATTTGAAATGCTGATTTTATCGTACTTCAATTTCCCATGTGTGTTTGGGTCTCTATCTTTCTATTATGTTCCACTGATCTAATGTATTTGTGAACCAGTATCATACTTTTAAAATAGTTATTGTTCTGGCATGTTTAAAAAAAATTTTCCCCCAACATTTCTTTATTGTATATTTTTAAATTAGGAAGAGTCATCTTCTCAGATAAACTTAACTCATTATCTTGATCAGAAATTTGGATGATTTCTTTCAGTTGAAAATTGTCATGCTGTTGAATCCAACTTTGGGGCAGTGGGAATGACATTTATATATTAAATAACGTGCTGGTTGAACCCTGGTTTGTAGCTGACTTTAGGTGTCATGGGAAATAGTTGTTATGGGCTTGTTTTATTTGTCATTGGTTTTAGGCATTTCTCCCAACCACGCAGGTTGCAGCAGCAACTCCGCCTGGGGGCTATTAAAATATTGGGGTCACTGATTGGACAATGAATATGAGCAGGGCATGTACATCTATTTTTCTGAAACCTTACTGTTATAGTGCCCTTTTTTCCCCCACTGCCTCTCTTCCATGATTTTTCTGGAATGTTTCTCCCACAACCATGATCGTGGACTTTGTGTTAGTTAGACTGGTTTACTAGCAAGGAACAAGTATTTTAGGAAAATGGTGGGTTATTGAAGGAGGATATTAAAATAAAACTTTTTAGTCTAAGTTTAAACTGGAGTGGCTTTATAACAGACACCACATTTCAGAGTAAACTGAGATACCACCATGCAAATGAGGCAGAAACTGGTTTCGCACCTTCCACCACTGAATTCCAGTCTATAGAAGTAGTTGGATAGGTCACGCAAAGATTGTTGGAAATTGGGGGACCGCATTTAGAAAGAGATCTTGGTGTGTTGTAAGTCCTATGCTGTCCCCCAAAGGGACAGCTGAAGGGTAATTCCTCCTTCACCTCAAATCAAGGGAATTCCTCCGATTATTTAGTGTGTGTCTCCTAAAGTTTGGGAGACATGGAGGTCTAATTTATGACCTAGCCCTGAGAAATCTAAGGAACAGGGGACTAATTAATCATCTGACAGCAGAGCAAAGATGAAGTAGCTGCTGCCCTGAGCTAGGTCTGTGTCTTAGTCCATTCAGGCTGCTGTCACAAAGTACACTGAATGTGTGGCTTATAAATAACAGAAATGTATTTCTCACAGTCCTGGAGGCTGGTAAGTTTAAGATCAAGGTGTCAGCAGATTTGGTGTCTGGTGAAAATCCACTGCCTGGTCCACAGACATCCATCTTTGGTGGAAGGGGCAAGGGAGCTCTCTGAAGTCTCTTTTGTAAGGGCACTAATCCCACTCATGAGGGTTCCACCCTCTTGATCTAATCAATTCCCAAAGACTCCATCTCCAAATGCCATCACACTGAGTGTTAGGTTTCAACATATGAATTTTGGGGGGACACAAATATTCAGTCTGCAACAGGCTACACTCTCAAGAATTTATCATGGCAAAACATGAAAGTGTTTTTCCTATGAATATGCTAGGAGAGAGAGCTAGTATGCTGTCTGGTTAAATCTTGGTGATGATGTCCCAACAGAGAAATAGGGGCCAGCATGTACAGAAGGGAGGAATAGATTGAGAGCCAGAGGCCAAAGGAAATATTGTTAGCTAGCCTCCAAGGACAGTACATCCCCTACATCAAGGAAATGCAGGTAAAATAATTAGCAATGTGGAAGGTGGTCCTCTAAAGAACCTATAAAAACACTTCAATGAAAAAGGCATCAACCTTAATGTCAGCTATGACCAGAAAGTGCGACGTTAGCTTCAGACAGTATCTGTCAAGTGAGAGCTTTCTTGTCCATTTCCATGCTTCCCTTCAGCCCTGAGGGAGGAGGAAGTTCAAATCAGAGGATGTAGCTGTACATCCAAGCTGGGAAGAGAATAGCCATAGCTTTGAATAAAGTTTAAAGTTTTGTTTATTACAAAAGACTGGATATATTAATTATGGATTGGAGGACCTCTTATTATCACAAAGGAACCAGAAAAATCAAAAATTTACCATGTATCTTATTGAGAGAGTTAGTAGCTTCACAGTATGAATTTTAAAGGGAAGAGATAAAACTGAGGTTGCTTGATGTCCCATGGTCATGTTTGTTGACTATAACACTTGTAGTGAGGAAGACAAAGATTGAAGATGGAAACAGAAGCCTATTGGATCAGTGGTGGCTATAGGGATGGCTCCTCTCTACATTTATCTCTCATATCTGTGACTGTCCCCTTCAGATGTTCCTCTGCTTTGCTCTGTCCTGTCTCCATACCCTTCCTGCCTCCCACAGACCAGTTCTTGCAGTTTTATCCAGCCCAGATTCTGAAGAGCTGGAGTGATCACCTACCTAATCAGACATGAGCAAACACCTTTGTCCATTCCTCCTCGTGGGTCCAGTCAGCCCCGGCACATACCATTCTGTAGTCAGCTATCCAACCCTGCCTTATTCAGCATGTCCCTGAGCTCTAGGGGGAAGTGGAAGGAAGCATGTAGAGCTGCTTCCCTGAACTTTAGCTGGGAGATGTTGAAATAGTGGGTATAGGAAACATGGTGACTAATATATCTGGGACAAGTCTCTCTCTCAATAAAAGGATGAGGCCCAGCAATACAGAAAGTGTAAGATTATTAAGAGGCATTAGATATCAGAGTCACAGAGCATTTTTACTTGTCCTTCACCAGGCATACAGGACAGGAATCTCTAAGATTTCTTTGTACACTAATAGTAAGTTAAAAGATTTTGTAAAAAAAATACTTTTACAAAAAGGTAGCATTACTTCTTTGAACATTAATTTCTTCATCTGTAAAATGGGAGTCCCCTGGTGGTCTCCAAGAGAACTCACAAGAGAGGCCACCACCACAGGAGGGGAGTCAGTATGGTGACGTTGTGTGATGCTGACAGTGTGTGAAAAGTGGACAACAGACCCCCAGAAAACTGTGAAGGAGCAAACCAACTCAGATCAGATACAAGGAAGGCAGAACAATGCAAAACCAGCTTCAGCCAGCAGGGCTTTAAGCTCGGCTTCTGAGAAGTGGCCACAGTAGACAGGGACCTGAGGCACAAAGCCATAGCTTCCCATGGTCCCACTAGCAATGTCTCAAACTTTTATGAGGAGATATTTACATCCTCACAGCTTCTTTAGCTGTATTCACAAATGCATGGTTAATAATTGTTTCTCAAAACATCTTGTGAATCACAAAAGATAGCAATGAGACTTTTACATCCTCCCCTGTGCTGCTTGCTGCTCTCTTGTTCTCTGCTTTTAAGAAGATAAAAAGTCCATAGGATTTTATATGGAACTTGAACAGAGCTGGATATTATTTTTTGCATTTTTAGTATTAATATGGCAATAGAAAGACCTACAACTTTAGTCAGCATTTTTGATCATCTATTTTTATTATTTACAGAAAAGAATTAATATTTAATGGTATCAAGCTCCAGGTTTTATGGTTTCTTTCAGAGGCTAAGAATGAAAAATCCACTATAACTAAACTCCTGATCATGGCAACTTTCAGATTGTTGTCGTGTTTTGTTGGGTAGAAATTTCAAATAAACATCCAGCCTTAGTCTAGTGGACTAGGTACTGAATTGAAAAAAATTTATATTAAAAATGAGATTAGAATGATTAAATATTCAAATGATTACCCTGGATGAAAGTAAGAAAAATACAGGCTATATAGATGAATACATGTGGGTTGGAATAACGAAAACTTTCATTTTCTTATTCTCCAGATGTCAAGTTAGACTAGTCCCCAAACCACAATGTGCATGTTTATAAACTGCTGCCTCAGTCAGACACTCCTGTTTCAGTTCTATTAGAGGCAGAAACTGATCCGCCCCCTTTCTGGCCACTGGGCCACCTGGGAGAGCTCCCCCTTCCCTTTTCGTACTCGCCCTCCCCTCCCTACCACACTCACCACTGAAGGGCCATCATTTGCTGTTGCCATACCTGGTGGTGAAGCCTCAGATCACTGCCCACCAAAGACTTGCACGTTTAATATTCTTCAACATATTCTTCATTATCTGTTGTGTCCCAGGGACTGCAGGAGGAGAAAGGTATGGAAGAGGAGTTTTGACTCTGGTCCCCTTTCCAGAACCTCAGCTCTAACCTACTAAAAGAGCAAATCTGCAGATCTCCTTCCCTGTAGCCCAAGACCCCTGAGAGTTCTGCTTTGACAGACTCGGTCTGGGGAGAAAATGTTCCCTTTGAAACAGTATCCTCAATGGCAGTTAGGTTCCACAGCACCACTCATACAAAAGTTTTGTTTAGTTATTGAATAAGTTAAATGGGTCTCTGTGGACCAGTCCAGAAATCTAGCAAATACTTATCTTTCAGATGTTATAAATAAAGCACAACTAATGGGGACTTAACATGGATGCTATTATAAGGCACAACTAACTTTGATTATTCTCAGATTTGGGGTAGTGCAGTTCCCTCCTGTTGCATATTGCTGACTACTTCACCTCATTTAGTCTTTACCTCGTCAGAACTGTCTCTGGTCACCCTGTCTGACATTGAGAATTTTAGTTCTGCTTCATCACACATATCACCACCCAAAATATTATTTATTTACTTGTTTACTTACGGTCAGGCTTCTGTTCTGGAATGTACCTGTCATAAGGGTAGGGGGTTTGTCTCTTATCCAGCAGTGTCCCCAGGGCTTTAAGTAGTGTCCTACACATCAGAAGACATTGCTGCTGGCTTGTTGAATAGAAGATTAACAAACTGGACTCACCTTTCTTCCTCTCCACTCTCTACAGTGGCCTTAATGTCACTGTACTTCACTTTCCTTAAACAGAGGTCTTGATGATATGATCGCTAAGGCCTAAGATTTTATGATCCGTTGCTCTCTCAATTCTGACTATGACATAAGAACATCTGGAGAGAACAAAGAATCCTGCACTTCTTCATATCTCTCCTCCTTTCTTGCTCTGAGCCCAACTCAGAACCAGAGGCTGACTTTCACAGCCCCTCCACACCTCTCCCCTCTTCTCACTCTGTCTTTCCTGCCCATGGAGACACATGCCAAGAATACTGGAAGTTTAGTTAGATGGAGTCAGAGGTACATGATGCTTCTCATGCAGATAATCAAATCTTCTTTATATTTCTTTCCATTGTGCAATCAGAAGTATGTGGTATGAAAGGTAGATGGCTGCACACATACTAAAGTATTGGGAATTCTCCCTTTGGAAGGACAGTTCTTTGAAAATACAGATATTCTTGGGAGAGATATCATCTTAAACTAATTCACATTAAGATGTTAGTAAATTATTGGAGCATTTCTTCTAATTGAAGGTACTAGATGCTTCAGTAAAAATGTACCCTGAAAATTCAGGGGGAAAATGTATAGAAAGGAGTGGGGAAGATCATGGAAGAAAACATTTACTAACAGCACAGTTTTACCTAGGATTAGTCTTTTTAAAATTTTTTTTAATGTTTATTCATTTTTTGAGAGAGAGAGTGAGAGAGAGACAGAGCACGAGTGGGGGAGGAGCAGAGAGGCTCCAGCACAGAGCCCCGACCTGGGGCTTGAACTCACGAACCGCGAGATCATGACCTGAGCTGAAGTCATACACTTCACCAATGGAGCCACCCAGGTGCCCCTTACCTAGGATTATTCTTGTTGAGACTTCTAATTTTATTTTTAAAGAACACTATAAAGTCACTCTGGAAGATGCTAGAAAGAGAATAACCAGAGAAACTTTGTTGCAACTGGATCAAAAGAAGGAATGGGCCACACAGGTATATTTCAATTTTCTTAAAAACAAAACAAAAGTTGTTCCCTTATTTTTTCCCATGGTATATAATGATTAAGATCTTGAGTTCTGAAGTTAGTTTAGTTTAAATCACAGCTGTACCACTCACGGGGAATATGAACTAAATTTATTACTTGACTTTTCTGGGCTTTAGTTTCCTAACTTATAAAAAAAAGGATCGATAATGGTATATACCTTTAAAGAATAGTATGGGGATTAAATGAGATTTTTTTTTAAATTTTAGAGTGGGGTAGAGGGTAGAAGGTAGGGAGAGTGAGGAAGAATCTTTTTTTATATATGTTTATTCATTGTTTATTCATTTTTGAGAGAAATCACACCCATACATGTGAGTAAGCCAGAGAGGGGTGGGGAAGGGGACAGAGGATCTGAAGTGGACTCGGCACTGATAGCAGAGAGTCCCATGTGGGGCTTGGACTCACAAATCAGAGATCATGACCTGAGCCAAAGTTGGATGCTTAACTGACTGAGCCACTCAGACTGCGCCACCCAGGTGCCCCTAAATGAGATGATTTAAGTAACATAGTGACTCATAAAAGAGAGAGAGAGAGAGAGAGAGATCAGTAAATTGTTATTCAGTTATTTTTAAGTAATAATAATGGCTACAACAAATTACCAAATAAAAGTTTTGGATGCATTATAGAATGAAATATGGTTTGTGTAAAAAGTACTTTCATATATATCTAAACCTAAGAGAGTACTCTATATTGCTGGAGCTTTAAAAATTTTGGATCTAAAAAATGAGATAAAATTTCCAATATTCAAGAATAGTATGGGGATTAAATGAGATTTTTTTTTAAATTTTAGAGTGGGGGGAAGGTAGAGGAAGTGAGAAAGAATCTTTTTTTATATATATTTATTCATTTTTGAGAGAAAGCACACCCGTGCATGTGAGTAAGCTGGAGAGGGATGATGTTTTCTAATCCCTTTGTTTTGCACAAAATATCGGACTCTTTTCTTTTCACTGTCCTCCCCCTGTCTCCAGACTATCTCCTTAGTTAGTGAGGCCCCCACTGGGATTGTTTCTTCATCTAGAATATCTCTTCTTCAGAATCATAAACATCTGGTCTCTAAAGTTCCTCATTGATTTTCAGTTGCTTTTATTTGTTGCTTACCTGTTCAGTTGTTCTTTGAGTTACTATCCCATTGCATGATTTTTACTGATTTACGCAAATATAGAGGATTATGGAGAACTGGCCAATAGTTTACTACCCATAAAATTTAGCCCCTTTGTGATGGAATATGACTAAATGGTGAAATCAACCTTAAAATGATCTGAACATAGTTAAGATGATTAAAAATGCATCTGTAAATCAACTATCTTTCAAATATACATATTCAGTATATAATGAGGACTGTTCCAGATACTGTTCTGAGCCTTTTATATTTATGTCTCTCAACAATCCTATAAGGCAGGTGAGGCACAGAGAAATTTTATGACTTTCTCAGAGCAAGTGGCAGAATCGAGAGATTCAATTTAAGATGTCTTCTTCAGATCATTGCTCTTAATCATTACACTATACATTTTCTTTTCTCTGCATAATGCCTAACACATACACCTGGAAATTTCCACATTTTTATCTGGCTGTTTTAACATACATTTAACTTCTGATAATCCACTGTCGTATAATCTTGGCTGCAAATTTGGAGTCACCTGAGAAATTGGTTAACTCAGTCGGTGCCTGGGTCCCACCCACTCAGATGCTCATGTAATTGGCCTATAATGTTGCCTTGGCTTCTGGATTTTTCAAAGTGTCCAGGACATTCTAACTTGTGGCTGAAGTTGAAAACCCCTGCTCCATTGTTAGTAAGTGAAGCCAGTAGCCAACTAACTTCAGTTATGAGCTATGTCCTGCTTTTGTTCAAATGAAATTCTGTGTTCCAGAAAACCGTAGAATTATCAATTGTAGCTGGAGTATAAAAGTTCTCATTCCTAGGGAATACAGGTCCACTCTTAGTTTAATTAGTGTGATTTAAATTAAAAAACTATTGCGAATCTTCAGACTCTAAAGACTTAGATAAATTTGTTCTTAACACATTTTTAAATTATTTCTGTCCATGCTTATGATCTATAGGAGTTTTCCTAATTTCTCTTCTTTAGGTTGTGCCCTTCAGTTACTGAATATTGACTTTATAACATGGTATCCATATAAAAGTACCTCACAGATAAATATGATCTTTCATCTACTATAAATTTCCTTTGGGTGAAATTATAAATATATAAGTAATTGAAAATGAATTTACATTTTATGCACCTACTGATAAAGTAATACTTTTTCTTTTTTCTTCATCTAAAATACCTTTCTCCAGGAGACTGTCTAGCTACAGCCTGCTACCCTGAAACTATTTGCTATTAAGTTTGTAAATATGTATATTGTTATTACTGACATGCAGAAATATCTCAATTTAAAAAGGTAGTAGTAGAATCTATTCATGCTTTTTGCTATATGTTGGATTATGACTGTGACCATAAACTTGAAGAATAGTTGATCACTGCAGTTCTTAATTATGGAGCAGATCACTTGATGATTGATATCACCATGGCAATCAGATTCATTCACAATAGAAGCCAAATTGAATGGATAACTGTTACCCAGTTCTCTAAATCACCTGTATTAGGCAGTGTAAATCAACTAAAATAATACAATAGGAGAGTAAAGAACAACTGAAGCAAGAGTTCTTAGGTATGTTTCAAAAGTAATTGCAAAACATAATTTAAAATGAATGATCAGCTAAGTTGATGGTGAATTGCCATGTTGCAATTCTTCCTTAACACAGAAACTTTCTTTTAGAATGCTATAAGGCTCATTGACAAAGGCAGCTACATAGAGATCTGGGAGAATGACTGGCTAAAAAGAGAGGTGAGTGGAATTTTAAAAACAATTTCTTCTTTCTCACTTTTTTGAACTGGAAATGACTTTTATTTATGAACTGAAGGCATGGGAAAAGCATAGAATTGTGGCTAGCTGAGGTAAAATAAAATTCAAGTGGAATCCTAATCTTATTACAAGCTGTTACTCAATGAGTATCATCAACAATTTCAATAATAATCAGAAGTCATTTTTGGCATCATAATTAATGCAATATACTCAAATGTTTGAAGCTTCTCTATGCCCTAAATTGATCTGGTCTTTTTCAAGACCCTACTTCCTTCCTGGTGATGGAAGGAAGGCTAAAGGATCACTCTAACCTCATTCTCTGCTGTTTTTAGTTGCCCCTTTGGAATGACATGATCTCCTTTGCATAAAGGTTCAGTTGTTTGGATTTCCTTACTTCCCCCTGCACTTCTCCAAGATGGACCCTGTTGTATAAGAAGGTGGGGTTATATGCCCTCTTGTGGGGCATATTATTAAAGAAGGCTCAAATCTATGGAATTTCCCTTGGACCTTTGCTCCCTTTGCCTTTCATTTGTAGAGGACATGCATCTGTCTGCTCCCTGCACTAGTGACTTCTGAACGGACAGCTCTGGCCTTTGGACATTGTGTGTCAGCCAACACCAAACCGACAATTACAGCCATTTGCCAGTGGCCAAGAGGCCCCTGCCCACTACAGTCTCTATATCCTATCCTAGCTTGGTTCTCAGACTCTCTTCACACCTCCCTCTGGAGAGCATGCAGAAACCAGTGGACCCAGTGTGCTGCCTTAGACTCAGCTAACTACCTGTCTCCCTATACCAGTGCTACAATATTGCTCATGCTGCATGTGATCATGTGAGGACTTATAGACCTTCTTTGTTATGAGCACTGTCCTGTTTTCCTTACATTGTACATACTCATCCCTCTGCCTTATCTCCTTACCGCCTTACCCACCTCTGCCTGGAAAACTCCAACTCTTCCTTTAGGCACAGACTTAGATGACTAATTTCTTTCTGAATCATTTTGTATTTCCCCCAGAAAGTCTTGAGGACTTTTTCCTCAGTGCTCTCTTATTCCATTGTAATTCTTGATAAAATATGTTGAAATTGTCTGTTTATGCAATCTATCTCTTCATTGCACAGAGCAGGCTATGCCTTTTCAACTATATGTACATGAAAACTAATACATAATCTATATTCACTAAATAGTTATTGAATGAAAGAATGTCTATGAGTATAGATATATTCATTGGAGAAATGAATCAAGTACATGGCTTAGATCTTGGGTGAAGATGTGAGAGCATGTTATTGGATATAACAGGTAGATAAGCTTTGGTCTAGATGTTACAAGGGTGCTACAGAAAATGTGCAAAACTCACTACTTTGAAATTGCCTTTACATTCAAACAAATAGTCACCCAAACTGTGCTTAGATACTATCTATGAAAGAAAACTCAATATCTTTTGGAAGAATTCACTTCAACTACACACAGCTCTTGTTGGCAAGTTATAGGTATGCAATTCTCAAATCACTAACATGTGATTTCTTCAGCATTAACATGTGTGTCCTTAGCTCTATACCTGTATTTTTATTTGCCTACCAAATATTTCCACATAGATGTCCTGAAGGCACTCAGCATACCTAAAGCAGAACTCATTAAATTTGTCCTTGAATTTTCACTTCTTGCATTTCCCTTTTCACCATCTGCTCAGACACTTGAGGAAAAACTGTCACTGTCACCTTCTCTTCTTTTTTTCTTGCCTCCTATTTGGCTGAAAAGTGTTGGTAAGTCTAGGAAACAAGGAATTTAAAGATTAATGTGCTTTCTGTGATAGTGACAATTATCTTCAAGTTGCCTTCATAAACTCACGGTGAATAGGAGTCCATACTACTTCCAAAAGGAATCAAGAGGAATCCCCAATTTTGAAAAATGAATATTGATTTTAAAAACTCAAGGTGAAGGGCTCAATCAGTTAAGAGTCAGACTCTTGACCTCAGCTCAGGTCTTGATCTCAGGGTCGTGAGTTCAAGTCCTGCTTTGGGGTCCATGCTGGGTGTGAAGCCTACTTAAGAAAAGAATAATAACAACAACAACAACAACAAAATAAATTAAATTAAAAAATTAAAAAACTCAAGGTGAGCTTAACGGTTAAAGAATATTAGGGAAGAGTTAAGTTTTGATACTTTTATTTAATACAATAGTATAATTATAATAATTTAACAATTCAAATCTTAAATCCTATAAGATGTCTTAGATATTAGGTTCTGAGAAAATGATTGCAAACATTTATATTTGACTGATAAGAAAGGCTTTTTGGTGTTTTGAGGCTTCCTACTAAAGCCACAAATTACATTTTGTTTTGTTTTCTTCTCAGAATTCAGTAGAAATAAAAGACACAAAAAAATGTCAAGTCTAATTAAATCATGAGCAAAAAGAGCGTAATAATAAAGGAAAAATCATTTTAAGGAAATTTAATAGATTTAATTTCTCCTTATTTCAATAAATATTTATTTTAGCACTATTAAATTTACTCCCAAAATTAATTAAAACCGTCTCTAGTTATAAGTATTATCATAAGAATTGAAAATTGCCTGGAAATGGAATAATGTATGTCAATTAATTTCTTTGAGGGAGGTTTAGAATGAGTAACAAGGGATATTTAATAATGGAACTCCTGAAAATATTTTTCCATTTAACTATCTTTTGACAATAACAAAACACTTAGATCTGTGGGAAGGATATGAAATGTCCCCTGCATGACTTCCATTATCTGGTTTTATTTAGTATGCATATTAAGGAAATGAAGAAAACTGAAATTTACAAATGACTTAGACTAACTCAACAAATAGAAAGCCAGTAAAACTAGACAAAGGAATTCGAAGAGGTTAGCAATCAGAGTTTCAAGTGTGAGGAGGTATACAGCTAACTTGGATCTTGCAGGGAAATTTCAAGAACTCACATTTAATTCAGGATCCTAGGTCTCTGACTTATAATAGTTTTAATTAAATTCTTTCTCAATTTCTTGGATATTTGAGGATGGCGAGATGGGGAGGAAAAACAGTCTTCTACTTATTCCTTTTCACTTTCTTACCCTAGAAATCCAAAGGCATTTTTCATCTCCCTAACATTTCAAAAGGCTGCAAAGGAGACAGTAATTGCTGAGAACTTTAGTTAGTAGTCCCAAGGGGTATGTGATGCCACAAGATATCCCTAGCTTGAGAGGTCGGACCCAAAGGGGCCCTCATTCCCAGCTTTGGAAGAAGACCAAGAACTGTGTGTTGCTGCCTCCCAAGCATGCCAAGTCCTTGGATCAAACATTTCCAAATGTTCTATCAATTCCTTCTGTTTACAACCTCTAAATATAATTTCTTTCTCATCCTTTGATATTTGAAAACTATTAACTTTTCTTTAAGGCATTCAAGCCTATAATCAAGCTGATTATCTCCTAACACATGAGATCCTAAAGCACCAACCCCTTGCTTTCTAATTTAGTATTATGGACACAAAAGGTTTTGCTAAACTGTTTAAGAATGTTTAAAATGCTTTTCTTTTGAACTCCAAGCCACCAGCAATATTTGAGCTTGAGCTTTTTTTTTTTTTTAAAGATTTTATCTTTAAGTAATCTCCACACCCAACCTGGGGCTCTAACTCATGACACTGAGATGAAGAGTTGCACGCCTTACTGACTAGCCAGCAAGGTGCCCCTATTTGAGCCTTTTCTATGGTACCAGTGTTGTTTTAGTATATGTACTATTATTTGTATATTTGTTCATTGGATTATAAAGTTCTTTGAAGGAATGAGCCATGCCTTATTCACTTTTGTAACCCTCTATGTCTCGCACAGAATCTTGCCCATAGTAAGAATTCAAGCATGTAATACATGTGATAGAGATATGAGAGTGGTAATATACGGAATGTTTCGCAATTCAAAAATACAATAAATATATTTCAATTACAAATCAAAAAATGTTAGCTATCTAAATACTCTTGGCAGCCCCTAACAAGAGATACTGAATCTAAACCCCTGAACCTTTTTTGTTTCATCATATTTCCTTGAAATACTTACTTTTCCCAGTTTATTTTTCTATTATTCTCACCAGTCTATTGCTTTCTCCTTTGTACTGTTGCTTCTAATTTTCCTATTGTCCTGACCTCTCTCCATGAGCACCTCTCAGGGCAGCACCTGTAGAGCTCATGCTGTATGAGGCGGGCAGAAAGGTGAGGTGGGAGTTCCGTCTAGTAACCTTCTGTATTTTTCCCACTATCAAGCCTTCTTTAGACAAAAGTTATCAAAATACACTTCTTAAAGACTGATGGGGATTCCATCAATAGAAGCAGCAAATTTTGTTCATATTTAAGTTAGCCATATTTCTTTAGTAAACGTCAAACCTGCTGTGTCAGTCAATGACCTTCCATCACCTACAAAATAAAAACTAGACCCTTTATTATGCTAAGTGAAATACTTCAGTCAGAGAATGACAGATCCCATGTGTTTCACTCATGTGTGGAACCTGAGAAACTTAACAGAAGACCGTGGGGGAAGGGAAAGGGAAAAAATAGTTACAAACAGAGAGGGAGGGAGGCAAACCATAAGAGACTTTTAAATACAGAGAACAAACTGAGGGTTGATGGGGGGGGGGTGTGCAGAGGAGAGGGGGAAGTGGGTAACGGGGATTGAGGAGGACACTTTTTGGGATGAGCACTGGGTGTTGTATGTAAGCGATGAATCATGGGAATCTACCCCCAAAACCAGGAGCACACTGTATATACACTGTATGTGAGCCAACTTGACAATAAATTATACTAAAAAACAAACAAAAAAAACTAGATCCTTTAGCATTAGTTGGCTCTTCCCTAATTGTCCAATTTCTCTCCTACTTCTCCCCACTTGCATTTTGTAGCTATCTACAACAAAATGTTTGTGCCTAACATGTGGTTCCTTCTGCCTAGAATGTACCCTCTTTTGTTGTCTAGAGAATCCCTACTTGGCCTTCAAGATCCAGATTAGATGTCATCTCCTCTATTAATTTTCCTTTATCCCCTACACCAGACATAGGGTGAACCTCCCACCATACCTGGATAGCTTCTGTTATGATTTGATCACATTGCTTTCTGTTTTTATCACCATCTTCCCTGCTTAACTACATGGATAAGTTAGTCTTATTTTGTTGCTTACCTCTACCTCCAGCTCATAGATAAGTCCAGTGATGTTTTTGAAGGGTAGGAAAGGACAACTCCTGCCATTCACTAATAACTGCCTTCCCATGCAGACAAGTACTGCACATAATCTGGAAAAGAGACCCACCCATTCCTTCTTAGAGAGGAAGGACAAAGCAAACCCAGTAATAAATAATACAGGATAGATCTTCCCCTTAGGCAAATGGATTTTTAAGAGTTGAATTTCTTATAGAAGACCAGATAGAAGTAAGTCAACAAGTACCAACATCCATTCTCTTCTTCTGAGAACAGGTTGCAAATCACAGGAAGGAAGTTGAAGAATTAGAAAATACTATTCATAAACTGGAAGAAGAAAACTTGGCGCTTATTGATCAACTATTCAACTGTAGACTTGTGGATCTCAAAATACCCAGGTGAAAGTCATTAGCATATCTAGAAGTAGTTTGTTAACATTTGTATCTGTAAAAAAAGCTGTTATTTTTATTTTTTCTAATGTTTATTTTATTTTTGAGAGAGAGAGAAAGAGAGAGCAAGCAGGGGAAGGGCAGAGAGAGAGAGAAAGGGAGACACAGAACCTGAAGTAGACTTCAGGCTCTGAGCTGTCAGCATAGAGTCTGATATGGGGCTCGAACCTATGAACCATGAGATCATGACCTGAGCTAAAGTTGGATACCTGACTGAGCCACCCAGACACCCCAGAAGTTGTTATTTTTAGAAGACGATTTAATTGATGCTCCAGCCAGATGGCAATAGTTGAAAAGAACTCACAAAACAGCCATGATGAAGGTGTAATATTATTATAATCGACCATTGGTATAGTCCAAACTTTGGCTTGGTTTTTCTAGCAATGCACTGTAGTCATAATAGCAAACACTTAACATAAATATCACAACTGCTGACCTTCAAAAGCCTCCATGTCAGCAGGGAAAATAGGCATAAAAATAAAAGCATACCCGTGAAGCAGAAGAAGTATGAGGTGTGGAGTTAGCACCTGGAGGTCTTCTGGGCTTCTAGTTTCCTTGTGGACTGTAAAATGGTTTCCTTTAGTAGTTAGTGGAAGAGTCAAACTATCTTCTAGGCAGAGAGAATATTCCTTCACAAGAGAAACCAAATGTGTATTTTAGGTTATCTCTTTTTCTTACCTGACAAAAGAATTCTTAATACACCAGTCTTGAGGAAAAGTAGGGCCCTTGAATATGGATTAAAACTCAAAGTGGTGATTATAATTTGGGCAGGTAGTCAGAAACAAGAAATAATCTGAGTAGTAGCATGAGAAGGGAAAGAATCACACAAATGTAGGGTGTACATGTGTTCTATGGGAGACAAATGTGTAGGTCTAGGAATTAAAGCAGAGAAATTCAACATGGTGGAAGGACCACAAAAAAATTTCCACCCAAGTGGTTCCTGTGGCTTGTGTGGCATGAACAAATACTATTTGTGACATAATAAAGAATTTTTTGTTTACAAACTTCCTAATGTGTGGATACAGGTAAGTTGTGGGGGGTTTTGTTTGCTGAGCTAAGTGATGGGCATCAGGATACAAGATTAGAGAAACTGGGAGATAGGGCAGTTGCGCTGCAGGCTGAAAGCAGGGCTGGACAGGGTAGAAAAGGGGGCCTGCTGATCCCTTCCACAATGTCCATATGATGCCCTGGAGAGGTGGGCACCAATGCAGATGAGGCAGGCAGTCAGGCTGAATGAATTGGCTGTTTCCTGGATGCTTGAATTCCCAGTCTCTTGAGCTGATGCTCTAGAAGGGTCGTCAGGGGCAGGGGCCTCACTGTCCCACCTAGTAGGCATCACCCACTTGCCAACCCTCTTGTCTCTGATCAGGTCTCCAGCTCCACTCTCCTCTCCCCTCTGTTGCTGCTGCTGCCTTCTTAGCAGTCAGGTCTAATCTCTGCAGCCAGCGCTGGCCCTGTGGCTTACCACCACTGCTGTACCTGCCATCCACCGTCGTCTTTCCCTCTTTTCCAAACAGGCTCAACCTTAGGAAAAAGCTACCCTCCAAACTGCTGACTCCACTTACTGCTTTGATCAGCTCAGTCTGGCATATCTGATTTGGTGCTGCCATGGATGTGAATTACTAGTTACAACAAAGCGGAAGTCTTTCACTTCCCGGAGAGAACTTGGCAGTGACAGGCAGGGAGATGAGAAACTTTTAATGGAGATTTTCATTAGGTTGTTTGCTGTGTCCTATGCAATTTAACTCTATCCAGTTTAACCCCTAAGCCCACAAAAATCTTCAGGAGAACTGATAACATTCATCAGTGCCTTGTGGGTTGATTTTCTTTAGTGAGCAATATGAGTGTTTAGTCTTGCTTTAGAGTTGGGAGAGATGAATTCAAAATCTGACCAAGCAAAAAGAAACAGCATGGGTGACATTTATTAGAACTAGGTTAGGTACCCTGGTGTATGCTTCCAAGGCTGGTTTTCCTTCATAACCAGCATTTATCATGCTCATGATTAGTTATTTAATGTCTGCTTCCTGGCTAGATCGTAAATTCTTTGAGGCAAGTGTTTAGGACATTTTAGAAAGATCTGCATAAAGGAACAGAAATGTGTAAACCCTTAATTTCTGTTATGCTACTTCTCCAGAAGGGTAACTCCAAGTATATTCGGGAGCTTTTAGTGTAACCCATTTTCAAGTCAAAGAAATGTAACACATATTTTTTGGCAATTTCCCTTTTCACCTATTTGTTGAGAACCCCTACATAATACTAGAGGGGGTGAGAAATAGACACAAACTGTGCCCAAAGGTAATACAAAAAGTTGTTTTCCTATTTGGCTGAAAAATGGGGTATTCTAGCTAATAGAGTTACTACCTTTCCCATCCAAGGCTCTCCAGACATTTTCCCTTCACAACTCACATAGAACATCACAGTGTTTGTTTAACACCTCAGATGAGGCGAACGTCCACCAGAGGTGACTGCCCAGGGACTCCAGTGCCACAGAACTGAGACTAAGTGGACCAATTCCTATATAATAGCATTCTTTAAATATTTTCTATATCATCAAGTGTTGCCCTATGACAGTATAAAAATGATAATAAATTAATGATTAAGAGAGAATCCAGATTTATGAAGTTTATGACATTTAGTAAGATAATAATTATGCAAAAGGGTAAAACCACTAGGGTGCCTGGGTGGCTCAGTCGGCTAAGCGTCTGACTTCTGCTCAGGTCATGATCTCACGGTTAGTGAGTTCGGGCAATGCATCAAGCTCTCTGCATTCTCCCCTCTCTCTTCCATCCCTCGTTCGCACACTCTCACATGTGTGCTCTCTCTCAAAAATAAGTAAACATTTTTTTAGGGGCGCCTGGGTGGCTCAGTCAGTTGAACGTCCGACTTCAGCCTAGGTCTTGATCTCGCCATCCCTGAGTTAAAGCCTCATGTAGGGCTCTGGGCTGACAGCTCGGAGCCTGGACCCTGTTTCAGATTCTGTGCGTGTCTCTCTCTCTCTGGCCCTCCACCACTTGTGCTCTGTCTCTATCTGTCAAAAATAAATAAACATTAAAAATAAATAAACATTTTTTTAAGTTTTATAAACATAAATATTGTATGTAGTTACATTATTTGCCTGATACTTAAGGATTTTGAATAACGCTTTACTCATGTTCTTTAAATACTTGACAACTTGTAATCCGGGGGATTCACTCTGCTTGCTGAGCTGCTAAGCATGAGGGGTGGTTTGTCGACAAGAGTGCAATTCATGCTGTCTTCAGGCAAACTTCATGGACAAGTTATATGGAGATTTCAAGACATATTTTCTGGTTGCAAGTTCATCAGGTGCTGAAAAGCAGACCACAGGATTAAACACATGCACAGAGAGCTACAAGAGTGGACATCCAACTCCCCAGTCTTGGAGCTGAAACATGGCACTCAGCCAGCACCTTGATGTCCTCTGGGATTCCTGCTGCTCACTGTCCTTCTCTTTTCCTCTCCATTTTAAAGCCACCCATTCAGGCCATGGCTGTTGCTCACCTGGATTACTACAACAGTACCTTAACTGGTGTCAAGCTCACTTCATTTCTAGAACATTAAGTCTGTTATTCCCTTATCACAATGCCCTTCCTCACCCCAAGCACGTCCCTGGCAAATAGCCCCTAGTTCTTCAAGTCTCCCCTCAGGTTTCATCTCCTCCTGGAAACCTTCCCTTACCTCCTAAAGCTCAACCAGGTGCATCTTCTCTCTGTCCCATAGCACTTCACACACCACCCCCATCACCCATCAGAGTACAGACCGTCACCTTAAAATACTGTAAGCCCATCTGCCACGCCCCTGGGCCTCATGCTCCTCCAGGGCAAAAAGTGTCTCATTTTTCATCTATGTGTCTCCAGAATCTAGCAGAGAGACAGACACCAGTGACCAGATGGTACAATGTTTGTTGACGGACTGCCTTTTTCATTTGTTCTTTTTAGGCGACTGTATCTTACTCAAGCTGCTGGACTGGAAGTGCCACCTGAAGCACCTTTGGAGTTGCCAGAAACATTTAAAGGTATTATTTTATTGTAATGGTGACAGATTTTTTTTTAAATTAACAGCTACTATTGAGCATCTATTATAGGTACCTCGTACCCAAGAGCTATTCAGGGAATAGTTACATACCAGCTTCCCCATATTTCTCTTCTCCTTGAAGCACTCGTCCTAACCCACCTCCCCTTTCTCTAGTCTGGTTTTCAAATTCAAGTTACCACGTTTCACAGTGAATTACATAAATACTGGTGGAGAGGGATGGAGTGCTGTTTACACTGGTGTATTTTTGGTTCTAATTTAGGCAACCAACCAAAATACCAACACACACATGAGTTACCATATGATTACCAAAACCTGTCAGCTAAGAGAACGGAATAAACTTAGAGATTCTAAAAATGGGGCTCACTCTCACATTAATATATAGATTCTACATTCTTCAAAGTTCTTTCAAATTAAAAATGTGACAAAGTGTGTATTGAATTTTCATTTTTATCTGTCTCAAAATAACCAATTTCTTTGTATTCATCCCAGAAGAGTCAAAATTGCAGTCTGTAGAAGTAAAAAGCAGAGACCTGATGAGCTCATCAGCTGAGAGCAGTGCTCTATATGTCAGTCATGAGGATAGTACCAGGTACAGCAAGGACCTGAAGACAGATGAGGAAAGTGATTCATGCATAGAGTTTGGGGCCTCTGATATGAAATACTTACTGTATGAGGACGAGCAGGATTTCAAGGTAAGATTCATGGGGGGGGGGAATTCTGAGTACTAAGAGAACTAAGAGATCCACTTAATATGGATATTAAGAAATTCTGTTTGCAATTATTGGTAAAATTGGCCCACCATTCACATATCTCATTAGATACAATTTTCACTCCTACCCATGTGCAATTTGCTACATATATTCAATAATAGAGTTCCATTCCTAGTATACCATGTAAGTTATCTAATGCCATATAACAAATTATCTCAAAACTTAGTGGCTTATAACAATTGTCATTTGTTCTCTTTCATAACTTCTGTTGGTGAGGAATTTGGGAAGGGCTCCACTGGATACTTCTCACTTGGGCCCTCGGAGTTGTGGTCATATGTGGGCTGGGGCTGCAGTCATCAGAGGGCTTGACCGGGGTAGAAGAGATCCACTTCCAAGGTGGTTCACTCACATGGCTGGCAAGTTGATGCTGGCCAAGCTGGGAGTCTCAGTTCTTCATCACGTGGGCCTCTCCTGTGGGTGCCTTCATTGTCTCTTGGTTATGGTGTCAGGCTTCTCCCAGAACAAGTAACACTAGAGACCAAGGTGAAAGCTGCAATATTTTGTATGACTTAGCCTTGGAAATCATACACCATCCCTTCCATCATATTCTATTGGTTGATGTAGTTATAAAGTTCCACCCAAGGAGAGTGAATGTAGCTCCTGCATCTGAAAAGAGGAAGGAGCATCATAATGTAAGAAAAGCTTGTGGGGGGGCGCCTGGGTGGCTCAGCCAGTTGAGTGTCCGACTTCAGCTCAGGTCATGATGTCACAATTCATGGGTTCAAGCCCCACGTCAAGCTTTGCACTCACCATGCAGAGCCTGCTTTGGGTTCTGTCTTCCTTTCTCTGACCTTCCTTCCTGATTCTCTCTCTCTCTTTCTCTCTCTCTCTCTCACACACACACACACACAAAATAAATATATATAAAAGAAAAGAAAACATATGGGACAGGATATCTATCTTTGGAAAGTACAAACTGCCATATATACCATATTAGGTGAAACCTGGAGTATCAAAGTTTTTAAATTTTAAAACCTTTTTGGTATATTCCAGTTACTCCCACATCTATCCCTTGCTATGTTCCTTCTTGGTACTACCAATAACTTTAAAAGTTATCCTAAATTAGAGGGCACCTGATCTCTGATCTCTGTCTCTGTCTGTCTGTCTCCTTCTTCCTCCAAATAAATAAATAAACTTAAAAAAATAGAAATAAGATAAGAGTTCTCCTAGAACTTAAAATCTGGTAGGAGAAAGTAATGTATGAAAGCAGAAGAAACTGAAAAAATCAAACAAAAACCATTTTAGGTAACTACAACTCAGTCCTGCTAACAAGTGATATTTTTTTAATGTTTATTTTGAGAGAGGGAGAACATGTGCAAGCAGGGGAGGGTAAAAGAGAGAGGGAGACAGAGAATGCTAAGCAGGTTCCACACCATCAGCACGGAGCCCAACGTGGGGCTCAAACCCAAAAACCGTGAGATCATGACCTGAGCGGAAATCAAGAGTCAGATGCTCAATGGACAGAGCCACCCAGGTGCCCCTCGAGTGACAATTTAAAGACTAAAGTTCTAGTGTTCAGGGCATTCAAACACCCCCATGGGTGTCTTGAAATCATGACATCTGGTATGGTATCATGACGTCAGGCTAGTGGCCAATTGTCTACAAAATTCCAAAATTGCATGAAGGAAATGGCATTGTATATGCTACAGACTGAATTGTATCCCCGCCCACTCCCACCCCTACCAAATTTCTATGCTGAAACCCTAACATCTAATCTGGAGATAGGGTCTGTAGGAGGTAATTAAGGTTAAATGAGGTCAAAAAGATGGTGGCCTTATAAGAAGCAGCACTGCCTTGTAAAGACACAGCCAGAAGGTAGCCATCTGCAAGCCAGAAAGAAAACTCTCACCGCAACTCCACCACGCTGGCACCCTGATCTTGAATTTCCCAGGCTTTAGGACTGTGCGAACTCTCTGTCGTGTAAGCCAGTCCATCTATGATGTGTTGTCATGACAGCGTAAGCAGACTCTGAAGTATGTGGTAGACATCCACCAATTTGTTTTTCTTCTATCTTGCATCTATGGTAGCTCTATAATTACATATTTTAAAAACAGGATAAATACAATTATATGCATTTTTGAGAAATGAAACAATGCCTTCCTTTTTCTTTCCATGATTCTCCTAAATTCTAATAAAAGTTTATTGAATACTGTGCAACATGCCAGGTACTTGTTAGATGCTTGGGAATTTATGGGGAGAACAGGAGGAAATGAAGTCTCAAAGATGGCGATATGGCAGGCCCTGCCCTCAAAGTGTTTACATGCTAATAGAAGACAGAGAAGAAAATCACTAATTACTGTACAACAGGAATGTACCACCTGTATCTGTTTCCCTGACCAGTCTCATCATGGCACCTCAGCACTTGGTACAGGGCCTGGCACAAAGTGAGCACTCAGGAAAGGTTTGCTGAGATGCTGAAGGAATTCAAAAGAGAACGTTATGGCTTGAGGAGGCTTCTAAGAGGAAGGCACACGCAGCAGGGCCTGAGCTGTTTCAACCCAGTATTGGGTTGGCTGTGGGAATTCATGTAAATTATATTTCAGTTTGTTGATATCTTAAACGACAATTAGTTTGGCAGAATATGGTAAGTTTTACCTATACAGTGGCCACTTTTCCCGTGAAAAGTGAAAATCCATGGAGAATTTTCTCAATATTAGAATATTTATAGTCAAAGTGACTTTGCCAATCCTTCCCATTGTTCTTGACTAATATAGAAAACTCTGCTGTGGTTATATCCTGGCCAGCAGAGGGCTACATGTATACAGCTAACATTTTCTTTTACCAATTAAAGACTTTGAGAGAATATATCTCCCCACTCTAATTGGTGCCCCCATCACCAACTCCCCGAAGAGAAGCCTGTCAGCCTTGCTGCCTGCTCTTTGGGAGATCTTGCCTAACATGCCCCACTGGGAATATAAGTGTATCAAGTGGTTTTCTGTTCACAGTGACTCTCATATTTCACTTGTTATTCAGTCAATTAAAAGGACAATGAAATCTGTCAGATAAAGGCCAACTATAATAAAGGAAACCTAACTATTTTTTTAATGTTTATTTATTTTTGAGAGAGAAAGCAAGTGGGGGAGGGACAGAGAGAGAGGGAGACAAAGAATTCCAAGCAGACTCCGAGCTGTCAGTGCAAAGCCAAATGCAGGGCTCAAACTCATGAACCATGAGATTGTGACCTAAAAAGTCAGACACTCAACCAAGTGAGTCACTCAGGTGCCCCAAGGAAACCTAACTGTTAAGACTTGTAACTTGTTGAGGCGCCTGGGTGGTTCAGTTGGTTAAGTGTCTGCCTTTGGCTCAGGTCATGGTCTCACAGTTCCTGAGTTCAAGCCCCACATCTATCTGCCCTTAAAGTGTGGAGCATGCTTGGAATTTCTCTCTCCTCTCCCTCTGCTCCTCCCTGGCTTGCTCTCTCCCTCTCTCTCTCTCTCTTTCTCTCTCTCTCTTCCCCCTGCCCCCAAAAGACTGGTAACTTGCTGTATAACCTCTCCTATTCTCTTCTATGTCTGTTTACCATAGGATTATGTAAACTTGGGTCCTCTGCAAGTGAAGCTCATGAGAGTGGAGAGCAAGAAAATGCCCATTCATTTTCAAGATACAGAAATTCCAGTCAAATTCTGTGAAGATGTCAAGAGCCCAGAAAGCTACATCACATACAGAATAATGAAGTCTTTTCTCTAAGACTAAAAGCTGCAAAGTAAAAATAACAACTTTTCCTTGTAAATTTTCATGGGAACGGAAGTATGTCACTTGCCCATTTTATTTACACTTTGGTCCGTTATTAAACCAGTTGTTATTTCTAAAGGTCATAATGACATTTAAAATCAAAGCTCTAAGTATTCAGCTGTTCATTTATCTGCATGGCATGAGTGACAAAAATGAAAGTATACTTTATATTTCCATATCCAAGTATTCAGAAGCATGATAATGGGCCCAAGATTGTTTCTGAGTTTCCTTACCACTTAAAAACTGCTGATTAATCTATCATTCCAATATGAAATAGTTCAATTAGAAATTTTCTAAGACAAATTTAGAGGTTTGCATAGCACTGACTTCAACTCTTTCCCTCTGAGAGTGCCAGTCAGAATTCAAGACTATTCTTCTTTGATCTAACACTACTTATAATAAATATAAAACACTTTGGAAACAAACTTAAGGGTAATAATTTATTATATAAAAATATTCCACCAAGGGGCTCCTCGGTGGCTCAGCTGGTTAAGCGTCTGACTCTTGATCTCGGCTCAGGTCATGATCTCAAATAGCCTGCTTCAGATTCTCTTTCTCCCTTTCTCTCTGCCTCTCCCCCACTCATGAACACAGGCCTGCTTCTCTCTCTCTCAAAATAAACTTAAAAAAAAAATTCTACCAAGAGTGAGATCCCTCTCCTCTCAGCTCTATTAAGTCTAAACTGCTGAGTCCCTGTTCAAGACCATTACCACTTGCCTCTTATGGGTGCCACAAGCCAAGGACAGAGATCGTGCCTGAAGTTGACATCAACACTTCATTTTAAAGCTACATTTATTTATAAGGCTTTTACAATGAACATCTTTTAAATATAAGGCCAAAGATAAAATCAACAAAGCCAAATGCTGGTTCTTTGAAGGGTTCATTGAAATTGATAAGACTAGTAAGACTAATCAGAAAGAAAACAGGAAACAAATGAAAAAGGAAACACTGCTACAATGTTACCAACATTATGAAAAAATATCATGAGAGGAAATTAAGGGAAAAAACTTTTCCCAATAAAATTGACAACTTCGATGAAATGGAAGTGTTTCTTGAAAAATATTTCTGAAAAAAAAAGAAGAAATAAAATTTCTGAATAGCCCTCAATCTATAAAAAAGATCTAATCTATATTTAAAATTTTCCCAAGAGGAAAATTTCAAACCTAGATGGATGGCTTTACTGATGAATTTTTCCAAATATTTCAAAAAGACTTAATAGCAAACATACACAAACTCTTTCAGAGAATATAGAGAATAAACACATCCAAATCATTCTATGAGGCCAATATAACACCAAAACCTGGCAAATAATTACAAGAAAAGAGAATTACAGGCTAATATCTCTCATGAATATAGATGCAAAATCTCTGACAAAATATTAGCTTATTGCATTTAGTAATATATATTTCATGAATAAAGAATCAGAAATTAGAGTGTAAACACAAATAGACCAGTGGATTATATCAATGTCAATATCCTGTTTGTGATATTGTACTATAATTTTCAAAAATGATATTATTGAGGGAAACTGGGTAAAGAGTACATGCGATCTATTCATATTATTTTTTAAAGTTTTTAATTAATTAATTAATTTAGAGACAGCACAAGAGGCAGAGAGAGAGGAAGAGAGAGAATCTCAAGCAGGCTCTGTGCTGTCAGTGCAGAGCCTGAGGTGGGGCTCAATCCCACAAACCACGAGATCATGACCTGAGCCAAAATCAAGTGTTGGATGCTCAACTGACTGAGCCACCCAGCACCCTATATTATTTTGTACAGTTGTATGTGAATTTATGTCTTAAAATTTTAAAATCAATGAAAAAGTTTTTAAAAAATAAGGGTAAGTCTGGTGAGCAAGCGCTGTGTGGTGAGCAAGGGCTGTGGTATTCACAGTTGCTGCCATGGTTCGTCCGCTAAACTGTATCGTCGCTGTGTCCCAGAACATGGGCATCGGCAAGAACGGGGATCTGCCCTGGCCCCCGCTCAGGAATGAATTCAAGTATTTCCAAAGAATGACCACAGCCTCATCAGTAGAAGGTAAA
>CM053575.1:63878308-63951709 GCA_028646485.1 Cryptoprocta ferox
TAACTGTTTGTGAAACATTCTTTGCTATAGCTGTATGAAACCCATCAAGGACCAGCACCTGCCTATGGTAGCATATCTTTCAAAAACCAAAGTGAGAAAATCCCAAGAATAGAAGTTGAAACCAGGACCTATAGAGATAGAACTAGACATATCTGTCCAAAGGTTAGACATGGATTATAAACACAAGAGCTGGAACTCAGATATTAAAAGAAAATTAAATCAAAAAAAAAATAAAAAAAAAATAAAAAATAAGGGTATAATGAATGGGACATAGGAAGTAATTCATATGATTATCTCAATAGGTGCAGCATTTGATAACATTCAATACTGTGAAAAATATCCTAATAGTATAATAAAACTCTCAGCAAACCAGGCATATCTAAAAAATACTCTAATTTTAGTAGTGAAATATTAAACATTTTCCCTCTGAGGTCAAGAATAAGACACACATGTTCACTCTCATACTTCTATTCAGCAGTGTTTAACACAACTGGAGGTTGTAGCCAGTTCAATAATGCCAAGTGAAAGAAATTAAAAGCGTAGAGATTATAAAGGAAGAAGCAAACCGTCTTACTTATAGATATCAGATTTCTGTAAGTAGATAATCCAAAGTAATCTACAAACTACTAGAATTTATAAGTGATAGCAAAGTCACAGGGCACAAGGTCAATAAAGATCCATTGTATTTCTTTATACCAGCAGCAAACAATTGAGAGTCAAATCATTTATGACATCAAAAACATCAAAATAAAGAAATGCCTAATGAAATATGAGCAAAACTTCTATGTCGAAGACTGCAGACCACTGTTGAGGGAAATTCAAGACTTACGTAAATGGGAAATAGAGACATATACCATCATAACGCACTGGAAGATTCAAAAGGGTTAAGATGTGTGTTCTTCCTGTATCTGTAGACTCAGTGCAATCTCAATAAAAATTCCAGCTTATTTTTTTCATAGAAATTAATAGTTTCTAACATTATTATGGAAATCTACAGCATAGGCAAAAGACCTATGACAGCCAAGACAATCTTTAAGAACAACAATAAAATTGGAGAACTTATCAAATTGCAAGACTTTTTTGAAAAAAGGTTTATTTACTTATTTTGAGAGAGAGAGAGAAAGAAAGTGCAAGCAGGGGAGGGACAAAGAGGGAGGGAGAAAATCCCAAGCAGGCTCCCTGCAGGCAGCACAGAGACTGACATAGGGCTCAAACTCATGAACCATGAGATCATGCATGACCTGAGCTGAAATCAAGAGTCAGACGCTCAATGGACTGAGCCACCCAGGTGCCCCAAATTGTAAGACTTTTAACATTTCAGCAATTAAGACAGTGTGGTGTTGGCCCAAGGATAAAGAAAAGTCCAATGGAATAGAATAAAGAGTCCAGAAACCAACCCACAAAATCACTTAATTTCTGACAAACATGTCATTATAGTTTGGGGAGAAAGGAGTTCTTTTCAATAAAAAAATGAAGCTCAGGCAACTGTATATCTATCTGGGGAAAAATGAACCTTGACACCTACATCATACCATACACAAAAATCAAAGTGGATCGGAGACCTAAATATGGAAGGTAAAATAATTCAGGTAGGAAATAAAATATCTTCATGCTCCCCTTTATACACACAATAGATCCAATAATCAAGCCTATTCTTGAATTAAAATCGATATCTGGTTGGTGGGTAAATGTGGATTTGGCAGTGTTCCAGATATCCCCTCCCTCAAGCTTACTGCTTCCTATGTCATCTACCTCTTTGGGGGGAAGAGGGCCATAAAAATCACTAATCATAAGTTGATAAATTGAATTTCATGAAAATTAAGATCTCCTTTCATTAGAAGATACCATTAAGAGTCAAAAGGCAGGGCGCCTGGGTGTCTCAGTTGGTTAAGTGGCTAACTTCGGCTCAGGTCATGAACTCGCGGTTTGTGAGTTTGAGCCCACATCAGGCTCTGTGCTGACAGCTCAGAGCCTGGAGCCTGATTTGGATTCTGTGTCTCCCTCTCTCTCTCTGCCCCTCCCCACTCACACTCTGTCTCTCTCAAAAATAAATAACATTAAAAAAAAAAAGAGTCAAAAGGCAAGTCACATATTGGGAAAATATATTTTCTATACATATATTTAACAAAGAAATATCTAGAATATATAAAGAACTTCTACAAGTAAGTAGGAAAAAAACGTTTTAGGAGACAAACATAAAATAAGGATTGGTATTATTAGGAAAAAGCAAATTAAAACCATTAGATGAAACTATATACTCACTAGTTGTATTTAGTGGGTGGCCAAAATTAAAAGTTAAAAATAGTAAACATTGACAAGGATACAGAGCACTTGAACTGCCATATAATTGTTGGTGGGATCATAAACTGGCACAAACACTCTGGAATATGTTTGGCAGTATTTTATTAAAGCTGCACATATATAAATGTCATGATCCACCCGTTCCACTCTTGGCTTAATATGGAATAGAAATGAGTGGTTATGGGGCACCTGGGTAACTCGGTTGATAATCTGACTTCAGCTCAGCTTATGACCAAGGTCATGGGATGGAGCCTGCGTCAGGCTCCGCACTGAGCATGGAGCCTGCTTAAGATTCTTTCTCTCTCTCCCTTGCCCCTCTCCCCTGTTCAAGTGCTCTCTCTCTCTCTGAAACAAAAACATTTTTTAAAAATTAAAAAAAAAAATGAGTGCTTCTGTTTAGCAGAAGACGTGGATAAGAGTATTTCCAGCAGCTTTATTGATAGTAACCAAAAATTTGAAACAACCCTAATGACTATCAGCAGAATGTGTAAATAGTGACTGATACGTGTGTATCAATATATATCAATCTATATATAGGCTCACAATGGAATAGTATACAGCAACAAAAAGAATAAACTACCAAATGTAACTACATAGATCAATCCTATACACAAAAGATTGAGTAAAAGAAGGCAGACACAAAAGAGGACATATGGTATTCCATGTATGCAAAACAGGACAAGCACACTAACCTTAATGACAGAAGTCAGAATTGTGGTTACTTTTGTGGTAGGGAACGCCTAGGATGGTATGGGAAGGAGTTTTCTGGTAATCCTGATCTGAGTGAATTGCAATTAACCATGGATGGTTCACTTTATGAACGTTAAGCAGGACACTTAAGATTTGTATACTTGACTGATATATTTTATACTTTAAAAAGTTACCCCCCTGATGGGCAGTGAGGAGGGCACTTTTTGGGATGAGCACTGGGTGTTGTATGTAAGCGATGAATCACGGGAATCTACCCCTGGAAACCAAGAGCACACTGTATACACTGTATGTTAGCTAACTTGACAAATTATATTTAAAAAAATATTTAACCCCCCCCCCATCACGACCAAAACGTCCCTCAAATACCCATCTTCCAATCCATTCCATAAAGTGACAATGTGGAAAAGCCATGCTTATGTCTTTCAGTGTGAACAGAAGCAACAGTTTCCTGACGGGAAGGCAGAATACTTTGTTAGGATGGTCTTTCAAAGGTCAATAGAAACAGAAATGTCCTTGGAAAAGTTAGTAATAATATGGAGTGGATTTGGCAATTTTCTTTTTAAGAAATAAAGGTAAACTTTTTATAGATAAGATTTATCTTTACTCTTCTCAGACAGGGGGGAAAAACTTACTGTCTCCTGGGACAAATCAAAGAGCTTCCAGTAAACCGACAAAGAAAGACTATGTGACAGCTCATTGGTTTCAGTAGGTCAGCATAAACTGACATTGCTTTTCTCTCACTCTTGGAAAGTTCAGACCATGAGATTATGAAAACAAGCCAGGCATAACATGGTAGGATTCCAGCATTAATTTGTTAGTTGTGGCAATTTTTACTTCACAATGTAAATTTGAATTGGAAGAAAATATCAAATGGCTGAAAGTCTTGTTTGCTGCCAAGAAGATGTCAGAGTAGAAAAGGCATCCTTTGAAAAAGGAAAGGGAAGAATGTTCTTTCCTTCTGTTAGTATCATTTCTTGTGTTTAGAATTTGCAGAATAGCACTATCTCTAAAAAAAAAAACCAAAAAACAAAAAAACAAACCTGTAGGTTTTTTTTTTTTTTAACAACCCAAACTGTAAAACAGTAGGGTGGTGACTTTCTTAGATGATGACATTCCAAAGCAAACCTCAGAAAAAGTTGCCATACCACAGTGAACTTCCTCCAAATGTCCCTCATTCAATTAAGCATTTAACAAACAAGCCCCTTGAGCCAGGCACTCTGTGTAAGGCATTAGGGAGACAAAATGAAATTGCCCCTTTCTTCAAGATGCTAATAGTCCAGTAAGAGAGCCCCATGGGTCAGTGAGACCTCCCTGGGCTGCTGAGAACAGCTTTTGCTCTTTGTGCCATCAGCAAAGGAGGAAGCAAGAGAGGGGAGAAGACAGGACAAGATATTCTAGATGTGGTGGGTGGTTGTATTTAACTTACAGTATTCTATTTTTAGCGCCTTTAGTAATAACTTTGGAAAAGAAATTTAAGATGAGTTTAGGAGGATCTTATGCTTTTCAGTATAACCAAGCATGTGAGTTTTATATGTTGCTATTCAAGATTTGAGGGGCAAAAGGGTAGAGACTGGGCATCAGCTACGTTAGCTTCAGGCTGGGAAATTGCTTTTTTGGGGCCAGGAATTAGATAAACTTGAAGAAATTAAGGATGTGTAAAGAGATAAGGTAGAGTATGGGAAAACACATTTTGTGGAGTCAGGCCGGCTACCTTGAATCTTGGGCAGTCATTTAACCTCTTGTAAGCCTGGTTGCCACGACTGCATTACGTGGACCTAATTCTCATAGGGCAGGATTATTTTAAGGATTCAAAGGGTACCTGTAACCTGCACATACTAGACATGCAGGACATGGCTGTTGAAATGATGACTGGCATTTAACGATCATCTCTGGCAGTGAGGCCCAAGTTGTCTGGTTGTCACTGCAGAGCATTCAGTACGAAGGTATAGAGTCCCTGGGTCCCATCTATCAGATGCCGTGAAGCGCTGACCCGTCTCTGATGGTAGCAGTATGAAGGGGTTCATTCTGTCCTGGGGTGGCTGGGGAGAGGGACTCAGCTGCTGCCTGGTGTGAGGGCTCCAGGAGGCCACACCCAGCATCTGCTGATCAACACCAGGCAGTAGGGACCAGTAGTAAACCCCCTTCCAAAATTTTCAAAAGTGTGGGGGAGGCAGGGCGTGGCACTGTGGGCCAGTGGTTAACATTTGTGTTTCTTTTTGAATCTTCTACCCAGACACTAGAGCCATTCAGGGCACAAGGAGGCCAGGGGATTTTTGTGGCAATAAAGGGCTGTTTGTTAAAGGCCCGCTTGATCCTTCCTTGTTTTACTAGAGCTCAACACAACAGTTTCTCTGTATTTTTCTTGGAGTAAAACTGGCTTTTGCACTAGACGCAAGGAAATGTGCTCTCAAAGCAACAGAGGCTTTCTAAATATTAGTGACTTTAACTCGATTTAAGTATTTCCATTTCCTATTCCTGTGACTTTATGAGGCTCAAGTTCCCTGAAAGGCTCCTTTTTGGACTGTGACTCTTTTGGTTGGTTGTTTTAGGTCATTCTGTTCTTAGGATCGGAGTGTTAAAAACCTTCAAGACGCTTTTAAAGATTCTTCACACAGAAATGTTTTCAGATTTCCAGCAGAGTGAATGAGTTTGAAAGGGACCGCGGATTCAGATACCCTCACAGATTCTTAGTAAAAGGTTTTGTCAGCATTTCCTTCCTCAAGCTGGCTGTTCAACTCACTGACCTCCTGCCTTCTTGGGTTAGGGCCATCTTTTTGTATAGTCTCAGCTATAAAAATATGCTAGGCCTTGCAACATTTCCCTGCTAAGAGAAATGAAAATTAACTATGCTGGATTCCCCTCTCTATGACTAGCCAAGGCCAGTGAGGCATTTTTACCTTAAAGCCCTCAGACTCCAAATCCGAGGCTCTGGCCTCATTTGAGGTTCTGGCACAAGTGTACAATGCACTTCAGATCTTTGATGTTCTTTGTTACGTTTCACGTTTGCATCAGTTTCTTCCAGCCACTTAAAAAAGTGACTTCTGTGACTTTTGTGCTATTTGTGTAAAACTGTCAACATGGAATACTGCTGGGCCTGAAATTTGGTGGGAAGATACACATTTTCAAAATGTCTTGTAACATACACCGAGCACGAGCAGTTTGGATTTGCTTCTTTTTCATTTTTAAGCATTTGACACTTTCTGTATTTCTTTGAAATATTTCAATTCTAAAACTATAAATTATGGTTCTTTTTTTTAGTATATCTTAGATCTAAACTTACAATATGTAACATGGGAGGGATTTAAAGTCACTGATAAGAAAAAGGCTCAAAAAATTAGCATTCTTTTCATAAAAACTGAAGGACGGTGACAGTAGCTGCTAGTACTCCTTTGTCCCCCTTATGCTATAATGGATTGATTTAGCTGTTAGCTGAGTACATGGTCACCTAAATTAAAGACTTACTTCCCAGCCTCCCTTGCAGCCACATGACAAAGTTCTGGTCAATGGAATGTGAGAAATTGTGCACAATTCTTTCTCCCCACTTTCTCTATCCTGCTGCTTGGGGTGGGGTTATGCTGCTCAGCTACAGAGAATTAGGAGACGGAAGGGGCTCCTTAAGGACTATGGAACAGCAAGTAGGCACTTTCCAATCTGGTGAGCAAAGCTGCCATGCCAGCTCACACTTTTATGTGAAAAAATCAACTTGTCTTGTTTGAATCATTGTATGAATTTTCTGTTACACACAAGCCAAATCTAATCTTAATACAGAGACTAGCATGAATATTTGCCTCACAAGAAATCAATGTTTCCAATAGTAAAACATAGTCTCTTCTACTAAATAAGACTTGGGTAAGTATTTATTCTCTGTTAAAAAGAAAAAAAAAAGGAGCAGGGCTCAAATGACTTTAGAAAGTATTCTGCTTTGAGGCATCTAAAGCCGCTGGCCTAAGTATACTTAGATGTGTGGGGTTGGCTGTTTTCAAATATATGTTCTGTCACACCAGACTCAGGACTTACTGCCACTGCCTCTGAACGAAGGATTCCTGCTTATGTGAGGACATGTGGAGATAGACGTTCAGGGTTTCGCTTTGGAATCACGTCGTGGGACCTCCTTCAGGGCACTGGGCTGACATCAGCACGATGCAAACAGGGCATGGTGAACAAGTCCAAAGAGTGACATTTAAAAGGCTCTTTAAGCACTGGGTGTTATATGGAAACCAACCTGACAATAAACTATAAAGTTAAAAAAAAAATAAAAAGGCTCTTTAGTAATACTAACAATAGCAAACACTTAAACGCACTTATTATATGCACATTACATATATTAACCTAGTTGATCCTTCTTATAATCCTATGTAGTGAGTCCAGAATTATTCTCACTTTACAGATGAAGAAATAGGCAAAGGGAAATTTAATAAATTTCCCAAAGTCCCCCAGCTAGTAAGAGACAGAGTCAGGATCTGGACACAGATGTTTTGCCTTCAGAATCTAGGCTTTTAACCATAAGCTGTTCTGTATCCCAACAAGAGTACTGAAATTTTATGACATGTAAAGATGTTCTAAATGCCTCCACTTATTAATTCATTAACTACAGTCATATGAGGTAGGCATTATTGTCATTTTACAGATGAGGAAATTGAAGCATGGGCAGATATATAAGTTGCTCAAACTAGGATTTAAACCCCCAGCAGGCTGCAGAGCCCACACTTACCACCACGCTGCACTGTCTCATCAAGCAGCAGATGCCTCACTCAATGATAGAAACACTCTCTGAAGGGAAGAATGCTCTTCAAAGACAAATATTATGCAAACTGTCTTCTGTATATGTTCATATTCCAGGCTCTCCATTTGTTTTTCTTTCATCACTTACCCCATCTCATCTCCAGTCAGATAACCACTCAGCATTTCCCTTACTCCCATTGATTTTCCAAACTATCTCATAATGCTACTAGTACATTTTTTCATTAAAGTACATGATGTGATGATTTGATACATATATTCTTTGTGAAGGGATTCCTCCCATAGAGTTACATACACATCCAACACCTCACATACTTACTTTTTTGGGAGTGGCAGGGGGAGAACATTTAAGTTCATTCTCATAGCAAATTTCTATTATATGATATGGTGTCATCAACTATAGTCATCATGTTATACATTAGATCCTCAGACCTTATCCTTTTTTTTTCTTTATAACTTAAACTTTGCACCTTTTTACCAGCCTCTCTCCCTATTTCCCCCACCCTCCCGCCTCTGGCAACCAATTTTCTGTTTCTATTATTTTGACTTTTTTTTTTTTTTTTTTTTCCAGAATCCACATGTGAGACCATGCAAGTGTTAGTTTTTGTCTGGCTTATTTCACTTGGCATAGTCCTTCCAGATACATCCATGTTGTGATAAATGACAATAATTTCCCTCGTATTTATGAATAAGTAATCAATATTCCACTTTGTATGTGTGTATCTATGTGTGTGTATGTATATAACGATTTTTTAAAACCAATTCATCTGCTGATGGACACTTAGGTTATTTCCATACCTTGGCTATAGTGAATAATACTTCAGTGAACATGAGTTAAGGTCTCACTTCAAGATGATTTTGTTCCTTGCAGATATATACCCAGATGTGAGATTGCTAGATCCTAGGATAGCTCTATTTTTAATTTCTTGAAGAAACTCCATCCTGTTTTCCATCATGGCTATACTAGTTTACATTCCCATCAATGGCACACAGGGTTCCCTCCTCCACATTTTCACCAGCATGTTATTATTTCTTGTCTTTTTGAAAATAGTTAATCTTCATCTCTGTTCTTTTCCTGGCCTCCATTAATCCTTTACTATCTATCCCTTAGTAATGGAGATATTCTCTGGGATTTATCACTGAACTTGCCCTTATTCCAGTTTCTTACACAGTTGTTTCTTTGATAATCTTACCACCCTTCCCCAGATATATGGTGCTGATTAAAAACAGATTAAACAGTCCATCTTCTCTTCACTCCAGATCCCTTAATACTGGGAGTTTTATGGAGGCTTCTAATGACAGCTTGGTCTTTCTGGTAACCAGCCCTCATCCTGAAGGTATCTAGGAGCCCACCAAGAGTTGCCTCATTAGAACAAAAGACACCCCTGGCACCCAGGAAATTCCAAGAGATTTAGTAATTTTGTGTCAGGAACCAGGGCCAAAGGCCAATTAAAACAAGAGATGCTCCTACTGCTCTTACCACTTACATCATAAGGGTTTTAGGAGCTCTGTGTGAGGGGTAGGGAACAGAGACTTATATTTTTTATCATTTCCTATTATCCTGTTTCTTTTAGGCCAGAACAACACCAGTTTAACCTTTGTAAGATGAAGTAAACCATCATTCTTTCATTTCTACTTTGGACCCACTTGTGATGTAAACTCTATCACAAATTATTAAGTTCCACACGATCAGTGTAGTGGTTGTAAAAGATCAGCTCTGAACAACAGGTGTTATGAACACCAAACAATGGGCCCAGCTATCTTTGCCTGGCTTCTTGTCATCGGTCTTTCCCCTCCTACTGCAGTGCCTCTGTCTGCCCCCTCCAGGCCCTTAAGTAATTACATAGAAGGGAAAAGCTTTTCAGTTCCTGCCCTACATCAGGACAGAAGTGACCAGAAACATACAGATTTCATTTTGTGCCTTTTAAGATGACCCCTAAGGTAGCTGGCAGCGCCAGTGTGGTGTGCCTGAGGCTTCCATGTGAATCCATGTGAAGTGTTCCTGAAAGGCCAAGGAAATATGCTCTAAGTACTGCATTAGTGCAGATGGCATGGAGGCTGGGTCCAGGTGGCGAGTGGGGATGGTCTACTTCTCTGTTGATACTTTCTTCCCTACAGTCCCAGTTGAGGGTCAATGGCACGATAACCCCATGCTTGTTTGAGAGTACAAGACAGCTGCCAAGTGCCCAGTCTCAAGGGAGATAGGTAGGGTATCTGACTCTGGAAGGCTCAGAGAGGGCTAAGGTTAGCTCCCCAGGCGATTCTCACAAAGCCATTTTTTATTTCAAACCAAACCTTAAAATAATTTTTGGACGGGGGGCACCTGGGTGGCTTGGTTGTGCACTCCTGATTTTGGCTCAGGCCATGATACCAGGGTCATAGGATCGAGCCCTGCCTCGGGCTCCATGCTGAATGTAGAGCCTGCTTAAGATTCTCTCTCTCTCGGGGCGCCTGGGTGGCTCAGTCGGTTGAGCATCCGGCTTCGGCTCAGGTCATGATCTCACGGTTTGTGGGTTCAAGCCCCGCATCGGGCTCTGTGCTGACAGCTCAGAGCCTGGAGCCTGTCTTCATATTCTGTGTCTCCCTCTCTCTCTGACCTTCCCCTGCTCATGCTGTCACTGTCTCAAAAATAAAAAAACATTAAAAAAAAAAAAAAAGATTCTCTCTCTCCCAAGAGGATCTCTTGCACTGCTGGTGGGAAGACAGTATGGAGGTTCCTCAAAAAATTAAAAATAGAACTACCTTACGACCCAGCAATTGCTCTACTAGGTATTTATCCAAGGGATACAGGTGTGCTGTTTCTAAGAGGCACATGTACCCCAATGTTTATAGCAGCACTATCAACAATAGCCAAAGTATGGAAAGAGCCCAAATGTCCACCAACAGATAAATGGATAAAGATGTGGTATATATATATACAATAGAGTATTACTCGGCAATCAAAAAGAATGAAATCTTGCCATTTGCAACTACATGGATGGAACGAGAGGATATTATGCTAAGCGAAATTAGAGAAAGATAAATATCACAGGACTTCACTCATATGAGAACTTTAAGATACAAAACAGATGAACGTAAGGGAAGGGAAGCAAAAATAATACAGAAACAGGAAGGAGAATAAGAGACTCTTAAATATAGAGAACAAACAGAGGGTTACTGGAGGGGTTGTGGGAAGGAGGATGGGCTAAATGGGTAAGGGGCAATAAGAAATCTACTCCTGAAATCAGTGTTGCACTATATGCTAACTAACTTGGATGTAAATTAAAAAGTAAAAATTATAAAAAAATACACTGTGATAAGCACTGCGTAATGTATTGATTTGTTGAATCATATTATACACCTGAAACTAATATAACACTGTATGCTAACTATACATCCATAAAAATAATAAAAGGACTGTAATATATGTATTTGTATATATACAAAATATGTATTTGTAGTTGCAAAAAAAGACTCTCTCTCTCCCCTTATGCTTCTGCCCCACTTGTGCATGCACATATACTCTCTCAAAAAAAAATTACTTTTTGTAGCAGATAAAGAACTATTCTATGGTTTAAAAGTAGGCTCCATGTCCAATGTGGGGCTTGAACTCATGACCCTGAGATTAAGAGTCTCTTGCTTTACCAACTGAGCCAGCCAGGTGCCCCATGGAAGAGCTATTTAAACATTTTTTTAAATGTCTTATTATTTTTGAGAGAGGGAGGGAGTGAGGGAGGGAGAGAAAGTGCAAGCAGGGGAGGGGCAGAGAGAGGGAGACACAGAATGTGAAGCAGGCTCCTGACAGCGGGGCTCAAACTTGTGAACAGCGATATCATGACCTGAGCTTAAGTCTGATACTAAACCGAGGGAGCCACCCAGGCGCCCCTGAAAGAGCTATTTTAAATAACTTTTTGGAAAACAAAGCTTCTATAAACCTTTCCCTTCCCTTTTCTCTCCTAGCTGTCTGCCTACCATCAGTGTAACCTACTACTGTGCCTCAAGATAGTTGTACCTGCTCCCTCCACCATACCACAGAAAGAACTTTACACAACTTCTGACACTGTGTGAGTAGTTTCATATACAGCTTAAGAACTAAACTTGTATGCTTCTTCAATGACAAATGGGACATTTACTAAATGCTTACACCAAAATTAGACTAGAAATACTAGCTAAAGACTTAGAAAGCACTTCTAATTGGTGACACACCAAAATGGATGATGATACTGCAGCCTTTCCATTCAGAGCCTATTCAGACAGCAGAATTCCAAGCGAGTCAGACCCATGGAAGGTAGCAAGTACGGCTGAACAAAGAACTAAGCTACTTGCGGAGGCTACTGATGAGGCGGTGAAGCCATCTTTTCTGCAAGGGTAAGTTCATCTGGCTGTGTGCTGTGGCCTCTCCACATACTCTGCGACCCAGCCACTGCTGAACACATGGAAGCCACACTTGTCCTGAGCGCTACATTCAGTATTCTGAATTCTCAGAATTTGGAAACATGTTTGTCGATGATGATGAACAAGAAATTATTCAGTTCAAGGAGAAACTTATCCCATAAAGGCCTATTTTTCAGGGGTCATATTTTGTTGGTTTGTGGAGAAATAAAAAATTCCTAGTCCAACATATGGCTTTTTCCTATATACGGCCTCTCATAATCACTGCTTAAGAAAAAAATAGCTTTAAAAAAATGTGCATGGGTGGTTCAGTTAAGCATTGGACTCTTGATCTCAGTTCAGGTCATGATCTTGTGGTTCCTGAAAATGAGCCCTACATCAGGCTCCATGCTGACAGTGTGGAGCCTGCTTGGGATTCTCTCTCCTCTCTGCCCCTACCCTGCTTGTGCTCTTGCTCTCTCTCAAAATAATTTTATTTCTTTAAAAGATTTTTTAAAACTTTATCCATTTTGAGAGAGACAGAGACAGCAGGAGCTGGGAAAGGCCAGTGATAGAGGGAGACAGAGCACCCCAAGCAAGCTCCACACACTGTCAGCATGGAGCCCAACATGGAGCTCAAACTCACAAAACCATGAGATCATGACCTGAGCCGAAACCAAGAGTCGGACGCTAAAGTGACTAAGCCATGCAGCAGGCATCCCTAAATAAATAAATAAATAAAAAGTTAAAAAAAAAATTAAGAAATGCTGAATAATAATAATGAGATGTTAAGTCAAAAGCAAAAGACTAATTTTGAAAATGATTTGGGACAAGTATAGCTGCCCTCTGCAGTAATAATCTAACTTCTCTCTGCAGCTTCCACCAAGTTGGTATTTGGGAACTAAGATGGTGTGGGCATAGACGGGCTTATAACCTAATATAGTTATGCATTCAATAGCTAAGTTACCTCACTTGTTATAAAGTTAGTATGATCATATATTTTGTATTTTTCCTTGTCAATGATGTCTGGGCATCAGAGCAGGAAGCAGAAAATGTGCTTCATGGAAGAAGTCCATGTGGGAATGAAAAGTGGTCATCAGTCTATACCGCAGTGGGATACAAATCTCTTTTTAGTTTATACCTCTGAATTGACTACAGTAGGTCAGAAAAAGGACAATGGACCATGAAACTAAAGACCTTACTCTTCTATTAGCTTATTGACTTGAGCAAGTTCCTTTTCCAGTTCCTGATTTCAATCTGTAAAATGGGTAAAATGTGGTTAATACCTATCCAACAAGCCCAGAAAGCTGTGCCTCAGTAATAGGATGAAAATATTTACAAAGCACCCTCATAAACATACAAAACACTATTGCTGCTGCTGCTGTAATTATAAAAGGAAAGGTCATAGACCTGAAGTAGAACATCCATTAAACAGAGGAGAAAAATCAAAATCTGTGAGAATGTTAAGGAAGTTAACTACAAAAGTACAATTTCCCAGTTTATACAAAAATGGTTTAATGATAGCGAAACTTAAAAACTAGTAAAGTTAACAAAGTATATTGGCTACAGAGGACTTTTCTCCAACCATGGCAAATACTATGCACATAATTATCAACGCAAAGCCTTTACTCCCTTTGTCCTGTACTCTGAATCCTACTTACTCTTCAATATGAAACATGACACAGTCAGAGGTTTCTTTGGCAGAATAATCACATGCATTAATATGCCAAACACCAAGCATTTTCTCCCTTAAACTTACCTGACTGAAGGCATCTGATCAGAAGACATAAACAATTTTAATAAGTAGTTTAGGTTACAATGAGTCTAAAAGGTAACAAAAAGTACAAAGAAAAATCCTTAAGGAAATTAAGTTAAAACAAATAAAATTTACATTTTATTAAATCAGCAAATATAATCACCTGGGTATATTTTTTATTAGCAAAAAATAATGATACTGATGATAAAGGAAAAAGAAAAAAAAATGCACCTCAGACCAAAATACCATAACAAAAATTTTGTGGAAGCTGCATTTTATTTGAAAATCCACCCATTTTTGCTAACATACATTTTAATATTGTAAACAAAAATAGAATCTGCAGAGACAATGCAACAAGTATGCTTAAACTCATGTACAGAATTGCTTTCCTACAACGAACTGTCCTTCTTAAGGCCCCTCTCAACCGAAACGTTAAGATGTATTTACACAAAGCACCGATCAACAGTGCAGTTTAATTTTTTGTTAACTAAACTCTTGGCTAGACATTAACTTTAAAGATACTATTTCCCCTTATTTAAAAGGTACATGATCATAACATGGCATGAGCCAAATAAAAGGTTTCAAGGATTTTGTCCCCTTCCCTCCCCCATAACACCTCCTAGAGTTTTACTGAAAAGAAGGAAAGTCTTGAAGTGAAAGCAATTCCTCACATTCATTTTGGAAAGGCCCTAATGTCAAATGGAAAATAATGACATGCCAAGCACAAAGCAGTAAAGTTCCTTCCCAATGCACTAATGCTGAATTTAAAATGTAGTGCTTTTCCTAGTCAGTGAACTGTTCCCTTGCAAAATCCTAGGCACAGAATTGACTATAAGGATTAATGCATTTATAATGCTTCCCTAAATCCCATAGAGACTGAGAATTCTTAAGCGGTTCAGACCTATGGACTTGCCTTAAAATATTTAGTGCTCTGTATGTCAGCTGAAAAGCATTCGGAATCAGATTCAGTCTTATGGATAAAAATCAAACATACTGTGTACATCCATACTCATTTTCATAAGGAGGTCTGATACAATATTAATGTTACGTAAATTGATAATCATAAATAAATACAAATACTTAAGGAATGTCTACTGCAAACTGAATATATAATTTTTTTTAAAAGAAAAGTTAATTTTAGTTACTGTTTCTCTATCTGTGAGGACTGGAGAAAAGAAAGATACTGCAAAATTAAGAATTATGATTTTGATCCCCCCAAAAGAGTCCTGTTGCATTATAGGAAAGGACACAGCTCTTCTCTCCAGGCAGCTTTTCCAAATACAAATTTCACACTTTCCAAATAAGGGCTTTTTTCTTGGTAGGTTACTGATTATGGGTATTAATAAGAGTTGAAAGAGCTGAAGGGTTAGTCACCAAAAAGATCTTAGTCTGAAATCATGGCAATTCTTGGCTTTATAAACTGTACTGATACGTTCTCCTATATACTAGTCCCAATTTCCTTCATGGGCCTTCACTGGGTTACTGTAGCATTCTAATGGAAGAAGAGAGTTTAAGAGACAGCAGTTTGGATTTTGCTGGAAGTAAGTATTTGCTGCTTGAGCACTTGTCTTTTTGGAATAATTCCATTCTCTTCCATCTAGTTACATAAACTGTATCTGGGGAAAAAAAATAAAGAGTGTAAGTTGATTCACTGCATTGTAGGAAGTCTTCTCACAAATAAAAATGCTTTGTGGCTTTTACCATTCGACTGACCCAGAAATGTTTATAGCATGTTTATCACAACCTTGATCACAAAGCTAAGACAGTATTATCAGCTTATCATGTGCCAAAAGTCAATATTTAAAGACTAACTATAGGGACTTCCAAATAGATCTAATTACTGAAAACCAAGAAATGGGGAAAGAAAGAAAATGAACAATTTTTCAATGACAAGTTCAGAACATCTCTCCATAAACATAAATATTCTATGTGAGAATCTCATTTAGAAAAGCAAAATTTGATTATTTACAAATGATGTCATAAAATTAGAGATAATTAGAGACAATTAAGGGAACTGTAATATGCTTACTAAATCATTTCTTTATTAATTTAAATAAAAATCACAAAGGTCTACAAAGGAAAAGTTTTCAATAGGGCATCACTGTTTGCTCAGATACTTCACTCATGATTTCCCTTAAACTGTCCATCCAAAGACATTACTGAAGTAGATGTGCTAATAAACTTGTCAAATCAGAAGAATACAAACTCTCAAAGATCTAGAAGCTCTATCTATACACTGGGGGTTGGAACACCAAGAAGAACAAATTACACTGTCTTCCAGCAAAAAGAGGCAGTGTGAATCAAACACAGAATCCTTCTATCAAAAAGAGTAGAAGTATTCCCTTGCCCTTAATTTAAAAACAAAACAAAACAAAAAGTCTGTTTTGGGGAAAATGTTACTATTTTTAAATGAAAAGGCACACATAAACATAATACTTAAGAAACTGTTAAAATGAATTCTTCACAACATTCAAGGACATTATTAAAACTAGAGACGCTCCTAATCAAGCTCTAATCCAATGTGTAAAATTATGTTGTTTTCTTCAAATCTTTTAAGACTGATGAAAACACCCAGTTTTTAAGGGTGGTATTTGATCTCATCCATCTGCTGTAGGCAGTGGATGCTTATATATAAACATGAAGATGGTTCTTTGATATCACACCTTCTAATTATGTTAAAGGTATTTTCCAAAAGTTGTTTGTCCTTATGTCCTATTTTGATCTATTTTTAGTCTTCACCTAAGGAACACAGAAGGAGGAGGAAGAGAGAGAACCTAGAGTCCTTTAAAGAAACAAAGGAGAAGAGTGAATTGTGTTTAATACTTGATAAATGTTTAAAGTATTTAAGTCCCCATCTCCCCCAATAAGCAGCAATAATACCTAAAGTGATTTATAAGAAATCCTCCAAAGAGAGCTCTGCAAAAGGGTCCTTTCCTGAAGCTCTGTGAGGACTGTGACTGGAGGGGCTGGATGCTGCCGACAGCTGGGGGAAAAGAAGACAGAGAGAGGGAAAGAAAAAAAGATCTCTGAATGACAGAACATGAAAGCAGAAAATGTAATGAAAGAAGAAGTGGTTTTTGTTTTGTCATCTTTAATAAATATAAAAGGCAGTCTTTAGAGAAAATGGAATTATTAAGCAAAAGTTTCAATCACATGTCAAGTTAAAGGGTATCCAAATGGCATGTGTTTTTCAGAAACAAATTGTTTCTGAAATTCCAGAGAAATAAAGTATTTTACTCAAAAAGGTCAATAAAAGCTGACCCACAGTTAAGACTTCTTCTGTGGGTGGGGGGAAGAGGGGAAAGAAGTGCTTGTGATTTTTTTCTTTTTAATTGAGGGAAGATGGCTTCCTGTGTCCAGGCTGTCAAAAACTGTGTGAAGTCCAACTTCAGTCCAAACCAAACACATCTAGCTGCAATGGTCTTTCTTTCCTTCCTGTCTCCTGCCTAGTTCTCTGGATATGCTGCAGCTGATGCATATACTGTAGGAGGTGAAAGTGATCTTGGAGGTCACCTAGTCTAACTGCCCACACACTACCTTGAATATAGGCAATACTTCAGATCTTTGATTATTTTCTACTTTATTATATTTGTTTGATTTTTGGAATTAGCTGCTATTGTTATGAGGCAAATCGTTTACTAAACTCAATAACTTATCTTTAGTATACCTTCAAAGAAAGACAGTTCCTGAAGAACAAAGACGTTCATTTCCTATGTGTATCACTTTCACCAAACCTACTTTGAGTATTTCAAACCAAATACAAGCCATTGTAGTTTGGAATAAACTTTATTATTTTTTTTAATGTTTATTTATTTTTGAGACAGAGACAGAGCATGAGCGGTTGAGGGGCAGAGAGAGAGGGAGACACAGAATCTGAAGCAGGCTCCAGGCTCTGAGCTGTCGCAGGGCTCGAACCCATGAACCGTGAGATCATGATCTGAGCCAAAGTTGGACACTTAACCAACTAAGCCACCCAGGTGCCCCTAGTTTGGAGTAAACTTAAAAAAAATTTTTTTTCTCTCCCCCTGCAAAATAATGCAAAGGCATGCAAGCACAGGGCTATTATGAAATGAGCCATCCTTTAAGGGATGTTCAATTGAGTACTAAGTCAAAGATGACCAAGTGGGAATAGTTTCAATTTATACTTCCAACATTCAAATCCTATAATGGATTTCAAGCCTCACAATCTGTCTTTGCTGGTTCAAGGTGATCTCATTTCTACCTTTATTTTTTTTTAAAGAAAAGCACTATAGAAAAAGAATAGCCAATGACTTTAAGCAAATATTACATCACAAGTATATGCAATTTGTTATTGTAGATGCCAAAGTCAATTTAAAGGTTCAGAAATCATCTTCAGTTATTTTAGTGGTTGAGTCATTTTCCTGACCCATACTTTGTTCTCAGAAATAAATGTTCTAAGACAATGGAAAGAGACAATAGAAAAGATGATGAAATTACAAAAGCAGCTACAGATGGGAGGACGGAGCAGCTCTCTGGGTTTGAGGATTCAAAAAACATCCAGGTAGTGCAACTTAATTGGAAAGATGTCTCCTCCCCCCACTTCAATTATTATTATTATTATTATTATTATTATTAATGTTTATTTTTGAGGGAGAGAGAGAGCATGAGCTGGGGAGGGGCAGAGAGAGAGAGAGACAGAGAGGGAGACACAGAATCCAAAGCAGACTCCAGGCTCTGAGCTGTCAGCACAGATCCCGATACGGGGCTCGAACTCACGAGCCATAAGATCATGACCTGAGCCGAAGTTGGACACTTAACTGAGCTACCGAGGTTTCCCTCCTACTCCCCACTTCAGACCAAGCATGGATGACCATTCAGAAGCAGAATGATTATAAGTAATCACCAGTCACTGATCTGGAGGGAGTCTTAGATTAACTGGGTTTCTCTCCAAAACAGATTTTGTCTTTCACTTGAAGTTAAAAACAAAAACACCAAAAATCCCTGCTTATTGTGGATAGATTGCATCCAAACTCTCAAGTCTCCTATGAGAGACCCACACTAAAATGTCTTCTTAAATCACGTTTTTATGAAGATGGCAGGCAGTCTGAAGATCTGCCAGTTCCAGAGGAAAATGCCCCTTCTATTCTTCTCCATGTGGAGCATACTGCTAGGGAGAAGTCCCACAGGCTTACAAATAATGTTAAAGAAGATCAATATCCTGGGGGTAAAAAGTGCCAGTTTCTTCTTCTTCTTCTTCTTCTTCTTCTTCTTCTTCTTCTTCTTCTTCTTCTTCTTCTTCTTCTACTACTACTACTACCACCACCACCACCACCACCACCACCACCACCACCAGCAGTCTCTGAAATTGGTAAAATCTTCACACATTTATCTACTACTACTACTACTACCACCACCAGCAGCAGCAGCAGCAGCAGTCTCTAAAATTGGTAAAATCTACACACATTTATCTTACATTTATAAATATGTAGCTAAATTAAAACATGAGAAAACAAGATCTAATATCCCTGTAATAAGTTTCACATCATTAATGCTCATCTCAAGCACATGAAACAGTGGACCGAATTGGCTTGGGTGACTGGAGAGTGCTAAGGACGGGGCCACAAAGCAGCCCTTGACCACCTGTACCCACCCCTTCCTGGCATCTGTACCAAAGCACAGGCACACCATGCACTGGTGAGAAGTAGGCAGCTCTGAAAAGTAAATAAGGATAAAGAAGTAAAGGAAATATGCTGCAAAAGCCCAAACTGCTCAAGGAAAGGAGGAAGAACAAAATAGCAAGACGGGGTAACGGGATCCTGGTGGGTGCACCTGCAAGTAAAAGAGCTGACCTTCCTTTACTTATCATTCTTGTGAGTAAATTAGAGCCTATGTAGGGCTCTAGTACTAAAAAACAAGTAATTTAAGAAAAAGAAAAAAAATCCAACTATCTTCATTAACTGCAAAATCACCAACTTTTAAAAGCCAGAAAAAAACCAAACTGTAAGTGACCATTCCAATTAACTGCTACTACAAATATGCCATCACAAAAAGATAAAATAGTCAATTACCCATTTATTTCAAATAATATTCTCTATACCAATTCCCACAGAGCAAAAAAAAAAAAAAAAAAATTAGCATAGCTATCAAGGTTTGTTCAAATTAAACTGACCTATACTACAAATGAGTATGCCTTTTAAAAAAGGTAGTCATTTACTCTGAGTCTAATACAGACATACTAATCTTCCTTTCTCATGTTATAGGAAAATAAAATATTGAGAAGCAAAGAGCAGCACATAAACAAATAACTAAGAATTACAAGTAACTGTGATGGTAACTCTTAGCTGAAATTCCTCTACCCTTTCCTGCCACCCTAATCAACCTTTAAAAAATAATGTTGAAATGGAAACAAAAATTCTAATGTTACCAAAAACTTTTGCTTTTATCTCCAGAGCAAAGATTTTTTGGTTTTAGTGTGTTTTTAGTAAAATCAAGACAGAGGACAGATATCATAAGCTAACATTAATAAAAGGCAAACATACTTAAGAGTTTTTTTTAACAAAGAATTCTACTGCTACACCAAATATCATAAAACAAAAATGGTTACTCTTTCGTTTGACTCCTAGTTTAACAGCAAAGAAAGAAAATTCAGGTTAGAGCAAGAAAATAACAGCAGTCTCAAAAATGGACTAGTGCAACTAAAAGCTTTTGAGACAGTAAGAATTGGATATTTAAGGATAAACTTCTGAAACATCACTATCTTTATAATTCTTAGAGAAGAAGCAACTTTGTCACATCTTTTCTTTGCATATCAATTTTGCAATCACCCCAAAGCCTGGATAGCAAACAGCAATGCTTTAGAGACTCACTTTGTCTTTGGTGGAGAAGCGAAGTCAACATCTTAAGAGAAAAATAGGTATTACTTCCTTTGTCTGGGATGACAGAGCAGAGTTTTGTAGAAAGGTGGCAATGAATCTATAATACTGGCTCTTCTTTTTTTTTAATTTTTTTAATGTTTATTTATTTTAGACCGAGTGTGAGCGGGGGAGGGGCAGAGAGAGAGGGAGACACAGAATCAGAAGCAGGCTCCAGGCTCTGAGCTGTCAGCACAGAGTCTGACTCGGGGCTCGAACCAACAAACTGCGAGATCATGACCTGAGCCCAAGTCGGATGCTTAACCGACTGAGCCACCCAGGCGCTCCTATCCTGGCTCTTTTATAAAATGGGGCTTAAGACTATGCAGACCTAATATGCATATCTCCCTTTAAGACTGTCTTGAGGATTAAAAGAAAATATACATAAAGCGACCAGTACATTGCCTGGCATATATTAGTAGCTCAAATGCTAGTTCAAACTTGCCTATCACCTATAATCAAATGCTCTTCTATTCTTAAATAAGAGCCCAATTCAAATGTCATTGAATCTGTGTTGCTCTTTTTCTTCCACTGTGTTGTCAATACTCTGTTTCTCTTCTAATGGTTCTTATTCTGCCATCAACCAGACACTTGTGCGTCCATATTATACTCACCCTTAGATGTAGGAAATATACTTTACCTGTCTCTTGTTCAGAAACTAGCAACAATTTACACATAGTAAGCATTCTATAACAGGTTAAATTAAAATGCTTTTTTGCTGATAAAACACACTCTATATTAAAATAAAAATGTCCTACAAAGTAGGACATTAGAAACAAAACCTAGAACTTCTCTCTTAATTTTTACCTGTTTAACACTTCTGTTTTTGTGTATTTCTATAGGAATATATAATTTATAAATATACATACACTAAGGGTTACATGCTTAAAAAATATTTTCCTGGTAATGCTGTGCAATTAAAACATTTATAAAGACAGAGATATCAGTTCTAAAACTGAACACAGAATTACAGAACATTAGGACAGGAAGTTGTTTTTGGATAATATGAACATATGAATATGAAGAGAACACTACTGGTGTAATTGGATCCAGTTGCACAGGAACATAAGTATACAGTGTTGCATTCCAGTATTTTACATTAAACGATAATGCTATTCTTTAGCTGTCTCTGTGAAGTGTGGCTAAAAGAGAAGACTTCTCTACTGTGGAAGGTAGACGCCCACCCTGGAGGTTTAGTCTAGTACCTCTGATAACTGCTTCTTGGGTTTGTGCTCAACATAACCCCATCTTGGGCTTCTGCCATCAGAAATATCACAAAGCTATGCCAACATTACTCCGGTCCCCCTCAAAGCACTCCTCATCTTAAGGGCATCAGACTACTACTAGAGTCTATAATAACTTAGAACTGTTAACACGAAAGCAATACGTTATTCCAAAATGGCATCTAAAGTCATCTCATTATGGCATTATGAGATGCCATAGAATTATGGCAACCTACATTAACAAATAGTTAAAGAAAACCAAACTGGAGAAAGGGAAATAGATTACAAGATTTCCTAAACTCTGGGAGAAAATATTATTAACTGACCTAGCTAAAAATAAACATTTTCTATATATCAGAAGTGCTTCCAAGAATAAGACAAGTCCTTTTAAAGTCCAACTAATGGGTGGGCATCATAGAACATTGGCTCAACTTATCTGAAATAAAATGCTCACTGTTGATTCCTCATAGATTTCAACTTCTTACCCCCCAAAAACCAAAGAAAATGAAAAGCTAAGGTTTATTTCAACTGGTACCATAAGACAAAGTAATTAAATGTGCCTATAATGTATCACTTATTGGCCATTTACTGAAAATATGGTACTTCAGCTTGGCTACAAAAATTTTTCCAAACTGTCAAACATATATATGCTTGCCTTTGCCTGATTTATATATGGATTTCCACTAAAAATGTCTAAGGAGAGAGTTTTAGACTCAGACATTTCAAAAAAGTTTACCCCTCCCCCAAAACAGAGTAGTTTATTTATTGGGTCCAAACAATATTTTAATTAAGTTTTATACTTCTGGGTAACACTACCTTCCATAAAAGGTGAGCCAACTGCTACTGACATAGTCCTGAAGGTGATGTATCTTGGTTCTTATGAACAATGGCCACAGTCCACTGCACATGTGGACAATCCATGCCCTAAAGTATGCTGTGCTCAGCCTGACTGCCCTGTCACCACTGTGGCCTGTGTCTGAGTATTTATCTGATGTTGTCAGATAACAGTGAGTCGTAATTATGGTTTCAAAATAATGAAGTATGATTATTTACAATCAAAACTATTTGTAATACATGGAAAGAAATATAAACTGTATTAGAATTAGAATTAAATTAGAATATGGGAATAGAGACAAGCACTGAACATGAGGCAACCTTATAAAATTTCCTTCTAAAAACAAAAAGTTCCTTATAATAATCAACAAAGAAAAAAACAAACCTCCACATTCCTAAGTCAATTTCAAATATTTTTATTTGATCCTTATAGGATCAAATAAAGGTAAAAGGTAAAATTAGGTAAAATTACCATTTTTACAGATAAGGAAACTGAGGCTCATCTATGTTACATAGGCAACTTGCCTTGAAATACTTGGTTAATGAGGAGGTGACACTATTGAATTGTGTCCTCCTCCCACAAAACATGGAGACCTAACCCCCAAGACCTATCTATGAATGTGACCTTATTTGGAAACAGCGTCTTTGCAAATGTCATCAAGTTAAGATGAAGTCGTTAAAATGGGCCCTAATACAATAACTGGTGTCTTTAGAGGGAAATGCCACATGCAGACAGACACAGAAGGCTGCCACATGACAGAGGCAGAGACTGAAGTGCAAACCAAAAAGTGACTGGGGCTACATCTTTCCTTCTGGGCAAGAAGAAAGAAAGGAGCTTACTCTGGAGGATTTGGAAGGAGCATGGCCCTCTTGATACCCTGGTTTTCAGATTTCTAGCCTCCTGAACTGCAAGAGAATACATTTCTGTTTTAAGCCATCAAGCTTGTGGTCCACCTCATTACAGGCAGTCCTGGGACACTCACAGTAGACTCAAATGCAGATCTGTTGACTCCAAGGTAGGTGCTTTGTTTCCTCTCTAAAATCTGCTATTTAATTTCAACTTAGCTAGAATTTATGGTTATATTTAGCATACAGGGAAAAGTTAAAGTGAGAGTAGAGAAATAATTTTTTAAAGGGGATTTCTCTAGTAAATGTTAAAAACAGTCAATAAACTGCTGTGTTTTCTATCTACACAGTGCTGTATATGGTCACTAATATTGACCAGAAGATTTTGTAGAACTTTAGAGTCACTTAAGATTTTAAGAATATGTTCTGGTTTTAAGACAAGAAATTAGATCTCTACTTTTTACAAAGAAAGTCCTCAGCAAAAACCTCATAAGAAGGTCTTACTCAGTAGGTTTTCTTAGTATCATTAATTGTTGGCAGATGGGACTCCTCAAATTTTTTACTGATTCAGGTGTGCCCTAGGGACTAGAGAACCAGTCTCACCTATGGTACTAAATCCCAATTAATGAAATAAATTTCCTTATAGTCTCTCTACCAGGCAAGAATAAATGAGCATAACACACTGCTGACAAGGCAAAAGGCCTTCTTCACAGAAATCCAGCTGGGCAGATCAGCTGACAGAAGAGGCATTGCCAATACCCACAATTAACACACCAGGAAAGTTGGAGAGAAGAGGAGGGGAGGGGAGAGAGACAGAGGGAGGGAGGGAGGGAGGAAGGAAAAGAAACTAAGCCCCAATAGCAAAAAGAGCCACTAATTCTGACACACAAGAAAGTCACTAAAAAGGCAATTTTTTGTAAGACTTGAATTATTCCTATAGCTAACAGTGTTCCTATTTAGAAGGGTAAAAGGCACTCACAACAAGCCATTGTTTCCTTTCAGACACTTAACTGATGTCAGACTCACTTAAAGTTGGCCAAACTGGCCTTTACAAACAAAACACAGCAGCCATTTTGCATCTTTAGCCATATCTTCCATAAACAAAACTAGCAAGCCCCCATTAAAAAAAACCAACCCCCCCAAAAAAAAGAAAAACAAAAAATACAACAATACCAATCAAGAAACCAACAAAACTCTTAAAAGCTTATTTTAAAAATTAAATACCCAAGTGTAAAACTCTGGTTTTAATATTGCTTTTGGGAAAACAGATTGGTATGGGATTAGAGTGAGTTTCTTATGTAAGGAAGTGGTAAGAACATAACTAACACAACATTCACTCCCCCCAAGATCTTCAACAACATCTAAACAGCCTGATAAACATTCACTAAAAGACTGTTATTTCATATCATAATGACTTTCAAAAGAAAACTGTAACTAGATTAACTGTCTCCATGCTTCTAACAGAATAGCTGCATATTGCAATGTTGGGTGAGTTTAACAAACTACTGGCCAGCAATGGACATTTCCATGCATACACCAGTAAGTATCAGTAAGATTTACATAAAACACCATTAAGAGAAGGTGCAAGAGTCCCCATTCTACTCTAGTTAAGAAAAAGACACACTTGTAACAAGCCATCAAATAGTGTATAGAACTGGGAGAAAGCACAGAAGAGAAAAAAAAATCACTAACCACAGGGATCTGGTATTTTCTAAGTAGTCAAACACCTAGGAACATGCACTAATGTAGAACTTTTTTTTTTTTTTTTTAAAGCTACAGTTTTGGACATGAACAGACGAACATTATCCCCATCTTTTTAAGCAACAGTGAACACAAAAGTATCTAAAAAATACAGAATAAGCCAGCACAAAAAAATGAGATGAGAACAGGGAAAGTGTATAGTAAGTCATAATTTTAATATTACAGTGTAGTCTATTACTGACAATATCCTACAAAATAGAGCAGTCTAGTCTGAGCTAAGAGCCATCTGGAAGGTATTAGCGAGCAGGCACCAATGCAGCATTTAGAGTAACCTAGATATAATGTAGGACACAGAACACATTGTTTGGAATGCCTCACTAAACGTAATAAGATAAACATATCTAGGAGGGCTGAGATACTCTCAAAACTATTAACTTGATTTAAAGTAATCAAGAGACCACAAGATACAAATAATATTCTGGGTGAGTAACGGGTCTCAAAAAGGCACTTCAAGGATAAGGGAAAGATTTTTGGCAATAGGTGTAGAACTGGGATTTCATTAAAAGATTCTATTTTAATAGGATTTCATTTTACATTTAAATTACCATTTGCTTTACCATGTACAGAGATATTCTTTGTTTTCAAGGAAGTATGAATCCAATTGAAAAGCTGGGGGAAATAATGAGAGAACTAAAAGGTAATTCATTAAGAAAAATTATTCTGGGGGGGGGGTGCCTGGGTAGCTCAGTGGTTTAAGGGTCCAACTTTGGCTCAGGTCATGATCTCACTGTTTGGGAGTCTGAGCCCCATATCAGGCTCTGTGCTGACAGCTCAGAGCCTGGAGCCTGCTTCAGATTCTGTGTCTCCCTTTCTCTCTCTCTGTCCCTCCCCAACTCGTGCTCTGTCTCTCAAGAATGAATAAATGTTAAAAAAAAAAAAAAAAAAAGAAAAGAAAAAAGAAAAAAAAGAAAACCTATTCTGGTTACAGCTAGCATTTGAATGGACAAAATTAATCCAAGGGACTATCTAAGAACAATTAAAAACTAACACATAAAAATAATCTCACCTACTTCAAAGATAAGCAGTTTGTTTTAATTATTAAAAATAGTCAATCATGGGGGTATAACGGTGGCTCATGGTTCATGAGTTTGAGCCCTGCGTCGGGCTCTGTGCTGAGAGCAGAGCCCGGAGCCTGTTTCGGATTCTGTCTCCCTCTCTCTCTGCCCCTCCCTCAATTGTGCGCTCGTGCTCTCTCTCTCTCTCAGAAATAACAAATAAATTTTGTTAAAAATTTAAAAAATTTTAAATTTAAAAAAATTTTATCATGAAATTTTTATGATTTTAAATTTAAAAAAATTCAATCATGAAATTAAAGGTATCTTCATTCCTTAGGTGACAGTCATCAAATATGTTAGCTGACAGTAACTATTAGCCAACAAATTAAACCAATTTTAAACGCTGTTCTAAATTATATTACAGTGGTTATAAGTAAGTGAAAAGAGATCAATGAGGAACAAGTAAGTTACACAATAGAAAAGGAGTTTTTCAACCAGCTTCACTTATTTATTAACATTTCACAATGTTCAAAACTATTACAAGTCAGGTCCTGTTCTAAGAACCAGGGAGATTAAGTACCCACACAGAAGCCTGCCTCCATGAGGCTTACAATCTACTACAGAAGTCTCTTGCTACACTGGATGGATGGATGTATGGATGGATAGACAGGCGGACGAATAGACAGACAGGACAGGTGAACAGATGCCAGGCAGTGGTAAGTTCCATAAAGAAAAATAATACAGGATAAGGAAAAGAACTTTAGATCTCAGAAGTACGGGAAGGGCATGAGAGATGACTAAAGAATTAGTAAAGAATGAGCACTGGGAGATGTATGAGACTGTTGAATCACTACACTGTACACCGGAAACTAATATAACACTATGTGGTAACTGGAATTAAAATAAAAACTTAGAGAATAAAGAATAAATCTACTTTATGACAGATAAAGGCCTTCTGGCAAAGATAAGTAGCAGCAGAAAACTGGATACTTACTGAGAACTGTAAAGGCATGGGAATTGAAGAACCTGAATATTCTGTTTACTATTATTCTTATAAATATGGAGACTTTGTGAGGGAGCTGTTAAGACAGAAGGAAAGCTAAGGGGATGATTCATATGTTCAGTTATATTTAGATTCACTTCCTTACACTTTTAAATATGGAGGTAAGATGCTAAAAATACTGCCTATAGAAGATTATTGGAGTATCTACAAAATAGATTAAATTAGAAAGGCAAGACAGACACACAGGGAAACTACTGTAAAATAAGCCTGAGATTAAAGGTTCCTGCAGAACACAAGAAGGGTGGATCTAGTGACAGCAGAGGAACAATTAGTGGGGCTTTGTGATGAGACACCTAGAGAACAAAGGGAGAAAAGGAATTAAAAGTAACATTAAAAGACTTAAGATTCTGACATTGAATTGATTCAAACAGATTGAAGCTTTTTTGAGCCCTTCATTGCCACCTGATTTTCTTTTTTCCTAATTATCCATTTGCTGCCTTTATGTACTTTCTTCAATCTATAATATTTAAAGTACTCACATCAAATTTGATTTTGTAACTGGAAGAAATCAGTTAATTATTATCAGCAATAATAGAACACTATTGCTCTAATGTTCTCATTCTTTTTTCTTCTGACATAATTTGATGAGGAAAATGTAGTTCTGCCACTGTCTCTTTTCATGCACTTTTTTGGTATTTCAGTGAGTTATGTGGATTTTAGAAGGTAACAGTATATAAAACCTGGATTAAGAGCAGATGCTAGGGAGCCAGAGCACTTTTTATAAAGGTAGATTTTTACTGTGATTTTTTTAACCATCTATTTTTTGAAAAAATCAAAATTCCTATGTTATAGTAAGGTTAAAAGCATTCCCTGCAACTACAGATGCTCTTGACACCTATAGTAGTTATATTCTGAAATGTGTAAGTGTACTTTATAATCAGCAGGAAACTCAAAGATTGGCAGGGTGTTTCAGTAGCCATATGGGCTCAGTCCCATTAGTACAGAGGCAGGGCAATACAAATGAACACTAGACCAGAAATCAGGGATTCCTGGGGATAAGCTGCATTTCACCATTTACTTGGCTGAAGAACCTTTCCAAGTTTCAGCTTTCTCTATCAGTAAAATAGGATGGTAGGCCTATCCACCTTGGCGTGAGTAAGTGCTTGGAAACAGTCATGCCACATCCAAGCTTAAGGTTACAATGTATTCTGTTTCCAAGACAGGAGCCTGCAAGACAAGATTCAGACTGGGGATATAGGGTTTAGCCACATATCAGGCAAAGAAATTACTGTAGTCAGTAGTTCCTGGTAAATGTATAGCTCTGGACCATAGCTTTTTCTCTTAAATACATTTAAGATGCTCATTACTTAGTTCAATCAGCAAAAAAATAAGATTAATTTTTAAAAATAAATGATACTGGGGCGCCTGGGTGGCTCAGTCAGTTAAGCATCTGACTTTGGCTCAGGTCACGATCTCACAGTTCATTAGTTCAAGCCCCTCATTAGGCTCTCCGTTGGAGGCTGAAGCCTGCTTCAGATTCTGTGTCCCCACCCCGCCCCGTCCCCTTTGTTTATGTGCTCTCTCTCTCAAATGTAAATAAACATTAAAAAATTTTTTTAATTAAGTAAAATAAATGATACATATCTGAAGTTAAAAGTATAGATAACAAAGAAAAAACTGAAAAATAAAAAATAAAAAACAAAGAAAAAACTAAATCACATGAGGAAGACATAATCTCAAGAAAATATCTACACTAATAGGGAAATCATCAACATTTTAAAAGATTATCAAAATCTAATATATTTCTTTAGCAAATTAAGCCAGTACTTAGACCTACTATTGGTAAGAGAAAGAAAGTATACATATCCATAATCGGTATTATAAAAACAAATACATGTGAAATAAATGACTTATAAAAAAGTATGGCTGCATGAACTACCCTTACTCTCAGCAATCTTCTTTGTAAATACTCTGGTCAAGGATCAGGAAGAAAAGATCACTTTAACATGGAAAAAAGGGGCATCTGGGTAAATATATAAATTGCAAAGAACACAGATTTTACCTTTTAATCAGAACGAAATTCACTACCGATTTCAAGTTCCCTAAGATGCTAATTTATGAAATGAGTTAAATTCTTCAAAAGGCTGAAAAACAAAAAAGGATCGATCCCCTGTGCTTCTGGAGTCTATGAAACACATAGAGACTAGATTCAAAGCTAGATCAATACAAACTAATGTTGGCAGTGTAACTCTGGATGTATTGACAAGCACATGTATTCCAGTGGGAAAGAAATAACAAGGCCATTACCAAATGTTCACGCAAATGCTTTCAAATAAGTATTAAACACATGAAAGTAACCAATCAGTAGGTGTCAGATGCAGTGTAAGAAAAGAAGTACTTTAAAAATTGCATGTGATTATTTCTAATTGTTAAACAACAGGAGCAGAGCCAAAGATAAAAGAAATTCTATCACTTCACGAGTGTCTCATCCACTAGTATGCCAGACAAGTGACTAACAAATTTTACATCTCTCCTAACCATAATGAGGAAAAGCTTTCAAGAAAAAAAAAATCCAGATTCTCCTATTGCTAACAAAAATGAGATGAAAAAGTGTGAATATCTGGGGTGAAATTTCAAGACCTGGGAGAGGGTCTAAGAAACATCTGAAGTCTCTCCTGCAAAGAAATTAGGTCGGCATGGCATTTCAAGTTTTTTTGTTTTGTTTTGTTTTTGCCTCCCCACCCCCCGCGCCCCGGTTTGTTTTTAAATATAATCCTCAGTGGCAGGATTATCTAATAAAAAAATAACATTCACAACTTTCTGTACTTGTCCTGTTGTACAAATATATCAAGGGCAACATCTTTCAGGTAGCACCATTCAAACCAAGGCATTAGAGCTCGGAGTTCAAGGTTTTTAGGGTTCACAAAAAAGAGCAAGCCGGAATCATAAACAGAAAGTAGGTTCCTTAATCTCAGAAAACAATCCTCTTGATTGACCAACTACAAGTTATCGAGAATTTTTCATCCTTAATGCTTGTAATTTGCTTGTCCTTTCCTTCCAAATAATATTCTTAAAACCTCTTAGATGATAAAGAAAGCAAACAAGACAACCTCCACCATCAAGGGGGAAAAACACTAATAACTTGCTTCTCAAGTTGTATTAGAGGAATTCTTAGTATCATATTCTTTCCACACCAAGCACATTAAAACAGTTACATATGACACATTAATACCTGTGCTCCTGATACAGGACCAAAGGGGTTTGGTGGTCTCATGACAGGCTGGCTGTATATTAAGGTTGGTTGTGTCATTACAGGTACACTTCCCATTTGAGGAGGCTTAAAAAAAGAAAAATATTAAGTTAAATGATGTTGACTGACATCTCCCTTAAGTAGTAAGCCAAGAAGGATGTCAGTAATGAAAGTACTAGTACTTTTGCTTTAACTCACAGGAAAAATTCTTATAAATACAAATAAGGCCAACAGCTACAAATTTTTAAGAGTTTTTTTTTTTAAGTCTTTAATGTGCTCACTTCTCAAGTTTGTTTAAAAAAAAAAGCTTAAATTTAAGAAAACCATAAACCTTACTACAGTATGGCAGACAAAGCAATTCAAACCAATCCAAAATTTCCAAATTTGTCAGTTTTAGACATAGGAAAACTTAGAACTGTAAAATAGTGAAGCTATTTCAAAGTAAACTGCCTTTGTATATTAAATCAGGTTCTTATGCCATACAGTTGTTTCTTTGAAGAGGTTTACTCTCTATGGTTCTTTCATTTTATTCCCGCTACTGACAGGAAGAACCAGAGGAGGTTTAAATAACACATGAAGAGCTTAGTTCATTCTTGAATAACTGAAAATAGAATCCCAACCAACCATCTCTTTCTTTAAAAATTACTACTCCATTGTATAAAATTAGCATAAATAAGTGACCAAATAGAACATATATAGACCACTACATTATTTTGGTTAAAATGTCAAACTCTGAAATCTTGTCTTTCTGTAAGTTCTATTTAACCTTTCAACTAAACTATTTATAGCAAGAGCTTCACTTTAACCTTTGAAATTTTGTGCACACTCCTTTCTTATATAGTAACCATCCATCCAAAAGCTATAAAACTTGTGCGAAAACAAGCTACATCCAGAAGATGTAAATAAAGAAGCAGCACAGCAGCCGCAGTAACAATATCAAGGAATGTGGTGTTGCCTCCTATTGGCAACAGTACCTCAAATATGTATGGGGGGGAGGTAAGGTTTGAAGTCACTACCATCTAAGTGAGTGTATATATTAAGAAAGCTAGGAGAGTAAAGGCAGTGTAGAATATGGATTGTGGGCAGCTTAAAGGTTTAAAGAACTATTTCTGTATGATAGCAATCATTGTCAAAGGAACATTTCTCTGGACTTTACTGGACTGAATTTGCCCCAACACAATTTGACAAATGTAATTCCTCCCCTTCCTTTACAGTATAAAGGTTGTTATAAGACTTCAATGGTGTTAATGTAAGGTCATACAAACAAAGGGTTGGAATTAACACTAATGTTTAAAAGAGTTTGTAATGAAGTAGAAAATGCTTAGCAAAGTTATGAGGGGAAAAGTAAGCTAAGTAGTAGCGGGAAAATTCATAAATAATATGACTGAATAATGACTATTCTAGAAATATTTATGAAACCAATACTCTAGATTCCGTGTTAGGCGCTTAAGAGGTGGCACTAAGTTCTTTTCTTAGTTAAGTTTGTATAAAGGCATGTTAAATATGAATCAATCTATTTTCAAAATGTGTCTGGAAAGATACTTACGATTCCATATCCTATCATGCCTGTTGGTGTAGTAGCAGGATAGGCCATTACAGGGGGTGCCTGACATGGTGGAGAAAAAATAAACAAGGATGTATATAACTCATGTATGTCAACTGAGTTCAAGGAATTAATAGCTGTAGTTCCACTAAAAAGAATTGCTAAGACAGCTGTGATTAAATGTGACACTTGTGATCATTAAGAACTGTGTCAATTAATGAATGCTCAATGAAAAAGAGTATCTCGAAATTAGCAGAAAAGCAGAATTATTAGAAAGAAAAAAATACCATTTAAACTTAGATACAACAGTGATCTAAAATCTCAATTTGCTTTTTACAGCTTTAAAAATCTTCAGATTTAAAAAATTTTCAAAATTCTGTAAGTTAACATCTATCACTATCAATAGCATAAAAAAATGTTTACCTAGAAAAAGTTATATTACTGAATGTTTTCCTAGGTACTTCATTTTCTGAACAAGAAAAAATAATTTGTAAAGATCCCCAATTAATAATCTGATCTTCCAAAAAATTAGTTTCTAAGGACCTCATTCACTCTTTTCAAAGAACCCCAAAGATTTCAAAACATTACTAAATAGGACTATTTCTATGACGCACACAATTCTTATACAAAGTACGTACATTAGCATTCCTTCTAATTTATAAATTATTTAAACTATCTTCTGCAAAGCGCCAATCTGGGAGAGGAATAAATTTTTAAGTCTGTTTACGCTTCAATGCTTAAAAGAGCCACCTAGTCCTAGGATGTTTAAGTTCCCTTCCTCCTTCTACTTTAACTCATGCTCTGTAAATATATAGTCTGAGCACAGAATCATTTTAGATATATTTGCTGTCTTAACAACATTCCCTGTGTTATCTTATAATGAAAACTGAAACTGAATACAGGAGAAAGACCAATAACACTGCTGAAACATAAAAAATAACTGAAATTATATGGCAATTTGAACATATGCATGGAGAAGTTAAATGAAGCATAACTAAAGTGAACAGTTAAAAGTTTAGTATTTGAGTGAGCATGTAGGACTTATTGGTCTCTCCCTATTTAAAAACCAAGAGCTGCAAGAGCAGTGGACAAACTGCCAAGTACAGCAGAAGCCTGTAAGATTTCATGCAATTGTTATTTTCAACATTACCACAATCAACATTTCCCTTCATTCAGAAATCATCAAGTGCATAGTGGCAGCACAGATACACACACAGACACCCAGCCATCTGGCAGCAAATGGCAGAATATTAAGCAAGAAAAAAAAGTCTGTATTTCCCATGCCACCGTCAGAGTCAATTCTGCAACACATCCATGAAATCAGTAGTGCTAGAAAGAATTTTTGGCACATTGAAAATCTGAATGTGAAAACAAGTAATAGCTGGAAGGTTATGAGATTCTGCTACAGCAGTGGTTAATAGCATGCCAATTTATTGCAAAAAGGCTAGTTTTGGGTCACTTACGTATTGTGGAAAATGCATGCCATTCTGTTTTTCCCAGGAAGAACAATTACATAATGCAATAACACTGGATTAGAACAAGTACTTACACAACAGAAAATACACAGAGCAATTTAGTTCACATGTACATTCACTAACTACCTAAAATCCCTTGTATTTCCGAAATCTAATGGAAGAACACCTATACTAAAACACTATCAAGGTTACTAGGAAATTTAGTCTCCAGCATAATCCCCTTACATACCTAATAGTTTATTATAAGTATCATAAAACATAAATGCAAAATTCAGTGCATCCCATAAACAGGGTTGCATCACGTCTAAAATAGAAAAAAAGCAAGCAGTAATTAAAAGTAATTAAAATCGTATCTATTAACAATACCAATGGGTTTTTTTAATTAAAAAATGTTCAAAAACCTTGACAGTGTTTATGGATTAATAAAAAGGTTAGAAATGTCATAAGCAGCAGTTCATCTAAGTAGTGAATCACATCACCAGCCCTATATATTAGTCATTAAAAGGAAACTCTATGAAATACATATAAATTTTAACATTTTAACAAAATTCTTAAGAGATGACACACATTGACGCAGTACCATAAATATTATAAACTTACATAAAAATTCCAAACGGTTAAGTGCCTATTCCATTCCGGTAGTCAATATTCAGTCAAATGCTGTCTACAAACTTCTAATATTTCATATAGTCTAACACTAATTTAAAAATAAAATATTCATTGTAGTTTCATATCAGCATTTGGATTTATATCAGGCCTCATGTATTATCAATGTATAATTCATACCTGAGGCTACAAAATCCACTAAACTAACCTCTTGTCATCCCCTGGTCAGTGAGGCATGTAATAGTGTGGAAAAACACTGGATTCAGAGTCAGAAAGAATGGATTTCAACGAAAATATGCATTCTAGATGCTTTTTACTTAAAAAAATTGCTTAACTTTACTCTTGTAATTGGGATATCAATTCAAACTTCTCCAAGAACTATTAACGGATTCAAGATAGTGAGTGTATATGTATGTGTAAAAACCTACCAAGCTACTTAACTGCAAGGATTTATTAGTAGTAATGGCAGTAAACCCTATCAATGAAAAATTGTTGCCTTAAAAAGGTAGCTAAATTTCATTGTTATTTTCCAATTAAGAATACTAAAGCTAACAAAACTTTTTGGATAATGTCACAAATTTTATCAGCACACTATTTTTAGCTCAACCCTAGTAATTTTAACATATGATTAACCCCAGGAAAATAGGGCAGTTCTCTAGAAGGGATTTAATAACAAGTGGTTGTTAACAGGTGTAATGGTGCTCTCTAACAATAACAGGAAGGCTACACGTGTAATCAAAATGCTTCTATTCACAGTTAAAAGAAAGCATGTTTTAAATTTTTCTAGAAGAAAAAACTGGTTTTCTCTGATGCAGGAAAACTTATCACACTGATGAAAACTGCAGCTGACCAAGGATACGAGGACAACCACACTGTATAGTGATTAAAAATATTCGGTGTGCCTGGGTGTTTCAGTTGTTAATCATCTGTTTTCAGCTCACGTCATGATACCACACTTTGTGAGCTCAAGCCCCACCTCGAGTGAACTCAAGCCCCGCTTCCAGTAAGAAAACAAAAACAAAAACAAAAACAAAAACAAAACCAAGGAGGCCCTGCTTCGGGTGAGCCTGGCTCATCTTTCTCTCTTTTTCTCTCTCTCCCTGCCCCCTGCTCACATGCGCCCTCCTCTCTTTCTCTCTCAAAAAAATAATTAGAACTTCTTCAGTACTAGATGCTAACTAGTTACTCAGCATATACAATTAATCCTCATTTTTCATGGATCCTGTATTTACAAATTTGCCTACTTGCTAACGTTTATTTGTGATCCCCAAACCAATGTTTGTGGTGCTTTTGAGGTCATTCGCAGTCATGCACAGAGTAGCGAAAAATCTGTTGCCCAATGCCCCGTTCTCAGCTAAGGGTGACCAAAGTGAGGTTCTGCCTCAGAGGGGCTGAGAGGGTGAGGAAAAGGGCAGGGCACTGAAAGAAGCTCTGGCTCTGGCTAGAGCTAGAGCTGTATGAACTATTTGACAATATTATCAAAGACCAGGCAATGTAAAGTTTCTTTACCAATGGTGAGATCAGCAAAATACTAAAGATTTTATATTCTAGACAAATAATAATATTTGAGACCAGCAACAGAGGGTAACGATTAAGAGTATTAATCATTAATTACTCTGAGGTTAGGCTGCCTGGGTTCTAAAAATCCACCCAATCACTTAAGAACTCTGGGAGCCTAGGCATATTACGTAATAACTCCATGTCTCCATTTCCTCAACTGAACACAGGGGACAGTAAAAGTTACTACCATATAAGGTTAATTTGAGGATTATATGAAATAAAGCCACATATTATTTATTGAATGATACCTGCACAAAGGAATCTTTAAATAAATGTTAGCTACTAAAATGTACCTGGCAAATATAGTCAAACAGATTTCTTTAAAAAAAAAAAAAAAAACCACAAGTTTCTTATATTTCTAAAACTGAATAAACAATCTTTTCACTTATAGCTACACTTTAAAAACATTTTCATGTCACACATTCACCTAAATTATTCATGTTACTGTGAGCTTTTTCAACTCACCATCGTTGCAGCATTCCAAGCGGTTGTTGGTGCAACCTTTGGTTGCCAGTTAGATCCTCCAGTTAGCTTCTTTTCGCCCGGCTGACTCCAATTTACATCACTTTAAACAAACATAAATAAAAACATTAAATGCCTGTAATTATAAACGTTCTTTACTACACATTTAGACTGAACAAAAAGATGTAGATTTAACATCTCTACACAGACTTCTGAGATGAAAGCCAAATTAACTTACACATGATACATGAGGAAACAATACAAATAAACTCACTTCTTAGTGGTTCCATTTCCAATGCCAAGATCTATGACAGGAGAAAAAGAAAGCATTTAAAAAACAGACTCATTTTTAATACAGCTGATTTTAAAGAAGATTAAAAGAATCCAAAGAATACTTACTGCCCACAAGGTTCGCTAAGGATGAATCCAAGTCATCAGATACTAACTTGTTAGGTGGGAGTTTGGCAACAGGAAGACTCTGGTTCTGAGAGGCCACTGTTGGTTTGAGAAGTCCACCTAGTTCATCAAAGCCTTAAAGTTACAAACAGATGAAATAGGATATGTAAGGGACTTTATGGCGCTACAGCTTTCTAAAGGAGATCTCTGCCTTTTCTACTTGTTTGTTTGCTGGAAAAGTCCTCCAGAACATGGGACATTAATAAATGCCCTTAAATGGAAAAGGGAGAAATTCGTCACTTCAAAGTGAACTGAATGAAAAGGCAAATTTGCTTTGATAGAAATCATGTCTGACTTCATGACCAAATTATATTAAGGTTAAAAGGGAAGAAAAAAGGGGCACCTGGGTGGCTTAGCCAGTTAAAGTGTCCAAATTCAGCTCAGGTCATGATCTCACAGTTCGTGGGTTTAAGCCCTGCATCAGGCTTTGCTCTGATAGCTCAGAGCCTGGAGCCTACTTTGGGTTCTTCTATGTCTCCCTCTCTCTCTGCTCCCCTTCTATTTATACTCTGCCTCTTTCTGTCTGTCTCTCTCTCTCTCTCAAAAATAAATAATAAACATTAAAAAAAGGGGGGGGTGAAGAAAAAAGCATTCAGGTAAAAAAACTTTTATTTCAAAGTTGTGAAAGAGAAAGGAATAGAATGTAATTCTCCCCCTCACTGGCAAAATTTTCTATAGACTCACACCTGAAGAAATACAGATAAAAAATACATCTCTGTAACTGTGTAAAGTTTTTCATCTAAGATATATCTTCTAGACCTCTTTACATTCTTCAACATGGAGAATGTAAGGTATCTGTAAACCAGTATGTTAGAAGGAAGTAAAAAACCCCTTGATCACATTTCTTCTACTAAAAACAGCTGACCTAAATCATACCTAAGAAACCGCTAATCTTATGTCTCAATGACATGAAACCATCTAATAAACTAGGATATTGCTAGTAAACTAGGATATTGCTTAGAAGTGAAATAAAATAAAATAAAATAAAATAAAACAATAAAGTAAATAAAAAATAAAATAAAATAAAATAAAATACAATAAAATAAAATACAATAAAATAAAATAAATCCCTTAAGGTTCTCTACCAAAGTGAGAAGAGAAAAGCAAATCCAATCAAACAAACCCACTAAAGAACTCAATAGTGTGATTTAGGGAGTGCCTGGGTGGCTCAGTCCGTTATGCATCAGATTTAATTTCAGATTTCGGCTCAGGTCATGGAATCCTAATTTGTGAGTTTGAGCCCTGCAGTGGGATTCTCTGCTTATTAGCACAGAGCCTGCTTGGGATTCTCTCTCCCTCTCTCACTGCCCTGCCCATGCTTGCTGGTTCTTGGTTCTTGTTCGTTCGTTCGTTCTCTCTCTCTCTCTCTCTCTCAAAATAAATTAAAAAAAAAAATAGCATGATCTAGGAATAACAGAGAATTTGAAAAAGTTACCAAAAATGGTGGTTTACAACCTATGAACAGTTGATCTCTACTTCCTTTATCCCTTTTCCCAGAAAAACAAACTCAAAAGGAGAAAGTCAAATACATAAAAAAATATAACTATAAAACTACTAGTACATAGAAAAAATATAAATTCTTTGTCCATAGTTTTTATAAGCTTGCTTACTTTTTATACATATAAATAATTATATATAAAATTAAAAACACCTCAATATGTTTCTTTAAATGGCTTGAACTTAATTACTAACCAAAATCAAAGGTCATCCCATAGTGAGAATAGTCAGTTTTATGGAAACTCATTAATCTTTACAAACTTCAAATTAACAAGATATTAAATGAAAACAAATGGAAACCTGGCTCTACAAATTTATAGTTCTTTTAAGGCAAATGAACAAGCATACTATAAAAAGAATCATCCTTAAAGTAACAAAAAGCCCCCACAGATCTGATACATTCCAGCTGTTTGTACATGTACTATCTCAACAAGTCAAGGTAGAAGAGGTTTTTCATTTCCTAGTTTTCAAAAAACCCAATTTCATTTCAGTAAAGGTAAAAATTGTAATGATTACAATGCAAACTCTACATGTAGTCACTAGCAACTTAGCAGTCTAATTTGAGCAAGATTCATTTAGGTCTGGGAGAAACAAAATCTTCCCAGCACCAAAAATGGTACTAAGAAAAGACTAACAGTTAAAAATCCCTTAAAGTTCTCAGCTAGTGGTTGGGAAAAGAGAAACTACTTCATTGGCTACCCCAATTAAATCTATTTACACCTGTTCAGGGAAGTATTATTCCTTACACAGAATATAAATGAGAACATTATAGTAACGTTAATAAAGCAATTTTTTCTGAGGTGCCTGAGTGGCTCAGTCAGATAAGCATCCGACTCTTGATTTCAGTTCAGGTCATGATCTCATGGTTCATGGGTTCAAGCTCCACGTTGGGCTCCATGCTGACATTGCAGAGCCGCTTGGGATTCTTTCCCTCTCTTTCTCTCTGCCCCTCTCCTGCTTACACGTGCACTCTCGAAGTAAATAAATTACTTAAAAATAAACAACTGTTTCTTACCCCCAGAATCAACAATAACGTTGGTAGATTTATTTCCAAACACAGATTCAAAATCAACATTAAGGCCAGCTGAAGGATGTGGCTGCGCAACTGGAGATGGAGTGAATCCTAAGAAAAACCAAAATGGACAAAGTTCAAGTATTCACTAACTCTACATTTATAGCTCTTAATAATGACAACAATTGAATGGAAAAAGCAATAAATTCCCTCAACAAAAAACAAGGCCAATCCTTTAAGCAAAATGTTTCTTAACACTACATCTTTTTGTGGTGATGACATTTTCCATAACAAAATCATCCTACCGATAAAGAAAACTAACAGAAGAACAACTGAAGTTGAACCACTAGTTTGTTTCATTAAAAAAATGAAATCTTTGCTTATCTTTTTACCTTAATTTTTGTATGCTGATGATCTTTAAAAAACTAAACACATCTAAAATTCCAGGATTTTGGATGAAGCAAAATATATACACAAGTGACCGTTCGATAATGAGATAAGTCTTCTATGGTACTTAAAAAAATATATGAATCTACTTAGTATATACCCAGGAGTCTTCCCCTCCCTCTACCTACTCACCTTCCATTATTTCTCTCACCTTCCTTCCTTCAATGGTTAATCAAATGCAACATGGTTTAAGTTCTCTGAGAGGTAACAGGATTCTGAAACTTAAACCCACTAATCCTTACGGCCCTCTTGTGTCCAGGTGCTTTTCGAATATCCAAAAAATAAGAGAGACCATGTTCAACTCCTGACCACCCTCTAACTTCAATTTGCTACTTCAACGGTGAAGTGGACAACTATAAAATTAAACATCCTAATTTACCTAATTCAAATGTGAAATACCAGAACATAAATAGGAAACCTTCTTTCCTGTCTGTTACACAGATGCTGGTGGTATTAAGCCAACACGCAGTTTGTATCTCTGAAACCAGCTATCCTGAGGTAACAAATGATGATTTTCAAAAATTGTGAAGGGCTGTATTTTTGTGAGGCGAGGTTCTGAATTTCTAGGGTTTGAAAAGAAGAATTAAAATTATCTACAAATTATTAGGGCTGTCACACGATTTGGGAGTATACTCCCAAGTAGCAAACAGTTTAGCGTCAGCAAGGACTACAAAGAAGGAATTCTTTTACTTTGTGTAAGACTATCATAAATGGCTCCTAAGTTCTCTTCACCTCTAAATTCTAGAGTCAAAATGTATGTGTATGTATATATACATATTATACACACATATTATTTATATAGTTATATATATAAACACAATATATACATTATATGTATATATCAACTAGTATTAGAAGATTATCAAATATATCATTAAGGAAAGGTTAACCTTTTTAGTCCTAAACACGGGCTCTTTTCCCTCCCTCAATTTTCTACTAAAGGACTTTCAGTCTGTCAGAATCTCACTTTGAATTCTTAATGTACATCACCAGGATGTAAAGTACAATGATACTATTCTAAAAAGACTGCTTTTTAAGAAAACTATAAAAGTAGGTAAGACTTGGTAAGAAGTCCACGAAAGTCTTCAAAGACAGTGAAGCTAGAACAGTGACTTATCAATGACTCACAGCTGATACACACCAATACTCCAACTTTAAAAGTAGTATTTTATAGCTAGCATGAGTATTCCATAGGGCACCAATTTTTTTAAATGTACTTATTCCATAATTACTTAACTACTCTTAAAGACACTGGTGTCATACAATGAGAACACAAATACAATCAAAATACAAAACAATGTATTATATAAATCTGACCATTCATCAAAAGGTTCCCAGATTTCTAGACTTAACAATTTAACAGTATTTTAAAGAGTACAAGCAGTTTAAGAATTATACCATGGGCTCACTGGTTCTTCTCATAACTCCTTACAACCAAGAACTGATATATCTATTCAAGAAAGACAAAAATCTACCATATTTACTTATGTGCCCATGTGTAAGAAGTATATATATTGTTCTTTAAATCACTGTGGAAACAGTACCTTGGCTGTATTTCCAAACTTTAGAAAATACATGGGAGAATAATTTATAGCTAGGATAGCATATCAAATTCCTATTTTCTCTTGCTATTTTGCCTTAGCTTTCTAGAATTTGGTGACTATTATTATGTGTAAAGAGAGAAGTCATTTCCTAAGGTAAGTAAGGACATCAATCTGTGGAATTACAATACTATTACCTAAAAGCAGAAAAGGTTTGAAAGGATATAAAGTAATCTGGAGCTAGTAGTTCAAATTTAAAAAGTCTCTAGCTATACATAAGTGAAAAGTAAAAAGACTATTTTTAGTAAATTGTAATAGTTGACTGGCTACCAGGGAAGCAAGCAACATATTTCAAAGTTAACAATCTTTTAAGTAAGGAATGTCTATAAAACATCTTGAAGGTAAGAGTTTTGCATTATCATTTCAATGAACATTATCAACTTAATGGCCTTTTATTCCAAGTCACTTTCTGGGAAACTGTTATGATTTAATTTTTAAAAGTTACTTAAAGATAAAAAACTACGACCACCATTTCAAAAGGAAAATTTAGGGACACAAAAAAAGATGAACAGGCTTTCTGAGACAAGGTTAACTGTATAAAATAATCATGATATTGAACTGCCTACTCTTTCATTTCACCAAAGCCCAGTGAAAACTCTGCCACTAATCGGCACTAATTCACAGTTTAACATTTAGAAACCACTCCCCTGCAGGGCAAATCTCAGGAGGACAATAATAAATTAGCTGACAGGTACAAGATGAACAAGCTTTGGGGACAAAAAGACATTCCAAACACCTTCCAGAAAAATACACCATTTTGTTAACAGATTTTGGTGGTAGTTCCAAAATAAATTAGGCCTCATACTTTTTGTGAAACTAACCCCTTATTAAACCCTATTAAACACTATCCAAGAACTTTATAAACAGTATTATTATTTAAATCTTAAAACAACTTCATGAGATATTATTATTCTTATTTCATGGATGAGAAAACAAAAAGATTAAACAATTTACTCAAGGTCAATGATTTAATAAGTGGCAAAACCAAGACTTAAACCCCCAATTGTCTGATTCCAAAATCTTTTAGGGGTTTTCAGTTTATCCCAAATATTTCATCTTATATAAGTCAGTAGGTAGAAAAAGAAAATTTTATTACTACAGCTATAATAATTATATTTATTCATCAGGATTATTAAAGTTGTATGAACTTCTTGAGCTTTTCATAGCAAATGCTGGGTCTAAAAAGTGAACAACCCATGGTAATTTTAAAACCTAAAAATGAAAAAAGTGTTAAGACTGTATATGATAATTAAATAATAATTTGAGTAAAAAGTCCATTCCAAATATAAAGTGATCTGCATACACAAGATGGTTTTAATAGTAGTTTTAATGATAATGCTATGTACCAGGCATAGTGCCAGACGTTATATAGTCATATACATAAACTTCAAAACAATCCCATTACCCATTATTATCCCAATTTTCATTGGCTTAGAGAGGTTAAATACGTGTTTCAAGTCACAGAGGTTAGGAAGTAAACGAATTCAAAAAGGAACTCAAACGCAAATTTACTGGATTCTAAACACATACTTTCCATCAAATATCCTCATAAATTCCATTATTTATTTATTTATTTATTTATTTTTAAGTAGGCTCTATAGCCAGCACGAAGTCCAACACAGGGCTCAAACTCAAGACCCTGAGATCAAGACCTGAGCTGAGATCAAGAGTCAGATGCTGAACCAACTGAGCCACCCAGGCGCCCCATAAATTCCATTTTTAAATCCTTTTAATCATGTCCAACTTTGCCAGTTGATAATCTCAATTCTTTAGTTATGTCCAATACACTTTTTAATGCCAACTGACCTATGGTAATCAACTCCTATGCAAAAAAAAAAAAAAAAAAATCAGCTGAATTTTGAGGTTTCATTGCTACTACACTGGCCTAGAAAGTAGGCCAGTCTTCTGCAAAGACAGAAATGAGTATCAAGTTGGCCATGCCTCTCTGGAAGCTGTTTCCCATTTCTACTGTCTTTGCACAGTGCTGGAAAAGCATGCTTGTTTCTATCAAGCATCTATTCACAAAACAATCCTGTGTTTAAACAAGGCAAACAAAATTAGGCAAAAAAAAAAATCTGTTATCCAAAAGTATTTTTTCTTACAAAATTAAACTCATTTTAAGGAAAACAACAAAAGGAGTTCCCTTCTGCATAAATAGATCATGTTAAGAGATACCATTACCTACCTCCAAATAAATCAGCTACAGTAGAAGGCTCATGGCACATAAGGGCAGTATTAGGATAAGACTGAGTGCCACAAAAAGAATCTGACAAGGCATACACAGGGGAAAAAAAGAACAGAAAAAAAGGAAAAGAGAAAAATGAGGACGAACAGTTAAGAGTAGAATGGAGTAATTAAAAACAAACAAAACAAAACAGGAGAGTCCAAGCTCTTAGTGTTCTTCAAATTACTACTTAAAAAAAGCGCTTGTCTCCATTATGAATATTATATTTAAAATATATCTGCAACAAAATTTTGAAATAACCAACACTGCATTTCCTTAGAGAAATAAGAAGCAGTTGGCTTTTGTCAATATTAACATGTCTTCTGATGTCTTCATTTAAGTAAGAAGCCTGAATATCCTCTGGAAGGGTTAGAGGGTGTCTATGCAGCTATTCTGATTTTTCTGGGTTGTTCTTAAACCTAATAGAGCAGAAGCTGGCAAATTACAGCCAGTGGACTATTTTTATGATATGACCATGTGAGCTAAAAATGGTTTTTACAATTTTAAAGCGTTGTTTTAAAAAATGAAACAAAACAAAAGAAGAATATACAACAGGGATTTTATGTATCATGTAAAGCCTGAAATATTTACTATCTGCCCCTTTTATACAAAAGGTTTACTGACCACTGTTCCAGAGCAGCACTATCCAAAAGAACTTTCTAGTAACAGGAGTGTTTTATAAATCTGCTCTGTCCAATATGGGAGCCATGAGTCACATGTGCCACTGAACGACAGAAATGTGACTAATACAGATAAGTATGTAAAATTTTAATTTTATTTAAACTTTTAATTTTAAATAATTAATGTGGCTAGTGGCTAATTAGACAATGTATCTCTAAGAATGACATACCTTGGGTGGTCCTTTCATGCTCTTAATACTCTGAGTAAGAAACTGTTAGAATTTTTATTATACAACCGACTTCTCAGGAACTTTTAACGTGGATTAAAAGGCTTCTTATTAAAAAGCCTCTTCTTACATCCAGATGGCCAACAGACACATGAAACGATGCTCAGCATCACTCATCATCAGGGAAATACAAATCAAAACCACACTGAGATACCACCTCACGCCAGTCAGAGTGGCTAAAATGAATAACTCAAGGGACTATAGATGCTGGCGAGGAGGTGGAGAAACGGGTACTCTCCTACACTGTTGGTGGGAATGTAAACTGGTACAGCCGCTCTGGAAAACAGTGTGGAGATTCCTCAAAAAATTAACAGTAGAACTCCCCTATGACCCAGCAATAGCACTGCTAGGGATTTACCCAAGGGATACAGAAGTGCTGATGCATAGGGGCACATGTACCCCAATGTTCATAGCAGCACTTTCAACAATAGCCAAATCATGGAAAGAGCCTAAATGTCCATCAACTGATGAATGGATCAAGTAGATGTGGTTTATCTATACAATGAAATACTACTTGGCAATGAGAAAGAATGAAATCTGGCCATTCGTAGCAACGTGGATAGACCTCAAAGGTGTCATGCTAAGTGAAATAAGTCAGGCAGAGAAGGACAGATACATATGTTTTCACTCATAAGTCTAGCAGGACAAACTTATCAGAAGACCATGGGGAGGGAAAGGGGGGGAAAAGAGTTAGGGAGACGGAGGGAAGCAAATCATGAGAGACTCTTAAATACTGAAAACAAACTGAGGTCTGGAGGGGGAAAAGGGAAGGGGGGTAATGGACATGGAGGAAGGCACTTGTGGGGAAGAGCACTGGGTGTTATATGGAAACCAACTTGACAATAAACTATAAATAAAAAAATATAAGTTTCTGCTAATGACAAAAACCTGGCAGATTTTTTTAAAGTATACTTTATACTTTCATTTGTACTACTTGCACTCAAAGGATCTAAGTGTTTATATAAAGTCCACACTTCCATAAGGGAAAGGGCAGTGTAGACCAAAGCTAAAGGACTCCTGCTTCGAGCTGTTGTGCCTACTAGCTGGGTTGTCTTAGTATATTAACTTTTCTGGGACTCAGGCGATCTATCCAGAAAATGATAATTATCATCTTACAAATATGAGAGTTGGGAACTTGACCAAACATTCTCTGGAGGTCTTTGCAAGCCCTAAACCACCAATTCTATCATTTTAATCTTCAAATGCACCTAGTCACCTTGGCGTAGCTTTACTTTCTGGTTTTCCTCTGCCCCCAGCCCACAGGCCCCAACTTAAGAAACATTAGGAAAATGACATTTCTAGTATATTTCTTTTGTTACAGACTTTCTTTGAATGGCTTTTATACATTTTTACTCTGCTTCTATTTCAATGTGAAATAGCTATGGCCTTTAGCATTTAAGGTTACTGACCTCCATTCTAACCCTCTTGGGTGAATAGAAGATTGACAGCCTAAAGCACATGCACTGCTCTGATGTAAAAGATGGAAATTACAGCCCCAAAGCAAAGATATCTTTCATAACCCAAAATTAAGGCAACTGGCTTAAGACTACACAAGAAGCCATATTTACTAAATATATACTAGTTCACATTCAGTAAGCATAAAGAAAATACAAACTTATTAGAAAACCACACTCAAAGGATAACTCTAGTAACCCTTTATTACCAAGCAAATAAGGTACTGTATTTCACAAATTTTCTAAAGAGTAACAATGTGAAATTTAGTTTTAACCACTTTTTATTTAATTTGTAATGTTTTATAATGACACAAAGGAAATACTGTAGTCAATTATTGTAATTTAGAGCTATGAGACTAGTTATATATAACTAGAGCACCTGTCTTGACACTCTCTCAAATCTCCAACTATTGTTTTCTAGTCACCTCTCTTCTGCCCTGTTAGCTATTAAAACAGAATGTTCAGAATATGGCCATGTGATCTCTTTAGGATACACAGATGACTTTCTGCATGCTGCTTTAAACAAAGATTTAAATTTGCATCATCTTAAGATGTTTCTCTGAATTGAATAAAAGCCATTTCACCATCTTTTAAGGGGTATTTAACATCTTTTTAGCAAGGTCAAAAACATTAATTTCAGGTTTCTATATACTCAAAAACTTACATTTCCCTGTATTAACTCTGGAGTGAAATTTTACCTTTTTATGGATTTTTATGCCATAATTAAAGGTGATTTAGTCAAGATGTTTTTCATTTTCTACTTGTCATTTATCTCCAGGCTAACAGTGAAGTGAAACCCTTAAGAATGAGACATACAGGGGCACCTGGGTGGCTCAGTTGGTTAAGCAACTGACTCTTGATTTCAGCTGAGGTCATGATCTCAGGGTTTATGACTCAGGGCCCTGCATGGTGCTGACAGTGCAGAGCTGGCTTGGGATTCTCTCTCTCTCTCTCTCTCTCTCTGCCCCTACCCTGCTCATGTATGCCCATACGCTCTCTCTCTAAATAAATAAATTTAAAAAACACAAAAGAATGAGACAGACCGTATGTATTTATTTGAGGAAATCTAAAATTGTACTATTCACAGGTAAGAAAAAAATTAAGATAGGTATTAAGAGTGATTAACTACCATCTCTCCCAAACACAAAGGGGAAAAATAGAAGCATGCATAAACATGTAAGTTTTAAGAGATGTTACCCTATAACCAACTCTCCAAATTAATTAATAAAATGTGGCAAACAATGTTAGACAGCTTAAACATCACACTAATATGACAGAGAAAAAGACACTTAAAAAAGCCCAACTTCAAAGGAAATTTTCTTTCCTAAAAACTCTGATTAAATAAAATTAGGGATACTAGTGTCATTTTAAAAATCTCACTACATTACTGCTATTTAGTTTATTTTAAAATTTGATATTAAAATCCAAAATTATTACAGTGCCTTAAAAATAATCAATGAATACGTGAAAAATACTTAGGCAGTATAAACATTAATTGGAAAGAAAGGTTAAATGGTACTTTACCAACAAACATTTCATGAGTTGGTGTCCTAGTAGTAAAAGTGGATACATCTGAAGAAATGGGAAGGTGAACATCACCACTACTTTTTGTGAGGAAAGGATTTAAGCTTGGAATGGCATCATCAACAGCATCTACAGTAGCAGAGAAAGGATCTGTGCAGTCCAAGTGCATTACAACAAAATGAAGAAAGGAAGTAAATTAATTAGTATTGTAATTAGTCAAAAGATGCAAAGTGAAAAGTAGTAGCTATATTATTGTTTATTAATCTTAGTGCAAAATACCTAATCATCATCATCAAGATGGAAGAACTACATTTAAGTATTTAAAAATGAATCCTCAGAAGAAAATATTTACGTATCCAGCTAACATTGGCAGCATACTAAGGATAGATCTGCTTTCCAATATCAGGAAGCCAACAGTCAGATAGTTAAAAAGGAGAAAAAACCAAAATGCATCTATAAAAGAGCCACCTACACTGGACCATGTTCCCTGACCTAGGTGGGAATGTATTGGCTTTCATGGCATACATAGCATGTTTACTCAAATAACAGATATAAACAACCAATATGTGTGTGGTATTAGGCAAAATTTCAAAAACAAAGAGAATCAGGGGTCAAGAGGTATTTCTAACAGGTGGGGGTAACTCGTGTATAGGTTCAGAGGTAGGAAATTTAAAAATACAGATGACGAAAAGTTCTAATGATTTAGAAAAAGGAAAGGAATTTTAGAAAAATGAAGAACAGACAAAAGAGGGGTGGCCACTGAGTAAACTGGGAACCGCTCTGAAGGTCCAGTTAAGGATTCTAAAGCCAAATCATTAAGGCTTTCAATGATTTGCTGAAGGGGCACCTGGGTGGCTCAGTCAGTTAAGCATCGGCTCTTGATTTTGGCTTAGGTCATGACCTCATGGTTCCTGGGATGGAGCCCTCCGTGGGGCTCTGCGCTGACAGTGCAGAGCCTCCTGGGATTCTCTGTCTCCCTCTCTCTCTCCACCCCTCCCCCATTTGCACTGTCTCTCTCTATAAATAAATAAAATAAACTTAAAAAATAAAATAAAAATAAAAATATCTGCTGAATAACAAAAGTATTGTTCCATATCAGAATGGTACCAAATATATATTATTACCAAATCCTACCTCTGAAGTTATTTTTAGAATCAGATTATTTACTTACATATATCTCATTCAAGATAATCATCATTCTAATTATTGAAAGCCACTCATCATACTTTAAGTAAATGGGGAGAGGAAAAAATAAAAAGCAACAAAAATACTTTTAGCCTGTACTTTCTGTGCTTTTAACCAGCAGCCTGTTCTTGCCTATCCTTGTCTAGTTTGTGAACCTCACTTAACAATACAGTATATTAAGCATTGTATTTTACTCTAAGACTGTATGATAGAATAATAAGACAGCAATGGCTTAAGGATCAGTTCATTCATTATAAGCATACTTTCCCTAAAGTCAATAAATTGAAATCCTACAACTGTTTAAGAAAGGAAAATACCAAAAAAATCTTGAGGTCAGCGGCTTATCCAGAATCTTTTTAAGAAACTTTAATTTTTGTACTTTTTGTATAATTATTTTCTATGAATTAAGCATTTCTAAAGAACATCAATTCACACCCAAAAATAAAGTCCTACAAATGTAACAAAATTCACTGATGTAGTATTAAAATTCAAATGATCACGTTTAACATCTTTCCCACCCCTCCACTCAATAAATGAAACAATGGATTAAAAAAATCCAAAAAAGTAATTGAAAAATAAGAAGTAGAAAACACATACAAGAAATAGGTTTTCTGTACTAAAATAAAAATGTAATGATGACCAATCTAACTCCTTCCTGAATAAGAAAGAAGATGCATTATGTTTACAGTTGATCAATTCATTGAAAGTACTGTTTTAAAATACTGAATAGTGGCATGAAGTTTTTGAAGTACATCATACATTGTTGGACTCAAAACATCTCTCTAGTTTTTCATGCCTTTTGCCATGAGAGAAGTCATTCAAAAAAACACATTTTTCTATTACCCATCTATTGGTTTATGAGAAAAGACATGTTTGGGGAAAGTTATTAGTTATCTGCTACTCTAATGAATGATTTCTACGTAAGTACTTATTATTATGAAACATCCTAGAAAAGGATATACAGAACCATGTAAGTACACCTGTATTGTCAACCAGACAATAAGAAAAAACAGTTTTTTTAATCTACTTGACCAAACATTAGAGGTAATCTAGATGATGTTAATCTGTTAGTGGACACTATACTATCAATAATAAAAACAAATTCATTAAGATAAAAAAAATAAAGTTCCAGCTATCCCAACTTAAACTTTATTTACCAGACTGGCAACTACTATAAATTCCTTAAACTTTTGAAAAATAGTTTTTATCATTATTCATTTGAATTTAATTTTATGTTACATAAAAAATAATCCCAAAAATTATTAAAATCCAAAAATTGAGAATCAACACTATTTTGTCCTAAATACTGGATACCTACATTTACACAAAGACAAATGAATTTTTCATAATATGTTCTGTGTTTCGTGCCAGCTGAGAGTAAAGCAAATTAATCCTGAGAACAGGTTAATTATTTTTTGCCTGAATTAAATTTTGAAATCTTGTTTAAAATATAGATGGGTGTACTGAGTTGATAATACTGTATATTGTTAGATTTGCTGTGACATAAAATTTTAAAGTGATATAAACTTAAATATTCTCACATATTAGTATTCAACACCAAGTGCTCGTTCAGACTCCAGACCATTTCTTGAAAAATCAAAGGCTCATTAATAAATGCAATGAGGGGAACAGAAGAGCTTGTGTTCTCTCATGTTCATTTTTAGGTGGAATCTTAAATGCCTTTTATATAAACATGCAAACCTTAGTTCCCTTTAACTCTACATTGCAAACTTATCTGTGGGAATACACATCATTTCTGTGGTGCTTAGTATAAGAACAAAGTTAATACCAAATCTGTTTTAAAAATACCAAATGTTATTAAAAACCATTTACAGCAAATGAAAGCAAGAGAAACACAGAATAAGATTACAGAATTATCAAAAAAAATCATACCTTTGTTTTGCCACATGCTATAAAAGCAGCATGATATAAAATGTTACATATTTCAAATGTTTTGGTAAATGGTTAATTTCAAAAGACCTGTAACACTCTCCTGTTATGATTAAAACATTTTATATACAGTATAAGATTTATTTATCTTAGCCTAACTTTAATTTTAAAAATAAAGTAAAAAATCTTAATCCGAATGTCCTTGACATAAAAAACACTGAATTAAGAACTATTCAAAGTTCCTGACTTAAAACACTCTTCAGCTATCCAATTATGCAAAAGTCCAAACTCTGAAACTATCACCTGCTTAGAAATATGAAAGTCAAGACAAGATATAATTCTTAAATTAAGAGGTTCAGAGTAAAAATCACTGTCCTTTCCTCATATGTAATAAGCTTTTGGAAAAACAACAGTCATCTGCAACAGCCTCTGTTCCCACTGTACTTGATTTGTATTTTCAATACTTTTTAACGGTCTCACTTGTACACAGAAAGCCTAATGTTAATATATGAAGGAAATTTTAATGGAAATAATACAAAGAAAAATAACCTAAAACAGAAAACTAAAACATGACTATGTATATTCCAATATACTGTTTTCACAGACTGCTATGAAATAATTTCTTCTGACAAGACATCAAACAATTCTTACAGGCTAAAATTACTTGTAATTATTCTTCCACGATGATAGTCCATCCGGCTTCATACAAGAGTTCAATAATCCCAAGCAGAAACTTTAACTTTTCATTATAGAATTACCTATCCAAACAAAACAACTTCACAGTTCAGTTTCTTTGAAATGTCCTAATAGTTCTCGCTAAGCCCACTGTAAAATTTCTCATCTATTTAGAAAAACAACATTCACCCTTAACTTCAGAAAAACAATGACATTGTTTTTTTAAAGGGGGGGGGGTGAAGCAAGTTAAAACTATTTAAATGGTCATGTCAATTCTACTAAGCTTTTCTAAACAATTCACAATAAGCAGAAAATACGCGTGTAATTTTGCTGATTATAAAAATCTTAAAATTAGGACTTATCATTGGGATATTAAGAAATTCTTAATCTGCTGTCTACATTTCATTCAGATAAATAGTTCTAAGATATTTATTGACTTTAATTTATCATTTGTAGAAATTACCTCTTAGATCTTAAGATTTAGCTAAATTAAACTAATCATCTAAGTTAGTCCGTTTTTTTTCCTAATCAAGTCATGGCTCACAAAGTTAGTGTAGAAATCTTAGTGTTTCACTACTCCTGTTCTGTGCCGTATCTTGAACCAAAAATAACCTGTCCAGAAAAGAAAGACAACATCAACTCATTCAACAAACTTATTAAAAATCAAGGTATCCTAGGCACTGATAATACAGCACTGAACAACATATTTAAAAACTCCTGCCTTCACAGAGATTATGTTCTATTGAACTAAATACACCCTCAAGAAGTAACTATAAAAAATAATGAAACAAAGTTCTGAAAACTCCAATCGCCAAAATACAGACGAAAATTCTAATTCATGTTAACATAAAAACATACTACAACAATTAATTTATCTTGCTGTGAGAGATAAGCTGATCAATTAAGATTTTCCGTGAGCAATAAAAATTTTAAGGTAGCTTGACATTCTCTATAGTTCTGTAGACAGCATCCTCTCTCAGAGTATCTCCCCCTTCTCTCCCCAAAAAATTTTTGAGTGTCTGTAAAATAATACATGTATGCAAACAAAAGCACCAAAACCAACCAAATGAAATCATTTGAAAATATATTATTATGTCTAAGCAAAACTGCTTAAAAACTGAAGTAGACTAGGCTCAATCCTTCAAAGATGACAGGTCAGCGATCATGAGACAGTCGCCTTCAGATCAAAGAACAACTCCAGGGCAGCAAACATTCCTATTGCTATTAGAGGTAAATTCTTTGAATACCAAAATCTTAAAAATCTAAACTTAAAAGTTTTAAATACAAGTAGCATAAAGTTTGTCATAACATTTGCAGTCAGAACATAGATAGTTTATTGCGTGATAACACTGTATGAGTTTTACTAGAACCTTATCATATATTTACAAAGCGTGAGTTTTCTTTCTCCATTAGTCATTTTTTTCTAGACCAAAAGCACATTAACCCTTATGCATTTTCTGATTATGGAACAGATATTCAACATTAAAACAATGACTTCATACTTCAGTATACACTGGATCCTTCCTCTTCACCTTCATTAAAACCTCATTTCATAATTTAATTGAACAGAAATTTCAAAATTACATTTACAAATACATGAAAATGTCTTCAAGGAACAAAATTACCTCATTGCCATTTTAAATATTTTTCAAGTTCACCCGTATCGAGTGTAACCAAAAACTACACAAATGAGTGAAATACTACAGAATGCAGATGGGAAAGGCCTATACAACATATAAAGTAGAGTTCATAAATGCTTACCTCCCCATGTACTTGCTACCTGAGAAGCAGATGGCATAGGAAGTACAGCTGGGTGAAAAGTTGGCTGTTGCAAATCAAGCAGATCATTTGGTAGCTTTGATGTGCTAGGAAAATATTTTGAAAAGATTATTTATTTATCTATTTATTAGGCAAACCTTGCTGTATCAGCCACTCTCTTCTGTCCCAGTAAATAAAAACATTAAAAGTAAAAAAAAAAAAAGACCCAATAATGTAAACCCCAAAAGGAGAAACAGTTTCAGCAAGGTAACAGTTGCATACCCTTAATATATATAACAGCATATCTATATTTATAATAGCATATTTCTAAGGAGGTCTGGACAAAGTATTCAAGTACTTTGAATATTAAATTTATATAGGACTCAAAAAATAAATAAATAAATAAATAAATTTATATAGGATTCAAATAATTATACTATACCCCTTTGGGAATATATCAGTGACTCCCAGGAAAATACTGATTTCCTTACTGAAATGTACCAAAACAACATGATTCTGAAATATGAAACATCATGGCAATTTTAATCTTTTTTAAGGAAATGTATTTCCTTACTTTTAATCTTCAAGGCACATCTATTACATTTGTAGTACTAATACCCCTAACAAAGCAAATTACCTGTTAATCTTACTTGTCCTGCTTCAATATCCAAAGATATTAACAATACAGTAAAAAATTATACATGTATATATGACATACACTTAAGAGACACCCCATTACACAACTACAGGGGGCATTACTTACATGATATGTACTACTTTTATGTGATTAAGGAATAACAACTAAAAAGAGATCCCAGAGGGGCGCCTGGGTGACTCAGTCGGTTGAGTAGCCAACTCTTGATTTCGGCTCAGGTCATGATCTCATGGTTAGCAGGTTCGAGCCCTGTGTCAGGCTCTGCACTGATGACACAGAGCCTGCTTGGGATTCTCTATCTCCCTCTCTCTCTGCCCGCCTCCCCACCCTGCCTTGTGCTCTGTCTCTCAAAAATAAACAGTAAAAAAAAGATCCCAGAGTTTCCATGAATTGAAGCATTGTGTATACAACAACATAGATCGTTTTTAACTTCCACTTACTCAAAAACAAAAGGTCTTTTAGATGTAAAATATAGTTTTACAGATAAATAAAAATACAAATGCATTTAGTGCTTTAGGGGAAAAAACAGAATAAGGCAATATGCATTCTGTTATAGGCTGTTAAGATTTGCCTTCAATTACAATTAAAAAGGTAAAAACTTTGAGTGTATTAAGTGAAATAAAAAATAGTCAAATTAGTTCTTTATCTAATAATTTGTTTCATTCTTAAACATTCAATATCTTTTCCATTTATTTCCCCTAAGACAGACTTCTTTCTAAGATCAAGTGGAGACGCTTCATGGGTTCAATGTTATTTTAAACATTTAAAAATTTAAAGAAGCAGCATGCCAAAGAACAAAACAAACAAAAAAAATAATCATAAAGTTGAAAGAAAAACAACTGAATTCAACAAACATCTATTAAGACTTTAGGGAACAGGTAGGAACTCATTAAATTACACTGAACGATGACAGGACTCAGTAGGCAGGAGGGAAGACCTTTTAAGGAGGAGTTAAAAATAAAATAAGCAATGACAACAAAATCAAAGATACTGTTTAGGATTGTGTCCTTTAGTATAGGACTGTGCTATACTAGCCACATGGGAGTCTGTTGGAAATGTAAAATCTTGGGCCTCGCCTTATACCTAATGAGTCACAAACTGTGGGGTTGAGGTTCAGAAACCTGTGGCTTCAGAATCTCTCCAGGTGATTCTGATGCTTACTAAAGAATGAGAACCACTGACCTATACCATACAGTATCTTATGTGGAAAACGGGTCTTTTTTAAAAAAAGATTAAGAAATAACCGAGCCAGGATTCAAACTGTAATCTTCCAAACTTCTACTTTAAATCACTCTGAGATAAAAGATAGGACAAATTTAAAATAAATCAATTATTTGAATTTGCCTGGAAATATTATTTCCATTGTTAAGTAGCTTCAATTACTGACACTGCAACAAGATTACTGACGTTGGTCTGGGCGGCTTCAATACCACAGACATCTGGCTCAAACTCTTATGGTGTTCCAGATTACTAAAATTTAACACCAGGCAATAAATAGACATGAATGACATTTAATATCCAATGAAAGGATACTGTGAAATATTTTACCATACCCCTATATATGTATCCATATATATAAATGAAACATCTGCTCATAGATAACCCACTACATTCCAATTAGTATAAATTTGTAATTCAGCCATTTTCCATTTCCTAAATATGCAACATATAAACTCTTATCACTTTATATTTAATTATACCACTATCACCATTTATTAACACCACCGTGTGAATTTATGAATATAAAATCATAAGTTAAACTATATCTGAAAAGCTCTATGAGAAATCTTTAGATCTAAGTATTCAAAGGTAATCTTTACCTACCTGTTAGAAGAACTAGGGGTAGAAAATATGTCAATGGCTGGTGCAGTCATTATACCCCCTGCAGAGGTGGACACAGGAGAGGCTGCAGTTGTTAAAGAGGTATGAGGTTTCTTTGCAAGTTCTTTTAGGCGCTGTTCCTGTTGAAAAAGAACTAGAATAAGGAATCCAGAACCCAGATTTGAAAAATCTGAAAAAATCTGAAATCTCTGGGGAAAAAAAGCACTTTCTGATTTTGTTCTGATAGCAGAAAGGTGTTCTCGGTTTCATCAGTCAGTCAATGTCAGGATGAAAAATCAGACTACTGAGTTTCACCCCATGTGGATAACTGTGATTAAATACTGTTAGTCTATTTAGAGGTTCCAATTACTTTTTGAATACCTGTACCTGTTTTTCCAAATAAAGAGAATGCCAACACCTACCTTTAAAGCTTTTAAACGAGCCTGTTCTTCCTCTAACGCTGCCTGCTTTTCCCTTTCATCCACTTTGGTTAGAGACAGGCCAGTGCTTGCCAGGGAAGAGACTGCATTGGAAAGTGTTGTTGCCCTAGGAAATTGGACAAAGGTCATTTCTTTTTGCAACCTGGTTATAAAATGGTCTGGCAACAGTGCCATGGATCGGCAGTACAAATATGAACTTACCTTATGGAGTAAAAATCAGTATTTCAGATAAAATATTCTACCCAGTAACCCAAAGGATTATTAGCAATTCGCTAATTTATACAAATATTCACTGCTTTTTAAATTGTTAGACTTTCTGGAAAGGGTTCACAATAAAGGTAAGGGACACGGCTTCTTCCAAGCCCCAAGGGAGGGAACTAATGCAATTAGAAAAGAGTTCACATACTTCCAGGAAAACCCTGATGGGCAAAATGTATTGAGTTTCTCACAGGAAATTACTCCACTAATTTACAGCCTAGGTTTTGGCAGTACTACTACAGGAACACAAAAACATTAGTGCCAGAAATATATAATGTGTGTCTAAACAGGTTTCCCTTATAATAACACCCAAAGATGTCATTCCCTAAGGACCACAGGTTCCTTCAGAGGGAAGATCAATTTCATCAGTCCATCTGGCACCTCTTTTCCAAACATATTACACCTGCACAATGCATCACTACAGCAAGTCACCTCCTTTCCCTTATAACAGAAACCCTAACAACATATATTCCCAAATGTCAATTCTAGGCAATATAAACAATTGTAGTAAAGAGTTCTAACCTGAAGAACTACTACTCTTGACCTTCCCTCATTTTCCTTTTATCACACACCAAACATCATTAATTTATACTCTAAGCACACAAGTGGCAAACTATTTAAATTTTACGTAAAATCAATTTTTAAGAAATACAACTCAGAAAACAAGGGAAGAGTAATACAGTTGTGATAGAAATCAAGAAACCCAGAAAATTTTATGATAAAAAAATGTATGACGTCATATCAATGCACCTCAACTACTTGGCCATATTTATGACTCATTTCTTATATAAGTGAGCCATGTAATTTGGCTTATGCTTCTAAAAACCTACTAGAAAATTCAAAGAACGACTTTGGAATGAAAAAGTATTAAAATCCAGTAACAACATTTTCCTTTAATAATTAAATTTTGTTGCCACAAATAAAGTTCTGAAATAATTAAAAAATCTAAAGAAAAAGAAGGCCGTCATTACATTTTACACAAGATTTTTTTCATGCCATTAAAAGGAAATCTTCATAAAGAAACATAGGATTACTCAAGTCACACAACCCAACATAAAACTCGTGTTACAAAGTCAATATGACATGAACTGTGCTATTTTCAGTTTGCTAAGTTAACTGGTTTTAGTCTTGGAATTCAGCTCAAAGCCCAACAGACTGATTAAAATATCAAATATCAACCCCATGAAATGGCATCAGGGAAAGATAATGAATTTTGATGTCATATATTCTAGGTTTGACTCCCAGAATTACTACTGCATACTTCACTGGGCTACAGGGAGGGTTATTAATCAAATTTGTAAAACTCATAAGTACAAGTCATCACATGAATCGAATTACCATCTTTAAGAGAAATACTGACACTGTGAATACAATTGTAAACCAAGCACTCAGTGTTATCATCTTAAGAGATGCGAACATCAAGGGGCAACTGGGTGACTCAGTCAGTTAAGCATCTGACTCTTGGTTTCAGCTCAGGTCAGCATCTCATGATTTGTGAGATCGAGCCCTGTGTCAAGCTCTGCGCTGACAACGTGGAGTCTGCTTGGATTCTCTCTCTCCCTGTCTCTGCACCTCCCTTGCATGCTCTCTTGCTCTCTCTCTCTCAAAATAAATAAATAAACATTTAAAAAAGAGAGAGAGAGATGCTGACTTCTATTGAAGATCAAGAACTACTTCAAGAATTTACATGTATTAACCCATTTAATCCTTGGTAGCAGCTCTATTAGGTAGATGCCATTAAGCCCATTACATGATTAATCAAGATAAGGCAAAGTTAAATGCCTTGGAACTTTTAAAAGCTAGATTCATCAACTCTCTCAGAAACATCACTCCTGCTCTTTGCCCTACAAAGAATAATGTACCTGCTTGCAGCTGTAGAATCTTTGATTTTCTTTCCTTCCAAGGAAGCTAAATGTTGTTCCAAAGCATCAAGAAGACTGCTGGGGGCCTAAAATTGTACAAATATTAAGATTTTCATGATAAACAGGCCATTGGTCAAGATAAATTAAGTATCACCTAACATATGAGAAGAAAAAAAATAGGTATATTCCTCATGAACTAATTAACAGTGGAGTTTTATTTTTATTACGCTCTTACAAGGGATATTAATAAACATAAAAATAAAAACTGAGACTATGTAAACATGAAATATTAAAAAGTTATTGCAAGTACTTTCATTAAATATATTAACTTATTTGAATTTTAAATAAAAACATACTCTTAAAAGCTAGACGCATTGTCGGGCATGTTTCTGGTATTTTAGTAAGTACTTACTGAGTAAATGAAAGTGTGCAAACATTATTTTTGAATAGTTACTGATAAATGAAAAACTACAGGCCAGCATCAAGAAAACACAAATTAAAATCACGGTGAGAAAATTTCTTACCCACTAGAATGGCTAAAACTAAATAGATTAGCAACATCAAATGTTGGTGAAGATATGGAACAACTGGAATTCTCATATAATGCTGGTCAAAATTCAACTACCTTAAAGGATCTGAATTTTTTTTTATGAAGTTAAACATACATCTAGCTTAACTACCAAATTCCATTCCTAATTATTTATCCAAGGACATAAAAAACCTATCTCTATAAGAAAACACTTGTCAAAGAATGTTTTAAGTTGCTTAATTTACTATAGTAAAAAACTGGAAATAATCCAAAAGTCCATCATTTGGAAAATGGACACACAAAATTGTGGTAAAAGTCATACAATGGAATATTATTCAGCAATAAAAAAGAATGAATATGAATGATACATTCAATAACAAGGACAGAGCTCAAAACACTATGATGAGCAAAAGAAGCCAAATACAAGAATAAATACTTGCATGATTCCATTTATATCACATTCAAGATCTGATAATATTATACTATTAGAAATCAAAACAGTTATTTGTGGAGGGGACTAGGGAGTGACCAGAAGGGGACCGGAGAATTGCACTGATGGAAGTGATCTAAATATTGAATGGTGTGCTGATAACACAAATGTTAATTATCAAACTTCACTGAAAAGGATACTTTACTCAATTTTATTTTAAAAAGAAAGACTGGCCTTTAAAGACTATGTATCAAATCTCAACTTAATATGAAGATCCAGTTACTTTCAAAAGGAAACCTTTTCAGTGAGTTGAAAAGGAATGGTTCACTATAAGTGAAACAACTGCATCAGTGGCCTTTTACTTGCCCCAAATATTCTTTAGGATTTGAGATAAAGAGTTACTGGATTATAGGGATCTAAATCTCTGTACCAATTATGACTTGAACAATTTCCTTCATTCTGTATTTTCCCTTTACATGCAAAACCTTAGTAGAAGAAAGATACGGTAGAAAACCAATTAAGGCCAAAAATATTAGATTATAATATTAACTTCTATGTTGAACTGAGAACACATGTGTACCACTCCCCAGTCTCAACAAAATGTCTGCCAAGACTCCCAAAGACACTAGTATTATCTCCATTTTACAAATAAACAACCTGAGACAGTGAAAATTAAATAACTTGCCCAAGATCACTTATCTGATACATAACAGGGGTCAACAAAGGGTCTAGGGTATATATGACCTGAATGTCTAGATATTAAGTACTATGCTATCCAATCTTTAACTAAAACAGGGCATTTGATAGGGTGCCTGGGTGGCTCAGTCAGTTAAACATCCAACTTTGGCTCAGGTCATGACTCCTGGCTCGTGGTTCAAGCCCTGCGTCGGGCTCTGTGCTGACAGCTCAGAGACTGGAACCTGCTTCAGATTCTGTGTCTCCCCCTCTCTCTGCCCCTCCCCTCTATCTCTCAAAAATAAATATTTTTTAAAAATTAAAAAAACAACAACAACAGGCATTTGAACTGTAGAGATTAAAGGAAATAAACTAAAGGAATGGTATAGTAGTGGCTAGCTCCACCAACGTAAGAAGTGAGGAGATCATGTTAAAACAGTCAGCAATATATGTTAAAATCTGTCAAGAAAAATTACACCCATCTCCTTGACAGCAGGAGCTGCATATTATTCATCTTTGTACCCTTCAAACCTAGCAATACGTATAGCAGACGGTGAAATATTTTAACCATACACTTACCTGTGAAAGGTCTGGTATATCACCTCTGTCAATTCCAACTTGCTGTAAAAAGAAGCAGCATTGTACTTAATAAACAAAATGATAATAAAAAATAAAAATTTAGAAAATGACATTATAGCTAGTGTCACGAACAATATTCTAGATCGACTTCTTTAAAATCAGAAGAATATTTAATCTCCAGAGGTATCATTCACTATTTCCAAGGGCTTAGATGTTATTTCAGTGGTTCTAAAAGTTGTAAAAGGAGAAGAACCAGAGTTGGAAATCCAAGAAGGCTATCTACATCTTCTGAGCACTTAATATTAAAGATACCTTGTCACAATCTAAAAAAATCCATCACTTTTATGTGTCATTATGGCAAAAACACTACAGCAAGAAAGAGAAAGGCTGACCATGAACGAGTTTCCTAGGGCATAAAAAAAAGGAACAAACTTTAGAATAATGACTGTCTTTCTCCATAAAGTATGCTTTTACTGGCAATCACCACAGATAACAATTTTTTAAAACGATGTTCATGCATGGAGGCCAGGTTTTATGCAAATGCCAAGTGATCTTCCACTACACAAACCAATACACAAACTAATACACTTTCATGATGCTCAGGCATTAGGCAATTTCCAGCAAAAATGATAAAAACCATTCCTACTTTTCTAGTGACCACATTAAAAAACTATTTTCCCTCCCTGTGGTTATGTTTCATTTTCTGATCATCCTCTCTTCCTTTCCCCTCAAGGGCCAGTCCCAGAATGATACCAGAAAATCTGACAAAATAATCCATACTAAGTTCTTAATAGCTAATCACTAACCAACACATGAGTCCCGTCCAAACACATTTGAAAAGGTTACTTGTACCTTTTCTCCAAGGACTATGGTCTCATCATGAAATTGAAACCCAAAGACAGCCTCATGAAAGAATATTTTATTTCTCAGATCATATGGAGCAAATGGTCTATTTCATCTCATACCAGAATAACTGGAGGTAAATAAAGGCTTAAAACTTAAGTAACTATAACTATCAAATGCAGAGAACATAAGAGGCCAAAGGGAAAAGTCAACAAATTAAAACATTTAAAGAATTTACTGAAAACATAGCACAAACACTACCTTTTTCTTGTTTTAGCATATGACTGACCCTAAAGAAATGGAAAAAAACCAATACACAAACTAATACACTTTCATGATGCTCAGGCATTAGGCAATTTCCAGCAAAAAAGATAAAAACCATTCCTACTTTTCTAGTGACCACATTAAAACATTTAATGTGTAATTTAATGGAAAAAAACATTGATTTCCTGAGAGATGCTTTAAATCCAACATAAACTTCAGATTTCATAAAATAGCTAACATAAAACTCTTTTCTTTAAAAGGTCTCATGATGCTGTTCTATTTCATCTGTTAGAGAATGAAATATCACTATAGTAATAGCTAGAATCACCAACTTGCTACTTCCAGATTAATTACTTTGATATAACTGATAAATTATAGTCATCTTCCAGAATTATACTAGGGTAGAGGAAGGGAAAACAAGCAAAAACACTTTAAGAGTTGCCTCTGTGCAAGCAAGATAATGCCTTCTATGACCATTTCAGAAAATTATGTTTAAACAGATTTATAAAATTCAATTGTCCTATAACCTACATTCATGGTTTTCATAATCAATGATAAATTGAATAAATACACTAAATTTACTTCTTTGGAGGAACAAAACCTCGTGAACCATGTGATTTTGGTTCCAAGTCTCACTGGAGGAAAAAGACTTGTACTCACACTAAAAATTCTCTACCATATAATAGGATAATATGTTAAAATATTACATGGCTAATGCCAAACACAAAAATCTATTGCACCACTCTATGCCACCTACCTGATTTTACAGAGAAATAAACAATTTAAAAATAGATTGCCTTTCAATATTCAATATTGAATCAAATATATAAGGTATATCTTATTCATTACCATATCATATTCATACCATAATGAAGAATTCAATACAACATATATATGACTGAATATCTACTTTATTATATTTAAGATGTGTCTTTCATTTGGATAATGACTTATTTCTTTAAAATCTATACTTAAGGACAAAAAGAGACAGTTAAGAGACCTAGTCAACTTAAGGACAGTTTACCTCTGCAACTTTGAGAAATTCTGAGATTCTTGTCATCCTAGTTAGGAACTTCTTATAGATGTCGAGACCTTCTTTGCACTGGTTCTTTTTCATATCAAAATATTTTTCTGCCAAAGATAATGTAAAAACACTTTTATTCACATCAAAAGAGAACATTCAAAGATGAAAAAAATTAAGTAATAGCTTCAAAGAGATCATATAGGTGTCTCAGAGAACACACTCACCCTACAGGAAAAATATCAGTGTTAAATTAGCTGAGATATTTAAATCGAATTAATACAGAGATGCTATTTTATTAAAAAGAGAAAAATCATTGACTTCACTCATACTAGTTTGTTCTATAGTATTTCTTCTTCACAATTCCCTAAATATAGTTTGCATTTTTGTTAACACATTTTACTTTTCTCCATTCCAAATATTCTTACTAATAACATATTAACATATACTTCCAAATATTCTTACTAATAATACAGTAACATATTAATAAAAATAGCAACTTTACCATGTCCAAATGTCACCTGCAAAGCTTATTGAAACTTAGTATATAAACAGCAATAAAGAGCTTAATTTATAACTAATCATAGGGTGACTGACTTCCAAAACTTTGTAGAAAACCTTCCATTTTTTTACTTGTGAAAAAAATAAGCCCAATTTCCCTATCTTCACAGATTAAAGCATCCCTAAATAATGTTTGTGAACAAGCCTATAAAAAGAAAATTTAATTTTTTTTAAAGTGAGGAGGGGAGGGAAAACAAGCACATTGGAGTGAACACATTTGATGTCTGAGACTTAATACTTAGGCACTCTTTGCAGACTGTTACTCATGTTACTCATCTACTCCAACCAAATCCCACAGAAAAAGAATGATCATTTCCAGGCAAAACTAAGCGCATTCTGTGCTAAATGCATAATTCCTAAAATGCCTCAGAAGTAAAGGCATACTAAAAAATAAATGTTTAATCCATTTAAAATAATTACCAATTTTAAAATTAGGCTTAGAAAAAAATATCAATTTTATAATTAAAATTCTATATGGAATAAATTGTGAGGAAGTTAAGATTCCTCTGGGAGAGAAAAAAACTCCAACTTTATTTTAAAGGGATCTCTGTATTTCTAAAAATAATAAAACTGACAGAAAAAACACAAAGATATATCTAAAAAACAAAGTTCATCCAGCTGAACATTCTAGTTGTAAAAATAAATATTTAATTTCTTAGCATGCATAATCAGAAATAAAAATCTTATCTCCAAATAAATTGTTACAATCAATGAATAGCCCAAGGAGTGGTTAGGCAGCTCTAAGTAACAACTCAGACAATATTATTTATCCATATAACACAAGATAAAAAAATAAAATGTTACTAAGCTACAACAATATTTACCCAACAGGTTAATAATTCCTTCGTTGTATGCTGCAAACAGTCTAATAGCATCTTTGAACAGGAGCATGAAGGCAGCATTTATTACCCCATTTGTAAGTTCATTGCTATTAACCTGGGGAAAAATTTGAAAAAAAAGATGAGCTAATCTTAGGTTTTAAATGACAATAACTTCCTTCAAAATAAAATACAGTAAATTCAAATATTTATGTGTATTAGAGAAAAAGACATTTATTTCTTACAGAATTATATCCAAATAGTGCAAAAATGTGTCAGAGTTCAGATTTATTTAAAAACCACAAACAAAAATTCTGTAGCATTCAATTTAATTCAGAAATAAATCATAAAGAAAAAAAACACCCTCTAACTTTCAAAATTGCTAGGCAATCACCAAGGCACAAAGCTAAGCTAGGCAGAAGAAATGTATTTTTTTAAATATATCTTTTCCCACTATTTTAAACAAACTTACCTTCAAAATGGTTATGGTATTTCTATTTCATATGGTTAATTGGATTGTAAGGAGCTTAAGCACAGTACCTTACACATAAAGAATCAATATTATTATTACTGAATATGCTGTAACAAAAAACCAGTACCAATTTATCTATCAAGAATACTAGAAATAACTTTAGTTTTATCTCAAGAAATGAAACAGAAAGATAAACCAATTAACTTTAAGTGCTTCTTTAGAAAACACAAATAACTACTACATGAAAATTAAGTTGTTTTTAGGTATAGAAAAACATAGGCAAAAAGTTGAATGGTAAACAAATTGGTCAATACTTGCAAAATATCTAAAAAGGCTGATTTCCACTGTAAAGAACCCTAATAATAAAGCAAATGACAGACATACTTACAGTATGTAAATACTTACAGTTAATAACATGTGAAAAGACCTTCACTTATCAGGTAAATTAAAATATAAAAACCAAATTAAATCACTAAACTATCCTATCTTGAGCACCAGACTAGTAGGTACCGAAATAATCAAAACCAAGCTATTATTCAATGCCAACAAGGACGAAGAAAAATAGGTACCTGTTGACAAGTGACCAGGCTTAAGCCTTAGTAATGTAAGTTGGCAATATTTATTAAAAACTTTAATGTTCATGTCCTCTGACCCACCAAATTCTTTTTCTAGGCATTAAATGTATGGAATTAGGCTTATAAATATGTAGCTACACACATTAACATACACAGTATTTAGTGTGTCCCCCATCTATTTTTTTTCCCATTCATTTTCTGAATTTAAAAAATCAGATAAACTCTAATCTCTGTCAATAGGAAGATTGTTATGTACAGTGAAGGAAAAACACGACCATGAAACATAATTTTAAAAAGTATTTACAATATATTAAGTAAAAAAAGTTTCACAGTTGAATCTCCTAATCAAAACCAAAATGAAGGTTAGTAGTACATAAATCCCTTATGTCTAAAAATATTTTTTATTATTTCAACCATAAAAAAATGTAAAAATCATTCTTAGCTCACAAGCTTGATCATCTGTCCTAGATGGAAGCATCTATAGAATTCATTCATTGAATATTTCCTGAACACACACTCTATGTGCCACATACCCCTTGACAATGGAGACACAGCAGAGAAAAAGCAGACCTGGTCCCTGCCCTCAAGAAGTTTAAAGACTACCAATTAATAGCACAAATTAAAGAAAAAATCTATTTCAGCATGAAATTGTCAGTTTCATTCACTAACTTGCATATAAGCTCTTTATAAGCTCTAAAATAAAATGTCTAAAGACAGATGCCTCCAAAAAGAACAGACTTGAAACTGCTAACACTTAACATATTACAAACAAATGACAAAGCTTGCAACCTCGTTTAAATAATGATCATTAAACAAAAATTCCAGGGAACACAATGTTTTTTGACAACAACTATATCTATAACAAGCTGCTGTTAAGTGTATCTGAACCTCACTGTATTTGTTAAGAACTATCATACTCTTGAGTCCTATGATGTAGATAAAAGTGAAATATTAAGTGGTTATTCATAAAGAAAATTTTTATACATTTTTAAAACCTAAAAACCTTTGCCAATAGATTTTCAGATCAATCACTTCACCTCTCCCTCACTTTCTTTAGCTTGTATACTCTATAATTCTAGAGCTAGAGAAACACTACCAAAGAAATCAGAGTAAATCTTTAAAAATCATATAAATACCAAGTAATCTGACTTGGGACCACATTTACAGAAAATCCTTAGCCAAATAGGATATTAGTGTGAAAAAATTGGGGTCTATAAAAACTTGAAAATAAAGACTCGGACCAATTATAATAATATGTATTTTTTTAAACTTAAATGTTTATAAAAAGCATTTGTGCAATCAACTTACATTAAAATCAAGAAGGGCATCCATCTGATTTTGAATAATTGGCACAGTTTTAAGGAGTTTTTCTGTGTTCATTGTTCTCATCACACCATCAGCCCTGTTTTAGAAAAAAAAACTGAATTTGTTATTAAATCTACATTTTAAGCTCTCATCTAGTTCTCTATTTAAGAACAAGTTGCTATGAAACATCATATGTTTTTAAGTCATTATTGAACCTGAAACTTCAAGCAAAAGTCAACAGAAAAAACAAAAACAGGAAACACTGTTATGTCCAACATCAAGAAGCTAAAAAAAAAAAAAAAAGTGTAAAAATATGAGAAATAAAAGCTTACATAACAGAGTCACGTTTATTGAGTATTTTTCACATCTGTGAGGAAATCATCTAATCCTCACACCACTCATAAGTAAAGGGCAGTTCTACAGTTTTTTTAATTAAAAAAAAAATCATTTGCCTCAAATCACTACACAGGACATGATGAAGCCAGCAACTAAACTCAAGTCTTAGGAAGCACTACTTTATTTAAAGTATTTTATTCATGACTCAAACAGCAATGACTTGTAAGCCAGAATATTATAACTAAAATTATTTTATTACAAAATAAAGTTAAATTTTACCAACTCATTTCAATCCAGCCATTAAAATATGTGATACTTAAGAGGAATTTTTTTTAATAAAGTATTCTGTTAAAATTCCCCCCCACAAAAGAGTTCTTTAAATATTTATTGCTTTAGGGGCACCTGGGTGGCTGAGTTCGTTAAGCATCGAACTTCAGCTCAGGTCATGATCTCACGCCCCGTGAGTTCTAGCCCCACCGCTGGGCTCTGTGCTGACAGCTCAGAGCCTGAAGCCTGCTTCAGATTCTGTGTCTCTCTCTGTCTCTGCCCCTCCCCTGCCCACACTCTCTCTCTCAAAAATAAAACGTTTTTTAAAATTTAAAAAATAATAAATATTTATTGCTTTAGGTATTTCTAAAAATAGATACTAGAAAAATAAGCAGTACCAATACACTAGAATTTTACAACAATGGTACCCAAAACACTAGAGAACAGGTACCTGGGGCTAAAGTGCACAGTGAACATCAGGTTCCATGGCTTGATGTATGTTTTTCAAGTCCTTACAAAAAACCTATAGATAGACTTTTTCCATTTTGTAGATGACACAAGTTCTAGGATCAGTGAGATTATATGATGGTCTAAGGTCAGAGAACTACTAGGTGGTAGGGTCATTATGTAAACCCAAGTGTATTATTAGGCTCTAAAACAGTGCTTTTAATAACCCTTTGTAAGAATAACAATCATTTCTGAAAAGTGTGTAGGTTTCCCTAATTTACAAATGACCTATACTTATAAACAGCCACTCTACTGAGCCACTACCCCTTCAATCATAACTCAGATACCAGAAAAACAATTAAGCTATGAAAATCAACACTAGACAAAGACAAAATCGAGTTTAAAGAACAAACACTGGACTGCCTTAGGTAGGCAACTATTACCAGCCTTAGTCCAACAACTCTACCCAGTAAGAAGTGGTAACCCACAGATGCCTGTTTCCCCTCAAGTACTATACTCCACTGGTTGCTACCAGCTGCTGCAGTTTGGCATGAGGATACCACGTGGTCTTAACAACCATTTTTTTATTTTCATACACTTCACTCTGATTTGATTAGTCTCCTTTTAGTTTTCCCTCCTCTCCTTGCTGAAGTCATTTTTGACCTGCCGGTCATTTCCTCTTTATCACAGAAGACCTGACTACTGGCTCAATTTTTCTTGGTTAATTTCGGCATCTACATGGACAACCAATTCAAAATCTTAATCTCAAAGTCCCTTGACTAGAGAACCTATTCCTATGGTCATATCATGACCTCACTGTTCCCAGAAACCACACTATCCTTACCCCAACACCAGTATGAAAAAAAGATACAATTTACACACCTATGACAATAACCCTTTAACCTTCAGCTGCCTTGGCAAAAACTATTTGACTTCATCATAAACTTGAATGTTTCAACTTCTACCACTACCCTTCTCATTGACCCTTCTCATTTTTACTTCCTTCATCTAGCTTAGAATTCCACAGATCATTACTGTGATAATTACCTTGCAAATACTCTTAACTCTCTTGTACCTCTCTTCTTCCCTTGCAGTCATAATACTGGCTAAGCAGCTGAGTGCTGGTAAAGAAAACCACACAACAGAGCAAACTGGTAAAACTCTAAATTTCATTATCATCAGCCTCAAATGGGGACTCAGCACTGCCAGCAATCCTCTTAGCTTTCTTCAGTAAATTCCTTTAAGTACTTTCAAACCTGATTCTCCCACCCCTTCTTCCCTGCTTCCCCATACCCAACACACAAACTATCATCTCATAACTCCCAAATATTTCATTCAAAGATAGAAGATGACACAAAGAGGTTGTTCTAGTCAATTTGCCAACAAAACTACATCTATCTTGTCTGGTCCAATTCAATGGAGGAAATCTCTTTCTATGAAATATAATTACCATTCACAGAGCATGCAGCTCTTTAGTATCCAAAATATGGCTGATGCAACTGAAGAAATAAATTTTGTATTTTATTTCACTTTAATCAATTTAAATTTAATTAGCCACACTGGCAAATAACTACCATATTGGACAGTGCAGCTCATTAATCTCTTCTTTTATACTAGACCATTTCCACAAACATGCCAGCAAAATCTGTCATCACCATTCTTTAAACACACACACTCCACTAAACCCATATTCCCATTCAGCTACCATTTGTCTCACAAAGCCAACCATACCTCTCAAAAAGAGTTCCATGCTCCCTTTTCATTCATTATTCAATTCATCCCAAAATAGTCTCCTCTCCCACCACTTGAGTTAAACTGCTCTAATTTAGGTCACGTAGAAATTCTGTCTTGCTTCTCCGATGGGTACTTGTCTAACATTATATGACTAGACTTCTCACAGTATTTTCTTCACTATCACTCACTTTCTTTTCTTGGCTACTCATCCCTATCCATCCTCTAAAATAAATGTTGTGTATCTCAAGTGTTCCTGGGCTCTCTCTTCTCATTCTATACTTATCCCCAAGAGATCTGTCATTCCTAAGAGAGAAACCACAAACATGTCAATGATGTACTTATTATACTCCTAACCCAGAATTTTTAAGTTCTAAGTTAATATGTCCAATTGTCTACTTCATATCTCCCCTTGTATAAATCACAGGCATGACAAAACTGGTATTTCCAAAACTGAATCTTTAATTTTTTACCATTATGCCCAACCCTATCCCAATCCAAAATCTTCCCAGTAAAAGGTGCCCATCTCCCCAGTGACATATACCAGAAGCCATAAGGACAATTTTGATCCCCCCGTCACTAGCTTCTATATCATTTCTTTCTAAAGAACTTCAAATTTCTCAATTAAGAAAAATCTTAGCAGTTACCAAATGCCTTTATCAGACTTCAAAAGGCTCAAATAACTCACAAACCCAAATGGTTCAATATGATTCACACCAAATACATGACAATTCATATTCCATGAAGAACAAAAGTTTTATGACTTCTTAAACACATGATAATTCAGATATTTCCTTATCAAATATAAAAGCAATGGATTAAAAGCTAGTTATCCATGTCCTTATTTACAGAAAATACCTAGATTACTCTGTTTTGCTTGTTTTCTAACAGTATCTTGATACTCTGAACCAAATCAATTTAGATTTCAAGATAATTCAACTTAATACTATGAAAAAATGGAATATTAAAAAAAAGAAAATATGGGGACTGATGTTTAACAACCAACTGAAAAGCTTAATCTACAGGCAAGTTACTGGATTCAGTTTCCATAGAACCATTTAATAGTTATCTTTTCAAAAACTGTTAATCGCCTCTATGTTTAGACACTATGGAAAGTCCTGAAGATACAAATAGGAGGAAGGCTATGGTGACCTCATGGAAGTGACAGTGTTATATAAAATCTAATAGAAGAAATAATGTTTCCTCTGGGGTGTCTGAGTGGCTCATTCGGTTAAGCATCCTACTTCGCCTCATGTCATGATCTGATGGTTTGTAGGCTGGAGCCCTACATCAGGATCTGTAGGCTGACAGCTGGTCGCCTGGGGCCTGATTCAGATTCAGTCTCCCTCTCTCTGCCCCTCCCCCACTCGTGCATGCGTACGTTCTCTCTTTCTCAAAAATAAATATTAAAAAAATTAAAAACAAAAAAGAAAGGTTTCCTCAAAGAAATGGTGCTTGAGTGAATTATTGAAGAATTACGAAGTATTTGCCAAAAAACAAAAAAGAGGCTTTATAAAAGAAGGCATTAGGTATAAGCAAAAAGTCTTTTAACCATTCCTGGGCAATAATTCATATTAATAGTTTAATATCCTATATTCCTATTAAAAATTATAGTTGATTTCCACCTCAGTTTTCTGATACCAAGATATATTCTAAATGAATCAAAGACTTAGACATAAAATATTGAATCCATAAATATATACAATGAAAAAATATATATGTATAAATGAATAGGTAACTGATCTTTTTGGGACTAGAAAAGCTCATTCTGAATGCCCTTAAAAAGAGAAAAGTCATAAACATAAAGACTGTAATTTTGATTGTATAAGATCTTAAAACCTTTAATGTTTAAAAAAGAGGGAAAAATATTTGTAAATCATGACAATTTACCTTCCCAACACACAAAAAGCTTATTTGTTAAGAGTGTTTGCCATGTGCTAAGCATTACATACAATATTTCACTTCATTCTTACAATTCTAGTAGACAACTCACTGTTTTCCATTTTACAGATGAAATAATTCAGCGTCAAGGCTCCCAACTGTGCCAGAGCACACTACTAAGGTACAAATGGGTTCTACGTGTACCAAGACATTAATTTCTAACCCTTCAGCCTCAAAAAGTCTTAATTTAACCTACTGTCCTGTACAAATAGTATCAGTTTATGTGCCATGATATGTAAAAAATTAGCAAGTTGATGGATATATTGAAACTATATCCTTGTTCTTAGGAAAGTGTACTGAACTATTAATGGATATAAACTATAAAAAGGCAAGAGGTATGTAATCCACTTTCAAATGGTTCAGAAAAAAGTATATACACACACTGAGAATAATTAAGCAAATGTGAAAAAATTTTAAAATCTGCTGAATCTGAGTAAAGGATATAGGAGTTACCTATATTATTCTTGCAGTATTTCTGGAAGCGAAATTATTTCAAAATCAAGTATTTTTAAAAAGTCAGCAAGTATGGCTAAAGTATGTTACTAAAATTCTTCTTATAACTAGAGTGAAAGTAGAATTCACACAGAGACTTATCTGATTAAACAGCCCAAGAGCTCTTAACACTCAACACAGTAAGAAAGAATACCTAATGGGAAGGGGGCAAAAGATCTTGAAAGGCAACAAAGTATGAATGGCATTTTAGGAGAGAAAGAGGCTCAATGTAACTATTTATTGAATTATTCAATGAATCAATTTAAAATGAACACCTAATGAGATACTTTTATGTGAGGAAAGAAGAACACAGTGGAAGAGGTATTTATAACTATATTTAAGTTAATAATTTGGCACCACTTTTAGAAAGGGCAATTTAGTATTTAATATTAAAATGTTAAATATATTGCCCTTGTGCTACCACCCCTGTGTATCACCCTTGACCTATCAGTTCTAAAAACTTATTCTATATGGAACTTCACTTAAGAATACAAATACACTTTCCGCCTGCCCTCCCTTCATTCCCCAAGTGTTGCTTTGCTCTCTCCAGCACACTTGGCGAGCTGGACAGGTGAGAGGGATCCTGCGAGTGGGCTCAGGGTGGTGAGGAAGGAGCTGCCAGCCGAGGCTACCTCAAGAAACAAGCCAAAGCACACATGGTAGAAAGACCCAAATTCCAATACTAGTAGGGAAGTAAAATAACCAAAGGCACAACAAGAGAGACCAAGGGACACCATTAAAAGAACACCTCCTGAATGGACAGGACCTCGACAGTCCATGAGCATCCTTTAATATAGCCATATTCACAGGTGTAGAGTGCATAACAAGCTTTTAAAACTGACAAGAGACAGAAAGCTAGCCAAAATGACGAAACGGAAGAACTCTCCTCGAAAGAAATTCCAGGAAGAAGTCACAGCTACAGAATTGCTCAAAACAGATATAAGCAACATAACTGAGCAAGAATTTAGAACAACTGTCATAAAATTAATTGCTGGGCTTGAAAAAGGCATGGAAGACATCAGAGAAGCTACTGCTACAAAGACTATGGACCTTAAAAATAGTTGTGACAAATTAAAAAATGTTATAAATGAGGTGCATAATAAAATGGAGGTGACCACTGTACGGATTGAAGAGGCAGAGAGAATAGGTGAATTAGACACAATTACAGAAAAAGAGGAAGGCGAGAAAAAGAGAGATAAGTTGATCCAGGAGCACAAAAAGAGAATTCGAGAACTGAGTGATACAATCAAACGGAACAATATTCGTATCACAGGAACTCCTGAAGCAGAAGAAAGAAAGGTGCTGAAGGGGTACTTGAACAATTTTAGCCGAGAACTTCCCCAATCTGGGAAGGAAAAAGACACCGAAATCCAAGAGGCACAGAGAACTCCCCTCAGACGTAACGTCAATCAACCTTCTGCACGACATATCATAGTGAAACTGGCAAAATATAAAGACAAAGAGAGAATTCTGAGAGCAGCTAGGGATAAAACGGCCCTAACATACAAAAGGAGACCTATCTGAGTAGTTGCAGACCTACCTACTGAAACTTGGCAGGCCAGAAAGGAATGGCAGGAAATTTTCAATGTGATGAACAGGAAAAATATGCAGCCAAGAATCCTTTATCCGGCAAGCCTATCATTCAGAATAGGAGGAGAGATAAAGGTGTTCCCAAATAAACAAAAACTGAGATAATTCATCACCACTAAACCAGCCCTAGAAGAAACCCTAAGAGGGACTCTATGAGGGAAATGTTGCAAGAAAGCAAGGTACCAGAGACACCACTACAACCATAAACCCTACAGAGAACACAATGACTCTAAACCCATATTTTTCAATAATAACACTGAATGTAAATAGACTAAATGCTCCAATCAAAAGACATAGGGTAGCAGAATGGATTAAAAAAAACAAAAATCATCTATTTGCTGTCTACAAGAGACTCATTTTAGACGTGAAGGCACCTTCAGCTTGAAAGTAAGGGGATGGAGAAATATCTATCATGCGACTAGAAGTCAAAAGAAAGCCGGAGTAGCCATACTTATATCAGACAAACTGGACTTTAAAGTAAAGGCAGTAACAAGAGATGAAGAAGGGCATTATATAATAACTACAGGGTCTATCCATCAGGAAGAGCTAACAATTATAAACATCTACGCAC